>ML976697.1:493878-511781 GCA_010015655.1 Bimuria novae-zelandiae CBS 107.79 | reverse complement strand
AGGTATCCCCCGCACCGTCAAAATCGCACACCCACGGACCACCTTGTGTTGACCAATCGGATGGATGTCGGCGATAGCGTTGAACACCAAAACTGATGGCTCTAAGTGAAATTTGATAGGGATTTTCGTAGGGCGCCTTATTTGTAGTTATAATTAATAGTAATTAAGTTAATTATAGTATATTACTTAATTGTTAAGCTTATACTAGTATTAACTAATTTAATAGTCCCTACGTGGTGTAGGTGCTCGTTCCAGCACTTAGGGCGTAGCTTAGACCTATATAAAGGTAGTCTACAGAGCCTACAGCCATAGGTTATTTAAGGCGTCAAAACTCGTCGATAGCTATTACCTATAGTTGCTGAGAGAGGCACCCTAGCAGGCCGCGCGCTGTTACTTTTATGCCTATTTTTTAAATAGGTAATACAGGGCTTCGCCTAGGCGTATAGCTTAACTAGCGCGCCGTGTAGGCTCTTGTCGTTAGCCTTAATGTTGTTAAGTCTTTAGCGCTTTAATAATCTATTAGAAAGCCTGGCCCCGCACTTAAAAAGCTACTTAATTAGCTTATATATAAAGCGTTTATGCTTACTGCGTTTTGCCTTATATGCCGACGAGTAGGACAAGAGCCTATACGCGTTATTAAGAGCTAAATTAATAAAGAAGTAGAAGAGTAGTATCTAGGTACGTTAGCGTACTTACTACGTTAAGTAGGGCTCGCGGAGCTGGTTAAATTAATTTACCTTACTTTTATGGTAATTATAGCTATTAACAAGCTTAGGGATGCCTAACTACTTAATTTTCTTATTACTAAAGGCCTCCTTATATAGCTTCTTATTTATAGCGGCGTCGGCGGGGCGGTGGCGTAGGCTTTAAATAACTTGTAATCCTAGGTGGCGACTATTGTTAGTAGGTTTTGGCTTAGTGGGGACATCCTCAAACTTACCGTCAGCGGTAGTACTGGCAAAAAGGACTACCTGGGCATCCCGCCAGGCCATCTCTAGTATAGTGTTGTTACTAGAGACCTTAAAGAACGCCTCTCCCTATCGCGCTGTAGGCGTAAATTGCGTCTTAAGCTTTATTAAATCGCTGTTGAATTGCTCTTTTGGCGGCCCTGCCCTACGCGAGGATGGAGATCTAGCACTACTATTATTGTTTTGGAAATACCTGCTCGACCCACAGAGCCAGCCAGTTATCGTTAATCCTTCCTTTTCTTGTATTTTCTTGAACGCAAAAAACTTAAATCTTCTAAAAAATTTAAGGGGGGTACTTATAACTCTATAGAAGCCCTTTATCTACTTTTAGTATATTATTATCCAAAGTTCCTCGTGTGGTGGAGAGAAAAGCGAAAAAAAGGAGACTAGAACAGAAAATACGCGTAGTCTGATGAGAAATACGCCTTAAGTGGGTTGAGCAGGTATTTCCAGAATCACCGATAGCTAAACCCTCGTGTGTAACCCTAGTCTCCTACCTCTCCTTGGTGGCTATTTTGGTAGTGCGCACCGTCCTAGCGCCGCCGACGCCTTGCTCCCTTAGGTATTTAAGTAGCGAGATTGTCGTGAAGAGATTGTCTATCTAGAGGATGTGGCGCCCTGGGGGGAACAAGCGCTAACCATTAGGGCCTTAGGTAAGGACGAGAGTAAGAGGCACGGCTTTAGTAGGCGTAAATTTAGCTATCTTAAGGATATTAACGTTAAGATTAATAAGGCCTTGGGTGGCGCCTTTTGCGTGGAAAAGCTAGTTAAGTATAACGCCGTTAGACGCTAGGCACTAGATTTTAAAGCCCTTAAGCGTTAGCTTTAACTTAATAATAATAGTTTCGCTAGCGCGCCTAGTAAACCTAATAATAGCTTTATTAACGCAGAGGTGCTTACTAGCGTGCTAAATAGTAGAGGATGTTGAGCGTAGGTGCTTAGAGAGATTCCATACGCGCCCAAATGGCGATTTAAACGACTGCGGAGCTTCTGTATAGTATATGTAGCGATTGAGCTGCTGCCAGCGCGTACAGGCCATGTAGTTGTTGATGGAGTGAGTAGGCGCGTTTTTGTGTAGCTTCCCCCAGTACTCCTTAATTGTAGGCTCCCGGTGTACGCCCATATACATAAGGATGGCCAAGTAGGTGTAGAGCTTAGTTTTCGACGTCGGTTTCCACGCCCGGGCGTGTGGCCTGCCCTGGGCGGCATTCTTAGCTCGTACTTGCTCTGCGTGTTGGTTCGTATGTAGGGCTAGCTTTTCGAGCTGTGCGGCGTTAAAAAAGAGACTAAACAAGACAAAAGGATTAGTGGCATCTATGCTAGTAGGCAGGTAGGCGCTGCCAACGTCGTTGTTATATATAGAGAGAGGCTGCCAGGCAGCTGGTGGAGTAGTTGGCAATTAAGGCCTTAGGCCGTAGGGTTTTGTATATTTAGTGTAGCGCACTAAATTAGAATCTTGTATAGTACTGTGCATTATTAATTATAAAAAGAAAAACACGTTTTATGCGGGATTCGAAGCTCAAATTATTATTCTACTATTATCACGATAGCTCTCTAGAGTTGAGCTAAGCAACGCTCTGATTGGCGCTTACCAGGTGGTCCGTGGGTGTGCGATTTTGACGGTGCGGGGGATAAGAGGTCGAGAAACAACGCATATCTGCGGTCAAACCGCGCTAGGCCTCTCCCGTTTCTTCTTCGAGCGGTGAAAAAAGCGATGCAAACGAATTTGGTTCCTGTTGTGGGGAAACTCTGACTCGGATTGGGAGCTTCCGACAAGGGATCCTATACTCAGAGTGCTCTGTACGACGACGGACTGCGATTTCGTCGTAGTACTCGGCCCCTAGCGGCTGCTGCGCAGTTTTTCTGCGAAAAAGACCGTGCGGAGCACGGCCCTACTAGGTCAATGATCGCACACGCTTAATAATCTAAATGTCGTAAAATGCCTTTTATATAGTAATTTATATAGTAATTATATAGTAATTATATTACTAAATATTTGTTTTATTACTTGCAAGCCTAGTTAGCCTTTTTTAGTAAAATAGTATTAAAAAATTTAAGAATAAGAGATAAGTAGCCCTTATTATTACTACTAATAGGAGTAACTTTAAGCTGCGTCTTAGGGACATAAAATTAACTATCTTATACTTATATTATTACTTATTTCTCTTTAAAAAAGGATAGTAGCGTAGGTATATCTCTTTTTTATTATAGGTACTGCGTGTAAGGATCTATACTACTACTATTAACGTACACGACTTTAAGTGCTAAAATTAAGTTTTTTATAATAAAATACCTTACCCTAAACTTACCTCTTTATTCTAATTTTTATATAAATTCCTTATATAAATCCTAAAAGCGCTTAGCTAGCGCTAAGTTAATAACTTTATACTTTTAACGCATTAGTTTATTAGATAAAGTTTTAATTACTAGGCTATTAAATATAGTTATATAAAACCTACTACGCATAGTAAGTAGGCCCTTATAATAATACCTAGTAGACGTTTTACCTTAATTACCTATATTTAATAGTATTTTCTTTTAAGTATTAAATTATTTAATAAGCGCCTGTTAAGATCCCAAAGAGGTAGCTAGTCCCTAAGGGGCTAAGGTTGGTTCTCGGGCAGGAATACTATAGTAGGATAAGAGAGGGTTGTAGTAATAGCTTACGCTTATTACTAGGGCGTTAGTATTAAAGGTGTATATAGCACGATTAAATTAACAAGATTACTTATTTAGATCTAAACGATAGATTAATAAATAGGTTAAATATACTAATAGAAGGGCTATCCTTGTGTTCCTATATACATGACCCGTCCCAAGAATCCCAGGTGTCCCAAGAATCCCAAAGTCCCATATGCCAAGATACCTCTGGGACGCCCGATATTTCTGGGACGCGTGACTTGGTCACGTGATCCGTGGCTGAGTCAGGAACCTTGGCTGGTCGCACGGATAAGTGCCCATGCCCCGCCTCATTATATTGGGTCTCAACGGATCCTAACAGCGCCTTTTAGTAGCGCACCGTAATAGTAGCTTCTTATTTAGTAGCTTTATTAGTAACCCTCTTTATAGCTATATTTTAGTAATCTCTAGTATAAATAGACCTCTACTAATATTAATTATATATTAATTATATTTATAACGCTTAGCGCGGGCGTGCTTAGTAGTTTTTATTTAGTAAAAAGCCTACTTTAGCCTTGCTACGTTGCGGGCTATTACTAAACTACCTTTAAGCGTTAAAATTACGTCTTTAGCTTACTTACGCGATAGTTACTTTTTTAGTATATATATAATAGCTTTCTTTTATAAATTAAGTGTACGTATTATCTTTAGCGTACTCTAGCCTATATTACCAGGCAATCGGCAGGGTTACGGCGTTTAAAAGGGCTGAGAGAGCTCCGTAAACAAAGGCGTACCGATGGCGCCTAGCAGCTGGCGGAGTAGTCAACTATGCGTAGGAGGAGAGAGGCACCAGAGTACTACAGGGACACTATCGCCGTCCTCCTCATTAGACGACTGCCAAGTAGGAGTCGAGGGCTCCTATACGTAGTCGACAGCTGCCGTTGCCTCCTCAGCAGCGCGGGCAGCCTCCTGAGCTCTTAGAGGCGTAATTACCTGCTCAGGATAGAAGGGTGAGAGGCCTGTTTTGCGCCAGCTACCCTTTACTATACAAGGCGTAAACGTCTGCCCTCTAATTTGTAAGAGAGTTACTAAGAAATCTAAGCGTTAGATTTTAGTAGCTTTTATATAAGAGGCCTAGTTAAGCGTCCGAGCGTAATACTACTTAAGAGGCTAAAAATAGCCTACGTTAAGTAGCTAAAGAAGATAAGTAGTGTGCGGAGGGAGGGTAAAAAGCTATATATAATTACTCTCCGCGTACTTTGCAAAGTCAGACGTAAGGTAAGATCTATAGCTATTAACAAGGAGTAGCCTCTACGCGCCCTAAGCACTCTCTATAGTTATTTTATTAAAGTGCTTTATCTAGTCTATAGCTATAAAGTCGTTGGCGTAGCTACTATTAGTAATATTTATAAGGTAATTATTAGGTAAATTAATTACTTATTACTCTAGGATTAACTTTGCCTTAATAATAAGCATAGGCGCGATAACTTAGCTATTTATAAAATAGCACTCTGCTATAAAAATAAGCTCTTTATTTATTATAATAGGTATAAGGACTTAACGCCCGCGTCTTATATATACGTAATAGTCCTTTATAATACCTATACGGATTCCTATTTTATCTATATTATACTTATTTACGTTAGAGATAGCGAGGCGTTACTTATATACTTATAACTTATTAAACCACGCCTAAAGGCTATCTAAAGACTACGCTAACTTTTAAGCTAGGTTAATTAGTTTTACTTTTATTTTATAGTATTTTATATAGGAGTTAAGCTAGCGTAATACCTAATTAATACTAACGCGCGGCGGGTTATTATTTTTTTTTATAAATTTTAACTAATAGCGTGTTAGTATACTACTAAATAAGCTCCTTTATAATACTAAATTTAACGTTATTAATAGCGTTGCAGAAACGTTTAAGCGCGGATTCTTATTTATCTAATAGTTTTTTATTAGTAGTAGGGTAAGTTAACTTATTATTAAGGCTGTAAAGGGCGCGCGTGACGCGCTAGCAAAGGTAGCTTATGTTACGATTTTAATAATATGTAGTGACGTTGGGCCGCGCAACTCTACGCAGCTCCATAAGTGCGTTTTTAATAATCTTAGAGTCTTAAATGTACTGTGGGACCTCCTTCGTAACTTTAGGCATTTTATTTCGTGTAAATTGGGCGTGTTTTGATGGCGCTGCGTGGATAGGTGGTTATTTGGATTATTAAGCGTGTTATGAGGCTCTCACACCTTGTTCCGATCCGGGTTAGGGCGGTAAGGTATCGTGGTGCTTCACGGATTATTTAGTGGTATAAGTTAATGCGACACTTAGCGCGGCTAGATAATCTAATCTTATAATAAATAAGATAACTATTAATTTGTATAGGAGAACGTACTCGCACAGAAGATATATAAGTTAACTATAAAGAGAGAAATAATATAGGAGAACTATTACACTATATACTAGTCTACTTCTTCCTCGTAGTCCCGCCAAGACGTCTTTCTCTAAGGTAGTCCGTGGGACTTCCTATAGTCCCGTACTTTATGCGGGACTTCTCGCTTATACGGGACTTTATTACGTAACTACTAACCTAAGCTACCCCGCGCCCTGTTAGGTCCTGTTAACTCTACTACTTTATTAATAATTACTTCTTGGCGTAATTATCTAGCTTCTTTATCCTTATAGGGTTCGTGATCGTAACACTATCCCCCTCTTTAAGGTTATTATCTTAATATCTTGCTTTACTATGCTATGCTATTAGCGCGTTAGTACTAGTTACTATAAAGGTGCGCATCCTTGCGTCTTAAGGTAAATTATAGCTTCTTCTTAATTTCCCTCGCCTTACTAACTATGCTAAAAGCCCCCTATTTATCCCTTACGACTCGTCGCGCTCGTGCGTAAAAGGTAGAAGCTTAGGGCCTAAAGATAGCGTCTAGTTATAAGCGTTATTAGAAGAAGAAGTTATAGTATTTTGTTAACGCTGCCTCTAGGTAGTGTGCGGGCTGTCTCGCAGCCCATGCTAAGTGTAGTTTATGGATTCCTAAGAAGGATTGGGAGCGTGTTTAGAAGGAGAAGCGCGAAAAGCGTTTAGAATTACTTATAGCTAAAGAGCGCTAGGCCCTTGCTATAGAGGAGTCTGCTCGCTTGGCTTTAGCGATCGCTCGTCTTTGGCGTAAGCTGGCGGAGGTGGAAGAGAAGGAGCACGCCTTTACTTAGCACGATCTTTATGTCGCTAATATAATTAAGGCTTTAGAAAAACAGGGGGATCTAAAGGGTACGGCTGCTACTAATAGTCGCGAACCGTTGCTACATGCACCTCTACGGGCTAACTTAGGCTAGTTATAAGCTAATTTATTTATTTCTTTTAATCCTTTTATGTCTTTTAACTTTTTTAAGTTCCTCGCTAATCTAGTCGCGGCGCCTTTAGATGTTCCTTGTAGAACCTCTCTAGCGCTGTCTTGCAGTTCGTGAGGTTTTATACTAGTTTTTACGTATTATGGTTCTCTAGCCATCCTTCCCACTTTACTAGATACTTGTACTAACGCCTGATTTTTTATAGGTCTCTAATAGCTTTAACCTTGTACTCCTTATCTTTAAGTTTAAGCTAGGTTTCTAGTTCGGCGTCTGGTGGTGCTGGTTCTAATAATAACTTGTAGAAGACCGGGTGGATCCGTGTATCTATAGGTAGCTATAATTTAAAATTAACTAGTCCTCTAACCTCTTAGATTTTGAATAGTCCCTTTTAAAGGTTATCTAGTTTTTTACTTAGCCTTGTTGTCTTAAGATTTTTTCGCGAGAGGACTCTATCCCCCTCTTTAAAGGTTAGTCTTATAATCCTTTTCTTATTCGCTTATCGCGCTATTTATTTATTACGTCGCGCGATGTTCTTATGCAGTATTTTATATAGGTCCTATATAAGTTTAGCCTTATTAGCTACGTTCTTTGTAATGCTCTAGATATCTAATAGATCCTGGTGAGTCGTTGGCTCACATCCATGGTTGGCGTAATATGGCGAGTACCCCGTAGTCGCCGATCTTGCGCTATTGTATGCCAGCTGGGCCGTTGGCAATAGCTTAACCTAGTTATCTTAAAGCTTATTTATATACATTTAGAGATACTGTTCTAACGTTTAGTTTATTCGCTTAGTTTAGCTATTTATTTTAAGGTAGAAGCTCGTCGTGAGCTTATGCTTAATTCCTAATTTAGCTGTAAACGTGGTCTAGTATAACGATGTGAATATCTTGGCCCTATCTGTAATAAACTTATTAGGTTATCCAACCTGTAATATTAGTTCTCGTTCCACTATATAGGCTAGTTTTTCTGCTAATATAGCTTCCCTAATTAGCACAAACCTCGACTCCTTAGTAAGTTAATAGATTATAACTAAAATCGAGTTGTAGGGATCCTTATTCCCTGGTGCTAGTGATACTAGTAGCTTCACGATAAAGTCTATGGTCACGCTTAACCATGGTCTTAGGGGCGGCTGTAGTGGTTATAAGAGGCTATAGGGCTTATGTCTCTTAGGCTTATTCTTATAACAGGCTAAATAGTTGCCTAAAACCTTCTGTACCGCCTGGCGTAGCCTAGGGATAGCATATTTGTTCGCGATTTGACGCGTTGTTTTAGCGATCCCTAGGTGTCCTTAATCCTTATTTTTGTATAGTTTTTTAATTAGTAGCGGAGCTATCTGCTTGCTAATCTAAATATAGTTTTAATAGTCCCGTGCCGTTAATTTCGTGGCTTAGTAGAGATCGTACGCTTGGCGATTCTTGTCCTTAAGCCTACTATAATCCTGTATCTCTTCTATAATTAGCCTATAATAGGTGAGATCCGCGCGCTGTGCTTCTAGTACTAGCGCGAGTTATATCTTATTATAGTAAAGGGTTCCGTCCTTCGCGTAGGCTAGGATTATAACATGGTTACTTCTATTATTTTCTTCTACGAGATCTAAACGCCTACTAAGTGCGTCTACTACGGCGTTTGAGTTACTAGGTAAATAGGTGATGCGGAAGTTAAATTCCGCTATCTATTCTAACTATCTAGCCTATTGTTAATTAAGCTTCTTTGTAGTTGTAAAGCGCGTAAGGTTAAGGTAATTTAAAAAGACTTCTATCTAGTGCTTTACTCCTTTAAGCTGCGCTTCCTATTACTTAAAACAGTTAACGATTGCGAGCAACTCCTTATTATAAATCTTATAATTTAGTTCTACTCCTAAGAGCTTGCGTGCGTGATAGAAGACGGGTCTCTATTTACCATTATTACACTCTTGTAATAATACGGCCCCTAGCGCATAGTCCGATGCATTCGTGTAAATGCGATGTCGCCGCTCTAGGTCGTATATCTATAGTAGGGGTGCTGTTAGGAATAGGCGTTTAAGCTACTTAAAAGCTACTATTTTTGCTTTTTGCAGAGGTTGCTATTTCCCTATCTTTATAAGTTCCGTTAACAGAGCGGTCGTCTTTAAGTAGTTCCTAATAAATTTACAATAGAAGTTAGTAAAGCCTAAGAAAGACTAGATGTCTTTTACTAATTATAATAGTAGTTATTCTTCTATTATCGCGATCTTCTTCGGGTCCATCTTAACACCTTCTCGGGATATCACAAATCCCAAATATTCCGTCTTAGTAACATGGAACTCGCACTTCTTAGGGTGTAGGAGCAATCAATGCTCCTGTAACTTTTATAGTACTTTACGTACATGTCCTTTATGCTCTTCCAAGGTTCCGTATAAGTATATTAAGATATCGTCGAGGTACGCCGTGCAGAATACGTCTAAATATTTATATAGTACTTAATTTATTAACTCCTAGAAGGTTGCTGGTGCGTTAGTTAGCCCTATAGGCATAATCGTATACTTGAAAAGGCTATATCGTGTGCGGAACGCCGTTTTCCACTCGTGCCCTTTCGCAATTCGAATTCTATAGAATCTATCCTAGACGTTGAATTTCGTGAAGTATTTAGCTCCTCGGAGTCTATCCATAAGCTCCGTTATTAGTAGTAATAGGTAGCGATTCTTAATCGTCACGGCGTTTAGCTATCTATAATCTACACAGAGTCGTAGCCTGTCGTCTTTTTTGCGAATAAAGAGTATAAGGAAGGCTATAGGACTTTAACTAGGCTACTATTTCCCTAAGCGTAGATTCTTCTGTATTAGCTCTTTTAACTCTTTTTCTTATTTATAGGTAAGGGGCCTTAGGCGTTCTAGCCGTAGCTTAGCTTCCTCTACTAGTGGTATCTCGTGATCCCACTCCTTATGTTTAGGTAGGACAGTCTCGTCGTGTTCCTTAAATAGGTCTACGAATTCCTTGTATTCTTCTAGTAGACTAGAGTTGTCTAAGACTATCTTAGTCTCCTAGACCTATATATAGTGCACCCGCCTTAGGTATTGCTTTAAGATCCTGTCTATCTTGCATACTAATATTTCTTATATCCTAAATAGTCGACTCCTTTTTCTTGCCTAAGGTTAGGGAGTTTCCCTCCTACTAGGGCTTGCCTAAGCCTTCGCTAGTAGGTCCCGGGGAAGGATCGTTCGTTTAATCTAGTCTATTTGTAGATTGTGTTATTCTAGCTATTTATATCTAACGATGGCTTCGATGTCTCCCATCTCCGCGATAGTAAAGACGTGTTAGCTCTCTAGGCCTTCTATATTAACTTATACTAGCGCCGTCTCGAGGCGCAGCCAACCGTTACCGTATCCTTATAATTAGGTCCTGTCCGCGAGTCCTATTTACAGCAGTGTTTTCTTATTACGATATAGTATATCGTACTTTTTAACTACTTATAAGGCGATTAGACACGCGTCTGCCCCTAGGTTAATTAGTGCTATAACACAATGTCCATGCACCGTAATGTCTTTAATTAAGCGCTTCTCGACTTAGCGAGTGTTTACTTAATAAGCTATAATAATTATACTATTACCAGTGTGGCTCGTTGCCTAGTAACGATCTAGTTTTTTAAATTATTAGACCCTTTGTCTAAAATTTTAGGCTAACCAGCGTTAGCTTCCTTAATTTAGTCCTAGACCTTAGATAGCTTAGAGACTTCCTTAATTTAGTGCTACTTATATCGCTGTTAATATAGGGCGTAAGTCTCTCTAATCCTATTAGATTTATATACTCCTTGATTCCCATGTTGCGGGTAATTTAGAGTAAGGCATTCGTTCTAGGCTAATGCATTATGCCCTAGACAGCTATCTAAAGAGGCTACCTCTTCCTGCAGGCTTAGGTGTGCAAAGCACTATAGGTTATATTATTCTTACCCTATTAATAAGTAGTCTGCGTCTCTTCCTAGCTACGTATTCCTTATTATTATGCTAGTGTCGCGGGGGTCTAAGCCCTAAGGGAACCAGCCTGTTTCGAACTTCTACTACCTATATAGCTTACAGGTAATATTAAAATATTAATACTAACTATTCTATTTATAGTGCTTAGCCTAATAGGCTAGAAAGTACTTATAGTAATTATTAGGCACGCTGCACTAGCTCTGCTTTAGCCTATAGTGTTCCAAACCTCCTAGAAAATAGGAGGCCCTAACTCTAGCCTTAGAGTATTATCGGCATCCTTTACGCGTGCATTGCCACTATTTGGCGTATTTATGTCGTTCCTGTATCGTGATCTGGCGTAGGTATTGTTTTGGGCGCCCTTATAACTTCTCCGCTAGCCAGTAGGCGTCCCATGCGTGTGCCCCCTAGATAATTACTTTTACTTTATACTAAGACGATTAATGTAGCGTACTGCTGCACATCCAGCAGGTGTTGTTAGCCAGTCTTTAGAAGATCTAGTACTTAGGAAGGGTCTTTTGTTCCTCTTCCTCTTCTATTAGCTCTAGGATCTCCTGCGTAAGATCCACTCCGTCGGCTTCTACTAGCGTGAGGGTGGCCATAGCCACTTATAGGAGGTTAGTTATATTAACCTTAGTCTCCTAATCGTTGCAGTCTTTAGCGAAGTGGCCTAGCTTGCCATATTAGAGGCAAGCTTTATCTTTAAACCTCTATTCTCGCTCTTCCTGCGAGATACTATTTTTGCCCTAGTAATTCTTCTTTAGTCTATATAGCTGTTTTCCCTTACCGTTCTTTTTTTTGTACTATCGGGCTTTATTAGTTATAATGACATCTCTATCCTGGTCTCTCCCTGCGGGCCTGGATCGATTCTCTTTTCTAGTGAGTAGCCTAGTACTATACTGTTTTTCCAGCTTGCGTTTGTATAGGCGATTATCTGCTTTAATTACATTATTAATAAGTTCTTCTAGGTTGTCTGCTTTTCCTTGGTGGACTAATTCGTCTTTGACCGATTCTTTTAGTCCGTTATAGTAGGTAATTATAAGTGGGGCTTCTCCCTATCCTTCGAGTTCTGCCATGATCTATTTAAACTCTAGTGTATAGAGTACTGCTGATTTCTCCTGACGTAGGCGCTGGAGGCGTATTTTGGCTTAATATCCTTTATTAATAGTGCCAAACATTCCTTTCACGGCCTTGCGAAAAGACTCCTAGTCCTTAAAGGCGTCTTTAGTAGCGTCTAAACTATAATCCTCTAATTTACTATTCTTAAGGAAATTATTAATTATTAGTCTAGCCTACGCGGCTGCCTTATCTTGCATGTTTATATAGGTAACTAAGATCTTGTCTTGTTCTATATTAAACTTTCCTAGGTTATAACGGATAAATAGTTCTATCTAGGTTAGGAACGTTCCTGGGTGACCCTTTCCTAAATAGGGTTTAGGCTTTAGGACCTTTGGTTAATGTTTTGTATTTTCCTATTAGCTCATCTTTTCGCTTATCTGGTTAATAATTTCCTGTAACTAGGCTATCTAAGCCGCTTGTTTAATAATTATCTCTCCTAGGGTCTTTTTCTTAGGTGCCGGAGCTGCGGTGGTCGAACTAGGTCCTGCTATTATACTATAAGGTAGTTAAAGTGTTATAAGGCTCTTATACCTTATTCTAATCTAAGTTAGGGTAGTAAGGTATCGTGGTGCTTTATAAATTATTTAATAATATAAGTTAATGCGACACTTAGCGCGGCTAGATAATCTAATCTTATAATAAATAAGATAACTATTAGTCTATATAGAAGAACGTACTCGCACAGAAGATATATAAGTTAACTATAAAGAGAGAAATAATATAGGAGAACTATTACACTATATACTAGTCTACTTCTTCTTCGTAGTCCCGCCAAGACGTCTTTCTCTAAGGTAGTCCGTGGGACTTCCTATAGTCCCGTACTTTATGCGGGACTTCTCGCTTATGCGGGACTTTATTACGTGACTACTAACCTAAGCTGCCCCGCGCCCCGTTAGGTCCCGTTAACTCTACTACTTTATTAATAATTACTCTCTTGGCGTAATTGTCTGGCTTCTTTATCCTTGTGGGGTTCGTGGTCGTAATAGAGCGTGTGCGATTATTGAGCTAGTACTGTGCCTCGGCAGTTGTCGTGTGCAGAAATACCTAAACAATTGGTTAGTGCGTTTGTCGCGTCGCGTGCGCTCAATTGAATCGCCAAAACCTACGAATTTTACGAAAATCCACGCCAACAAAGTATCTATATATATTTAAAGCTGTATATTTGTAGAACAGAGATTATACTTACTATTCCTAGTGTATTAACCATAAATAGAGCGTCAGGGCTTAGTTAATGTCCCTAAAGACGTCCGCGACGCCGCCTACTACTAATACTATTATAGTTGCCCCGTGGCCACAATAGTGAGAAGAGGTCTCTAATGCTACGATTATTATTACTTAGCTAGAGGCGAGAAGATATTGCTGCGCATGTAGGCGTTAGTTTAACGTCTATAGGCAATCTTAAGCGGAATATATTAAAGTATGGCTAAGTGACGAAACTATAGCTTTTTAAGCTTAGAGCTCCGTTAAAGCTTACGCCTAAGGACAAAGAGGCTCTTTATAATAAGCTAATTTGCAGCAAGTGGATGTATTAAGACAAGATAGTATACTGGCTATTTATAGAGCGCAGTAGGCACGTCCATTAATTAATAGTGTTATGACTAATTAAGTCTAAAGGATAGACTTGGAAGACCCTCTGGCTAATTATAGTAGCGCGGAATAGTAAGCTAAGGGAGGCATATAAATTAGAGATGGCTAAGTATATAGTAGACGATATGGTGTGTATTAACGAAAGCCTATTTAATAAGTAAACTGGCTAGCGTTACCACGCGTACGGTCCGATTGGTGCTAATAGACAATACTTTAGCAATATAAATAGAGGACGCACCTGGTTAATCCTGCCCGCGTATACCGTTTATGGTTACCTACCTTGTACAGCGATCAAGCGTGGATACTTTAAAACCTAAGAGATTATTGACTGGCTGGTCACAGAGCTGATTCTAACTTTGAAGCTCCGCTATAGCAATCGGACGATAGTTATAGTACTAGATAACGCCTTAACTTACACGAATCCTGCTATTGCTGCTGTCCTTAAAGAAGCTAGTTATATTATCTAGTACTTACCGCCATACTCGCTAGATTATAATCTAATTAAGCTCACTTTTGCAGTGCTCAAGGCATGGATCTAAAAGAATTATATATATATGCGATATTAATTCGACGACTTTAGTGGCTTCCTAAGGGCGGCTATTATAGAGTCACACTGCGATCGCTTTGCGAGGAAACACTTTAAGCACTTATGTAGCGGGCTTTATATTAAAGAGCTTAAGCTAGCGCGTATTCAAGAGGAGCTAAATTAAATAGGTAGATAATTATATAGGTGTTTACGTTAGTAAGAGACTAAGTAAGTAACAAAGTGCATAGTGTTACGCATAACAGAGCCTGCTAAACAAGCTAATAGGATTTTACTAGGTGCCACCCGGTGAAATGTGATTAGTTCACCTAATATTTATAATATAAGGCTTACTAAACTCGGACCCCTATCCTACTCTATAGCCCCGGCTCTATACACCTGCTTGAAACGACGAATCTTGTCTCGAAGTTATAGCGTAACTCCGCTAGCTATGCCCTTCTTACATGCCTCCTTGTATAAGCTACTATTAGAGTCCGCAACTCTACGAAGCACGTTAAGTCCCTAGGCTTAACTAATAGCTATATCTTTAGCTCTCTCTACGAGCAGTTTCTCGTCGTAGTTAGTAGTAATAGTAATTTACTAGTTAAAGAACTGCTTCGTTATGCCTAGTCCGCGATTATTTAGTACTATAGGACTTAATAGAGGCGCCGGCTGTAGACTCTATAGCTAAGTAGCTATTTAATAGGAAGTTATTAGTAGTTACTTAAGTAGACTAGCTTGCTGTAGGTAAGTCTACTCTTGCTTTAAGAGACAGAGATCTTGCTAATAAGTTAAGTTACCCACTATAGAGCTAATTATATTATTATAGCCTATCTCTATCTAATGCTCTGTTAACTGTGTGAACATCTTATCTAGGCGCTTAAGCCGGTCCTCGCCGCGACGTCGAGTACTAACTCTACCACGCCCTCTACCGCCACTACTATCCTGCGTGCCTATGGCAAGCTGGCGTTACTACCAATTACTAAGCAGGCGCTGGGGTGGCTGAGATGGAGTCGCACGAGCAGACTTACAGTCGTTAGCCCAAGTTTTTATTTGGTTTGGATGGATCTTGTAGTGCAGACTCGGCTCTATTAGATGGATAAAACAGAAACCTCTATTATTTAGGCATTATAGGCTATTGCATTTCTATAACCTACAGATCTCCTTCTTAAAGTCAGCCCGCAAGCGGAGGACCTCTAGACGTTATTTATAGAGATTTCTGTATTAATTAGGCTGTGGAGTTGGACGCCGGGCGTCTGCTTGCTTAACGAGATCCTGGGTACGAGTCCGCTGACTAGGTAATAGTGTTTTGGCTGCTAACGAGCCAGCATCTAGAGCCTCTAATGTAGGCGACGCGGCAGCTGCTAGAGTTAGTAGAGTACATGCTAACTTAATAGTAAGCGTTAGCACTAACTATCGCGACTTTAGTAAGTTATCTATAAAGAATTAGTCACAACTCTTTATTAGTCGGAGTACTTCTATATAGCTTAGATTGTCTAGATTCATCTCTTGCTGAGGGGTGTACTTGTTTGGCCCTAGCTGGACTTTTTACATGGCTAGTACGTCGATGATCTTCCACTCTTTCTTACTAATTTCTAGCACTAGTTTTGCAGCAATCTTATTAGCTATCTAATTTAGGCTAAAAGTAGAGAACTCGTCGCGTATAGAAGCCGTATTGAACGTTGTATACGTTTTCCTGTTAACTGTAAAAGTATACTAGACGCGTAGAGGATATACAGTGACTGGTTTAGGTGGAGATAACTAACGGTGGGCCGAAGAGCTAATAGGTGAACTCCGCTTAAGTCTTTCTACTAGGTTACTAACGTTATGGTCATTGTCACTGTTAGGAAACTGTAGATGTTCTGGCCGGGGCGACGTCAGTAGGCTTAAGGACGTAATTTCGTAGATATTAATATACGCTACTTCCTCCTCTTTACGCGTAACTCTTTATTGGCTGCTACTAGATCGCGTTAGGGTCTCCTAGTCTACGAAGCGGACGTGACTTGTCTAATAATTAGACACTAATTAATTAGCCCTTAAATTACAGGAGCTAGTTTAGCGTGCTCCACTAGCTCCCTTAGTCCTTAATAACTAAGACGGTCTTTAGACTTTATTAGAGCTCTCCCTGCGAGGATTACGTCCTTGACTTGATCGTGTAGAGCGGCGCGGAGGCTCTGTTTCTACCGCTGAGGCCTAACGCCGAGGCTGCAATACTAAGGAGTAAGTATGGCGCTCTTACTATAACTTTATTGTCTTGCTGATAACTTACAGCCATGTTTATAGCCTAGGCGTTGCGCTTTGCATATGTAAATGAAAATTGTGTGAAACGAAGCGAGTGCGCAGCGCACGGACCAATTATTCGGATATTTCTGCACACGACAAAGTTAGTGCAACACGTTAGTCAATGCAACACCCTAATAAGATCGCTCGGCCAGCAACATGAAGCTGCTGAGCCACCCACAATTAATATTATCACGAGATTTTCTGGATTTGGGGTCTCTGAGGCCTGTAGATAATTGCTAGCTACTTAGATTATCGATATTTACTTAGTGTTCTGATAATTCGGCCTCTGCGCGACTGTGAGGCGGATGTAATAGATAAGGCCTTATCAACATCTATAGCCTTACGCTAAGGCTGTTTTTTCTTAGTAGGCTTACTAGGAGGCTTTAAAGCCTTCTTATTTACTAATTTAGATATTTTAATCTATTTTTAAAATTAACTTTATGCCTTGCGGGCCTGTTACTTAAGGCGTTACTTTATAGCTTTATTAGCCCTCTGCTTTGCGCGTGCATCTCTAGCAACTGCTTAAGCAATACGCCTCTCCTAGAGTAGCCTTATTTTAAGCTACTAGCTAGCCTGACGTGCCTCTACTTACTTACGTTTTTAAAGCTATAGTTACTACGCTTTAGCATCTTTTTCGTGTAGACGATTACGTGCCCACTAAACGCGATAAGGTAATACGAAAATAGATTCCCCTTAATCCTTATAAGGCTAATTAAAAGGTAGAGGCCTGCCTTGCTTTAAGCATTTCTTTTAAATAATTAGGGCCTTTCGTAGGCCCTAATTTTTATGCTCTGCAAGCTGTGCTCGTGTAGAGATTAAGTGTATAATTTAACTTAGCTTTTTAGCCACATTACTAGCCCCTACATTAATATAAGCTTTTAGAAGCTTATTAATTTTCCTCTAATCTAATGCGCTAAGTACTAAAATTAAGCTTTCTCGTAATTCTTACTTAGGTACGTAATTGTTGTTAAACCGCTTAAGGATAACTTCTAGATGTAGAGGTAATAGGCTAGTAGCCTTAAAGGCCTAGAGTATTAATAGCTGCCTTATAGTACTAACCTAGGCCTTCTAAAATAAGCTAAAGAAGTCCCTTTTAGCAATAGAGGCTATTCCTAGGCTATTTTATAAGAAGGCTGATAGCTCGTTTGAATATGCTGTTGATAGAGGCTTGAACATGTAGACATCTAGAGGCTGCAGCGTATGGGTCGAATGTGGTAGATAGATAGCTAACAGGATCTTATTACGATCGCAAAAGTCGATAAAATCCATAGTAACGTGAGATCTATAGCCATCGAGGATTAATAGTCGATATGATCGTCCAGCTTTTGACTTTGTGAGGCGATTAAACACCTGTTAAAGCCATGCAAGGCCTATCTGATTGTTTGTCTAGCTAGATTCTGATACGGTGATAAAGACTTGATGATGTTGAGGGTTGAGGTCCTCTATCCAACTTGATTGTATATCTGTAGAGGTGGCCTGATAGATTAGAGCTGGATCTAGGGCAGATCCGTCGGCGCATATGCAAGCGAT
>ML976697.1:448504-493598 GCA_010015655.1 Bimuria novae-zelandiae CBS 107.79 | reverse complement strand
AGTAAGGCCTCTAATATATCGTAGGAGCTCTGATTCTTGCTGTGGGCTAAGATTTCGACGTGTAGAGTTGGTATCTGCACGCGCCTGCGTGACGCCTTGGTGCTGGCGCGTTAATGTAGAAAGTGCAACACCATATTCTTTTGCAATTTTTCTATATAAAAAAGATGCTCCTGGCTCTTGCGATTTGATTGCTGTAATTACTGCCTTGATTGGATCTATATTGGTGGGGATGCGGCGCGTGAAAGTTGGTACGTTGCATGGTGGGGTGTTGCATTGACTGACGTGTTGCACTGACTGCCGAGGCACGGTAACGTGTCCGTGCGCGTGATGCGCGGATTCGCGTGATGCGCGGGCAACACTAAAAACGCTCTATTAAAAACAAGGCTACAGCACCACCCACGATTAATATTATTACGAGATTTTTCTTGCAGGGTAGTAATTTGATAGCTGCGATTCATTTGCACTATTTAAATCTATCTGGAAGCTTGACGTCGCGGCCGCTGCGTGTAGATTTGCTCGGGGCAGCAGATGCGCCCTCTAAGGCCTCCCCAATATCTGCAGCATCCACACCACGTTTCTGACGCTTTCTGCTCTGTAGAGATGGCTGAGAGGCCTTTCTCTTACCCTTTTAGGATACTTGTAGAGCTTTTTCAGCGTCGCGGGCAGACTTCTGGGCAGCGCGCTAAGCAGCCTTTTCAGCCCTCTCCTTCTCCTTCGCCTTCTTAGCTGCCTCTCGCGCAGCACGCTTTTCCTGCTATATTTTCTCCTTATATAGCTTAGCTACCTTCTTTAGCTTTACTATTTTTACTTTTTAAAGCTACTACTGCTTATCTTCCTACTCTTTAATTAATTAATAATAACGTGCCTCCCTTACTTTCCTTAGTAACTATAAGATAGCCCTACTATAATACTTCTAGCGCTATTAAAGGTCTAGAGTTTTACCTATCTTCTTACACTTCTTCTTAATAAATAGCGCCTGCCTAAGCCCATCGTTGTCATGCTTAAGCAGCTTATTTTCAACAGATAGATGGTAGAGTGATTAACGAAGCTTTTTTGTATCTTAACTATCCTATTTCTTTACTACTAATTATATAAGCCTATCCATCTTTCTCTAGTTATAATTACTAAGCCCTAATAAGGAGTTATCGCCTAATTCTTAATCCTAGGTGAACCTATTAAGGATAAAATTAGGATTAGGTGGCGATATGCCTGTGGCTCTAAAAGAGCTAAGGATAGTTAATTCCTTAAAGGAGGCCTTCCACGCATTCTAGAATAGTAGGAAGAAGTCGCCTTTAGTAATAGAAGCTAAGCCCTGGCTTCTATAAAGGTAATTTAATAGCTCTACTAAGTAGGCTGTTAATAAAGGCTTAAACATCGCAACGTTAAGTAGCTAAAGCGTATAAGTTAAATAAGAAGGCAGAATAGCAAGCAGGATCTTATTTTAATTATAGTAGTTAATAAAGTCTATAGTAATATGGGAGCCATGGCCGTCTAGGATTAAAAGTTAATATAATTATCAAGCCTTCTCTTTTATACAGCGATTAAACACCTGCTTAAGCCAGGCAAGTCCAATATCGTTGTTTGTCTAGCTAGAGGATGATAAGGTAATAAAGACTTTATAATATCCTGCCTTAATATCCTCTACCTAGCTTGATTGGATGCCCTTGTTGGCAGCCTCATAGATAAGGCTTGGCGGCAGAGCTAATCCATTAGCGTAGATACATGCCAGGAGCGTGATCCATACGCGATTACCATCTTAGAGTAATGCTCTAACCTCCTTCTTCTCCCACATTTGTCTGCTAAATATTCTCTTTAATCTACTAATAATACCGATCAGGACGCCTTTTTTATCTATATTATAGATATAACGAGGATCTATGCGATATTAATCTATCTTGCTATATAGAAGGTTAAAATAAAAGTAATATTTATTTACTAAATTAGCGTTGTGGTGATTACTGTCTATCCCGACGGTCCATTGCGAGATAAGATAAATGCTATATTAGTTAATAAAGTAGGTAACCTAGCTCTCGCTAACTAGCTCCTTTGCTATTGTTAAGGCAAAGTTCCGTATCATCTCTCTAGTAGGAGGTATATGTCTCTCTGTGAGTCTTTTAATATATCGTACAAGCTCCTCCTCTTGCTATGGGGTGAGCTTTTACTAACTAGAGTTCTTAACTTGTGTAGGGCGCGTTATTCCTCTATGCCTTTAGATTAATGTAGACCGTACAACACCATATTTAGTAGTAGTTTTTGTGTACGAGAAAGTTTCGCCTAGCTTTAATAATTTAATATTATTAATCGTAGCTTAAATTAGATCTATATTGGTGGAGTTGTCGCGTGTTAAAGTTAAGGGTGTTTTGGTGTTGCCCGCGCATCACGCGAATCCGCGCATCACGCGCACGGACACGTTACCCTGCCAAGACAGTCAGTGCGCCGCGACACTAACGCGCCACCCTAATAGATGTAGCACCTCAACTTTGACGCGCCGCATCTCTACTAATATGGATCCGATTAAGGCTGCAATTATCGCTATCGACTCACGAGAACCTGGAGAAACTTTCTTATATAGAAAAATTACAGAAGAATTTGGTGTTATGCGGTTAATATTAACGCGCTAGCATAGACGCGCCATGTAGGCGCGTATATAGCTACTATAAACTCGCCAAAATCTTAACTAATAATAAGAATCTAAGCTCCTATAGTATATATAGCGTTTTACTTAGAAAGGTCTACCCCCTACGCGTTAGATAATCTAAAACTTTATATTAATTATTACTAAAAAGGATGTCTCTATACGATAGGTTAATTACTTTATTAGGCGCCACCCTAACTCCCTAATCTCGCGATAGATAACTAGGCTAGATAGTAATTACTATAACGCTAATTTAGGCGCAAGATATAGGCTCTACTTTAAGCTTTTATATAAGAAAATTATAAAGTATGGCATAGAGCCTTAGTATACCTATAATATGGACGAAAAAGGCTTCCTACTCGGCATCACCGGCAGGTTAAAAAGGATCTTCGACAGGCCTATATATGAGAGTCGCCAAGTGAGGCAATCTATTCAGGATGGCAGTCGTGAGTGGATCTTACTTATCGCATGTATATGCGCCGATGGATCTACTGTTAATCTATTACTAATCTATTAATCTGACGCTAAGACTCTATAATTAAGCTAGGTTAAGGAAATTAACGTTAATTCTTATAGAGTCTTTATTACCTTATTAACATCTAGATGGTTAAACAACGAGATAGGGCTTTAATGGCTAAAACAAGTGTTTAATCGCTATACTAAGGAGAAGGCTTAATAGTAGTAGCGACTCTTAGTCCTTAATAGGCATGGATCTTACGTTACTATAGATTTTATTAACTATTATAATTAGAAAAGATCCTCCTTGCGATATTTCCCCCTTACGCCACTTATACGCTATAGCCTCTAGACGTTTATATATTTAAGTCTCTTTCTACTGCCTACTCCGACGAGCTCTCCGCATACCTATATAAGAGTTAGGGGCTATTAATAATCGCTAAAAGAGACTTCTTTACACTATTTTAGAGGGCCTAGACAACGTTAGTTACGCCGTAATTAATTACTAAAGCTTTTAAGTATATAGGTATCTCGCCGCCAGATCCTACACTAATCCTTAGTTAATTTAATAAAGATAAGTCTCTAAAATAGAGATCGCGTAAAAGCTCTACTTTAGTACTTAGCGCGTCTAATTGGCGCAAAATCGATTAGCTTTTAAAGGTTATTATTAATACAGGGGGAGGTGATAAGGCTAAGAAGCTAAGTCGCACTATATACTTAATCTCTATACAAAAGCAGCTCCTAGAGCATGAGAATTAGGGGCTACAAGAAGCCCTCACAAACTAGAAACAGCGTTAAATAAAGGGCAGGACTCTACCTTTTAAGCAGCTAGATAAGTGGTATAGAGAATCTGTTTTCTAGTTACCTACCCGCGTATAGAGGGCGCGCGATTCTCTCAGCCAATAAAAGGCTAAAAAGTAATAATTACAACTCTAGAAAAGTGAGTAGAGAGAGATCTAGATAGCAAATAGGTAGCTTAAAGCTTATTTACTATAGGAGAAGCGTGTTGCGCGTGTAGTAGCTAGAAATACGCGCGCTAAGGAGAAAGCTAATTAGGCTACTAAGTGTTACGACCACGAACCCCACAAGGATAAAGTAGCTAGACAATTACGCTAAAAAAGTAATTATTAACAAAGTAGTAGAGTTAATAGGACCTAACGGGGCGCGGGGCAGCTTAGGTTAGTAGTCACGTAATAAAGTCCCGTATAAGCGAGAAGTCCCGCATAAAGTACGGGACTATAGGAAGTCCCACGGACTACCTTAGAGAAAGACGTCTTGGCAGGACTATAAGAAAGAAGTAGACTAGTATATAGTGTAATAGTTCTCCTATATTGTTTCTCTCTTTATAGTTAACTTATATATCTTCTGTGCGAGTACGTTCTCCTATACAGACTAATAGTTATCTTATTTATTATAAGATTAGATTATCTAGCCGCGCTAAGTGTCGCATCAACTTATACTACTAAATAATCCGTGAAGCACCACGATACCTTACCGCCCTAACCCAGATCGGAACAAGGTGTAAGAGCCTTATAACACTAAGCGACGCCTCTATTAATAGGCTTGCAAGACTTAATAACAATTTTAAAAATGTCTTAAAATTGCTAAAAAGGGAAGCCAGAATGCTTTAAAAGCTACTTATATAATTATAAAGAAGAAGAAGCCTACGCCGGTATCTATACGCGTTAATATAGTAATATCTACGCTATTAGCGCTAGTATCGCGCAGTGGCTAAATAATTAGAACACTAAGTAGATATCTATAATTTAACTAGCTAGCAATCTTCTATAGCTCTATAAAATCTTAACTCTAGAAAATTTCGCGATAAAAGCTTTTGTGTAAAACTCTATAGCCTTATGTTACTAGCTATAGTGCTGGTGTTAGGGTGGCGCGTTAGTGTCGCGGCGCACTAACTATCTTGGCAGGGTAGGGCCGTGCTCCGCACGGCCTTTTTTGTAGAAAAACTACGCAGCAGCCGCTAGGGGCCGAGAATATACGGTAGTTCTCGTCGAGCTGTAGAATTAATTAATATGGATATTTACCATTATGTTCGCCAGAGTGTCCCGAGGTCGGTGAAGAATAGTGTGGAGGGTTAGTGTTGGAGATGTTACTTGGAACGGGAAGAAGCTACCCTGCCAAGATAGTTAGTGCGCCGCGACACTAACGCGCCACCCTAACACTAGCACCATAGCCAGTAACATAAGGCTATAGAGTTTTACACAAAAGCTTTTATCGCGAAATTTTCTAGAGCTAAGATTTTATAGAGCTGTAGAAAATTACTAGCTAGTTAAATTATAAATATCTACTTAGTGTTCTAATTATTTAACCACTGCGCGATGCTGGCACTAATAGCGTAGATATTACTATATTAACGCGTATAGATGCCGACGTAGGCTTCTTCCTCTTTATAATTATATAAGTAGCTTTTAAAGCATTCTAGCTTCCCTTTTTAGTAATTTTAAGACGTTTTTAAAGTTGTTATTAAGTCTTGCGAGCCTATTAACGGAGGCGTTACTTAGTAGCCTAATTAGCTTTCTTCTTAGCGCGCGTATTTTTAGCTACCGCACGCGTAACACGCTTCTCCTATAGTAAACAAGCTTTAAGCTACCTATTTGCTATCTAGATCTCTCTCTGCTTACTTTTCTAGAGTTGTAGTTATTACTTTTTAGCCTTTTATTAGCTAAGAGAATCGCGCGCCCTCTGTACGCGGGCAGGTAACTAGAAAATAGATCCTTTATACTACTTATCTAGCTACTTAAAAGGTAGAGTCCTGCCCTTTATTTAACGCTGTTTCTGGTTTATAAGGGCTTCTCGTAGCCCCTAATTCTCATGCTCTAGGAGCTACTTTTATATAGAAATTAAGTGTATAGTGCGACTTAGCTTCTTGGCCTTATCACCTCCCCCTGTATTAACAATAACCTTTAAAAGCTAATCGATTTTGCGCCAATTAGACGCGCTAAGTACTAAAGTAGAGCTTTTACGCGATCTCTATTTTAGAGACTTATCTTTATTAAATTAACTAAGGATTAGTGTAGGATCTGGCGGCGAGATACCTATATACTTAAAAGCTTTAGTAATTAATTATGGCGTAACTAACGTTGTCTAGGCCCTCTAGAATTGTGTAAAGAAGTCTCTTTTAGCGATTATTAATAGCCCCTAACTTTTATACAGGTATACGGAGAGCTTGTCGGAGTAGGCAATAGAAAGAGACTTAAACACACAGACGTCTAGAGGCTATAGCGTATAAGTGGCGTAAGGGGGAAATATCGCAAGGAGGATCTTTTTCTAATTATAGTAGTTAATAAAATCTATAGTAACGTAAGATCTATGCCTATTAAGGACTAAAAGTCGCTATTGCTATTAAGCCTTCTCCTTAGTACAGCGATTAAACACCTGTTTTAGCTATTAAAGCCCTATCTCGTTATTTAACCATCTAGAGGTTAATAAGGTAATAAAGACTCTATAAGAATTAACGTTAATTTCCTTAACCTAGCTTAATTGTAGAGTCTTAGCGTTAGATCGATAGATTAGTAATAGATTAACAGTAGATCCATCGGCGCATATACATGCGATAAGCGAGATCCACTCACAACTACTATCCTAAATAGATTGCCTCACTTGGCGACTCTCATATATAGGCCTATCGAAGATTCTTTTTGACCTGCCGGTAATGCCGAGTAGGAAGCCTTTTTCGTCCATATTATAGGTATACTAAGGCTCTATGCCATACTTTATAATTTTCTTATATAAAAGCTTAAAGTAGAGCCTATATCTTGCGCCTAAATTAGCGTTATAGCGATTACTATCTAGCCTAGTCGTCTATTACGAGATTAAGGAGTTAAGGTAGCGCCTAATAAAGTAATTAACCTATTACATAGAGATATCCTTTTTAGTAATAATTAATGTAAAGTTTTAGATTATCTAACGCGTAAGGGGTAGACCTTTCTAAGTAAGACGCTGTATATACTATAGGAGCTTAGATTCTTATTATTAGTTAAGATTTTAGTAAGTCTATAGTAGCTATATACGCGCCTACATAGCGCGTCTATGCCGGCGCGTTAATATTAACCGCACAACACCAAATTCTTCTGTAATTTTTCTATATGAGAAAGTTTCTCCAGGTTCTCGTAAGTTAATAGCGATAATTACAGCCTCAATCGGATCCATATTAGTGGAGATGCGGCGCGTTAAAGTTAAGGTGCTATATCTGTTAGGGTGGCGCGTTAGTGTCGCGGCGCACTAACTGTCTCGACAGGGTATCCCTCGCTAATAACTAGGGATGGGCCGTACAATACGGAATACCGTATTTTTCGTACCGTACGATACCGATACGCGTATCGTAGGATTAGATCCGTATGCTAAGGCGGGTAAATGCTGCTGAAAATAACTTTAGGGACTAACTTTATTTAGAGCTTGCATCTAGATTACTTATCTTATCCTCTAAGTATTATTTTAGTACTTTATTATTATTAATTAGTAATATTTATTAAATGCCGCGTACTGCGTTCGAAAGCAAGGACGTCGAGGTCACCTTCGAGGGCCTCCGGGCCATTATAACATGTCAATTTTGCTCTAAATAATGGCATAATAAAAGCCTCGTACGTCTCCGCAAGCACATGGCTAAATGCCTAAAGCTTTCGCGGGAGAAATATAAGCTATATAAGGTTAATAGCAACCCTTAGATACTATCTAAGCGTTAATTATAGCTGCTAACAAAGACGCTGCGTATAAGTAAAATAGACTTTAAGAAGGCAGATCTACTGCTCGCGGAGGCTATATATAGCTCTAAAGTACCCTTTAGCTTTGTAAGCTCTTGTAGCTTACCTTAGGTAAAGAAACTTATTAAGATGCCGCAGGTCGAAAATCCCGCGTTTTATTAATTTCTGAACTTCTTACGCCCGCCCTACACTTTGCTAGGCCGTAAGGCAATTGCCACGACGTTGCTAGACTCTATTTATAGCTAAATAAAGCGTAATATAAAAGCCGTGCTTAAGAAGGCCAGGCGGCAAATAACGCTAGTTAGTAATAGCTAGACAAACATACGCGGCGAGGCAGCTATTAATTACTTAGTAGTAACTTAAGAATATAAGATCTTTCTAAAGACTTTATACACGTTAGTAGAGCGTTATAACGCCGAGAACCTAGCTAAAGGGATTCTTAAGGTGGCTAAGAATGTTAGCAAGCTTAGTATTACTACTATTTACTTTAATAATGCCTCTAATATAAAGGCGGCGCAGGGTTTACTTACTAGAGCCATACCTAACTATCTAATATTAGGGTACGCCTCTTATATTATTAACCTCTACGTCGCTAACTTCTTTAAAATAGGCAACTTTAGGGTAATTTTTAACGCTATAAAGAACGTTAGCAAGTTCTTTAGATAGTCTAGTTTACTTATAGGCATGCTGGACGAGGCTGCTAGGCCTTAGGTGCGGCAAAAAGCGCTGCAGCTGCTAGGAAACACTCGCTAGCAAGGCAAGTTTAATACTGTTAATTCGGTGCTGGAGAATCGCGACTGGATACTTTCGGTGGTGCAGAATCTAATAGTGACCTCTATTATAACCCAGCAGACGCAGAAACGGCGATTCTATAAGGTTATAGTAATTATAAGTAACGTACGTTAGTGGGAGAAGTTGTAAAGGCTGCGGAGCTTTTTAGTGCCCTTTATAAAAGTAGCCCTGGCGCTCGAGAGTACTCGGCCGAAATTCTCACAGCTATATGCCAGCTTTATCTACTTGCTCACCTCCGTCACTCTCCACACAACTTTGCCGCGAGAAGACGTCCAAAATACGCTTCGAAACCGATTCCAGCAGGTCCACCATCCTCTCGGCACGATTTCGTATATATGCGACCCTCTTGCGCGGCGAGAATTGCCTATGGCGGTCACTCACAAGATACAGATGGAAGTGGGCGAATACATCGCCCAGCAGTACCCGCCGACGCAGGGCAACGCCAGGCATGCCGCAGCGCTCTATAAAGAGCTTATGGATGTGCTCTATCGTCAAGGCGCCTTCAAAAAGTGCGGTACTGATTTATCCTGGCAAAGCTTCGAGGATTACACCAATCCGGCGGAGTGGTGGCGCATACAAAGCTGCACCAACGAGCTTAAAGAACTTGCTATCTACGCTCTTAGCATCAACCCCACAACTAGAGTAGCTAAACGTAACTAAAGCAAGCACGGATTTCTTTATAATAAAGTTTAGAATTATCTTGTTAATAAACGGGTCGAAAAGCTGGTGTTTTGCTTTTATAATCTACGGATCTGTAACTCTATTTTGGCTAAGGGTGCTTAGTACTTCGACGCCTCCGAGGTGCCCGAATAAATTGACGTTGACGACTATGAAGATGAGTAGCTTTTGCTTGATTACCTAGCTAAATAAGTACAAGAAGAGCACTCTGGGGATCCTAAAGATACCTAGCATCTATAGCTTTAATTGTACCTAATTCTGCACGTGATCATAGGGCCGAGAAAGGCACCAATTGGCTCAATTTACTTTGCCAAGAATGTACGATAATACCGTAAATACGGTATTATACAAGATACCGTATATACAGGGATACACTGAAAAATACGGTATCGGCACATCCCTACTAATGACGCAACGCGTGACGCGCCTGCAAAACCCACGACATGAACACCACGACTCCTCGACAACCACATTGATCGGAAAAGCAATAATTCAATGTAGAATGAAGCCTGCATAAAGGCGCCGAAGCTATACGATCGCGAACAAGTGCACACCAATAAATGCCATGCGCACATTCCAATTCAGGCTTCCACCTGCTGTCGCCTCGCTTTGATCTCGTCTCTAACCCTCGCTATCTTCTCCTGCTCCACCTTCACCTTCGCCGCCCATCTGCTACGCTCGCGGAACCAATGACCTTTCCAGTAGAAGACATACACCGGAATACAGACCAAGCAAGACACGGTAAAGAGAAGGAAAGTCGGGGTCCGGGTACCGAGCGCCTTGTACATCGGGCCCGTGTAGAATGCGCAGAGACCAGCGAGCAGATCACGAGCGCTACGCAGATATTAGCAGAAGCAGACAGTGGAGGATTCGAAGTACTTACAAGCCATTTCCACCTGTCGCTGAAGCAGCGTATTTTCCGCCGTATGCAGCCACCATGTAATCAATCGTGGCGTAGTAGACGGCCATGTTGGCCGTCCCGATCAATACCGCGAAGATTAGCGGAGCAATCCTACACACAGGTCAATGAAGTCCCATCATGTCGCTCACTCCAGTACGCACCATGGAAGCGGAGGACCAGCCACCACAAAAGCCGAACCGAAGAGGCCAATTGGAAGTAACGGTGCGAGAAACAACAGCCACCACAGCCGGCTCTCGGGCGTCAGGACGTCGGGATGTTGCTTCCGCACTTTGTTCTGACGCGAGATGACTGGGAAGAAGGAGAAGTATGCGACGCAGTATCCGATGAGTAGCGCGAACATCGCCAAGCTGAACTGCACGGCGTTGAAATGCCACTGTCCGAACACGATCCCGTACGATTCGAGGAAGGAGAAGATTAATGCGTCACTGAAACCACTGAGGAGCGAGAGGCATAGCACAATCGGTTCGAAAATCAACACTACGCGCTGTTAGCAGTTGAGTCCATACCGTATACGGCTGACACGACTTACTATGGTACGGTCGCCACATCGTCTTTCCGATTTCTTGCCATGACAAACGTTCCCTGATCGACCTTCCTCCGGATGGACCAAGTAGGTCGAACTGGTTGCTTCCGCTGTCTGGTGATATCGCTGACGGGCGCTGACCTGCTGAAGCCGCCCGGTCCGCTCGTCTGGCTTTGGTCATCTTCTTGGCCTTCCTATCCAGCATGACAGTAGAGCGTGTCTCAGGAACCGTAAAGAAATGTACGGCCTGAACGATGAGGCCAAAGATGAGCTGGATCCAGAAGTTCCAGCGCCAGTCGAGGTACTCCTCGACAGGGCCACCGCAGATACCGCCGATGACGCTTCCGAGACATGACCTGCCTGATTAGCACGGAAGTAGTTTGGAGGTCGAATATGCACACCAGAATGCAGCGAAGAGCACAGCATGCGACTGCTCGTCCGGATCAAACATATCGGCCACCATGCCCACTGTTCGAGGTTAGCCTGACTCTCTTCGGCGTCCAGGTTTACTCACGCGTCACTGAACCGCCCGCGGTTGAGAACCCACCCAACACGCGCGAGGCCAACACCATGTTCCAATTTCTGCTCGCTCCAGCCAGCGGCTGCCACACATTGATGAAGAACAAGCTCAACTGCATGATTATCCATCGTCCAAATTCCTCGGACCAAGGTGCCCACAGCTCGCAGCCGAACGCATACGTGATGAGAAATGCCGCCATACCGTTGCGAGCCGTCGAAATCCCATAATGTTTGTTGAGCGGGTGCACCGCATTCGAGTAAATCGCCGCGTTCTACTTCCATCAGCAGGATATATCAAGAGAAGAACGAGATTACGTACAAAGTTCATGCTCGTTTGGCATAACGCGACGACCGTGAGGATCCACCACTTCTTCTCTTTCGAGAAGTTGTATGCGGTGTACTCGTAGCCGTTGATCTCGTCGAGCTTTTCAACACCACCTAGCTCGACTCTCCCGTGCTGGACCAGGAGGGAGTCTTGCTTGCTCACAGTATTCACATGTGTGATGCTGTCGAATACGCTTTCAGGCTTGGGTTCCGATTCGACCTCGGTCGGAACCGTGCTGGCATCACTGCCTCTCCAAAACGGGCGTACCATGGTGTTGTTATGATGCTGTTCGTAGGGGGTGTCGTTATCAGCTTGCTATCTATACGCAAGCAGTGATAAGGGTGGATATGCGGGGAGCGGGGACTCTGGGGTCCAGGACGCTATTTGAACCTCACGAGCAACTGCCGCGCTTGTTGAGTGGGCGTATGGGCGAGGGCAGATTTCACGATCGGTGCCGCTGTTCCCGGTTCGGATTCGAATGGCGAGCTTGACCATGACGCTACGATTTGGCGTTGATGCGTGGAAGTCTAACAACGCACGCATTAGCAATGCCTGGCTCTAACCTCTCAATGACGCACTTTTGTTGATCGTCAACAATTAATAGTGGCAAGAGTGAAATTAATCAAGGAGGCGCAACAGTCTATGAAGCAGGTGCCAAGAGGAGGTTAGTGTGTTGCCCTGTAACGAACCAAACGAGGCCTAAATGGCGTTGGTAATAGTGATAGGATGCTCATGCATTACTCTACGAACGGCCATTGAATATTACTCTGCGGGCGTTCACTCAACAATTACTCTACGGACGACCATTCGACTATCACTCTGCCGACGGCCATTTCACTGTCTCATATACCCTGAAGCGACCTTGATTTACCGGATGTCTCGCTGCTCATCCATCGTTCACGTGCGGGAGCTATGGGAGGCCGCTCGACCCACCGTGTAACCATGGATCGCCCGTTACTTCCCCGCCTCTGAATCTTGGTGTCATTTGTAGCTTCTCCAAGCCACGGACTTCCCCACCTCTAGTCATGAAGCCGGTCGAATTGGAAATAGCTTGCTTACACACCTCTAGCCAGAGGGCAATGACCGATTTCATACTCGTGCAACTTTTGTTGTTGCGGCTCTCAATATTTTCCCGAACCCGAGCCTGGAAGCACCGGCGTGTCCAAAGGCCGTGGGACGATCCACCTTTACTCCAGTAAATGGTCACATGGAGGAGGAGTTGTTGGGATTCTGTGGGGTACCCACTGGTTAGGGAACCCGAAAAAACACGCTGTGCAACGTACGCTGGGTGATTCGACCGACCCACGTCACCTGGAGGATTCGAGTGCATATGGAAAGGTAAGATACATAGATCTGTGGTTCCCTAGCCTTGGAACCGCTATAATCACATGTGAACAGGTTGGGGCAGTGGCACATGATATCGACAACGGTCAATAATTGAACGCAGTCCGGGTTGCCAATTTCACCGTGGCAGCAAGACCACCACGAGAATTACCATGTGTAAAAGAGCTTTGCATGAAAGCACAATGTGCCTAAGGATACGCGTTCGCGCTTTCAACCATACAGCCCATACGCTAACCGAAACAGCACTCAACGCGTGTGCTCCCAGCTCCAGCGCTCCGCTTGTTATCGTTCAACCAAATCGTCTGCTACACTTTCTTTACAACAATGCATCGCCCATACTTCGCTAACCCCTACTATCCCGCTATTCTCAAGCTCCAACGAATTTTCCCGCCTCATCATTTCATACAGCCAATTCTCTCTCCCCTTACAATCCAACATCTTGCCCAGCACACCTAAGCTACATCAATCCTTCCACCCCTATTCACCACTCCGCCCTCCATTCCCTCTCGCATTGCCCTCCCAAGCCTCCTCAAATCTCACCCACCCCGTCTCCGAACCCTCTCAACTTCCCACGCAGCCGCACATCTTACTACTTCAATCAGTTTAGTCTAGCCCCTCCCAGCGCCTGGTCCGAAGAACTCACCCGCTGGCTCAAACACCGCTGCGCGCGGATTCAACGGTCCCCTCCTCGCCATCGGGCGCTCCCGTACCGCAGGACGCCGCGGCGCTGGTCCCGCAGGTAGTGTTAGAAAAGCTTGGGCAGGGTTCTCTTCGTCCACAGCATGCCGTGTGTGAGGGGGCCTCTTCCGTGGCATAATTGACAGGTTGGCTTGCTCTGCGGGCGGTGCGACTCTCCACGCAGACTGATCATACATCCGCACATCCACCTCCCCATAAATCTCTTTATGCGTGCGCAAACCATCGGGACTCGGTGTTTTCGTAATCCCCCCGTTTTTTACACGCACTGAATCTCCTGTTTTTCTTTCACCACCACCACCGCCGCCGCCACCACCACCTCCTCCTCCTCCTCCTCCTCCTCCTCCTCCGCTTCCGCTTCCGCTTCCGCTTCCGTCCGCAGCTCGCCTCTCCTCCTCAATAACCCCCCCCCCCACCTCCTCCCTCCCCGCTCTCGTCCCCCGCCTCATAACCTCCCTCTCCCTTTCTCTCTGTCTCAATATTCCTTCCTGTATGTGTGTATGTTCCGCCCAGGCGCGCCAAACCTGCTCATCCACACCTTTCCGCCCGTATACGACGCGGCCTACTTCCAGCAAACCCTCCTGCCAGTCTTTCTCTTGCCTCAATGCGCGCGCGAGGGGGTGCTCGTCGTCGCTGTTTTCTTTCTCGGGAGATGTGGTTCGTGAGAGGCAAATGTCGAGAAGAGTGCTGCATTTTTTGCGGATGCGGGATAGCAGGGTAGACGTTGGTTGTGGGGTATCTGGAGAGTGCGCGGCTTGTTTTGGGATGGGTGTGGATGGAGGCATCGCGGTCGCAGTCGAAGAGTCGGGGCGCATACTGCGTGCGCGCGATGCAAGGGTAGACAGAGAATGTAGAATCGCATAGACGAGGGGACGGGCTGGCGCAAATCTACATCTACTTTCGCGGCGTCATGCATTCACTACTCGGTGACGCGGACATGTTATGTTCGTTGAGCCAGCTTACGCATCTAGCAGACGTGAGTGGTGCCAGGGTGGACTCAACACCTTCCTTTTCCCAGCCGTAATAGCGATGAGCGCGTAATGTCCGAACACCCGCGGTGACAGCGGCAGCTGTGGTGCTTGACGGATTTACTTTGGCACGGTCGAGCCTGGGGTCACACACGCCATCTAAAGCCGACCTCACGACAGCAGGTCACCGAGTAATACGAGCACTTTTGAATGATACGAAAAAGTTCTCTTAGCTACGAAGGTTCTGAAGCTGATATCAACCTCCAAATGAGCTCGAATGAAGGAAAAGTCCTGAGCGCCGTCTCATGTAGTCCCAAAAGATGCTGTTCAACCTGAGAATTATGTCGAGCTCGCATCGAGGACCAAACGGGTTGCTCCATGATGTTCAGCAAGAAATGTCGCCGGTTTTGGGGGACCTTGATAGAACATGAGGATCTGGACAGCTCAGAACAAGAGACAATCCATCAGTTCCATTGTAGTCCACAAGCATTGCTCCGTCCAATTGTGCTCCATGATCCAAACCCAACAAAACTTCAGAAATGAACATGAACAAAACACCAACTTCATGGAGTATGCAGCCTCGTCTTGACCACCATCGAATATAATAGCCTCCCGAAACCAGATGGCTCATGGAGCCCGTGGAGAGCAATGACTGTTCGTGTGTCAGCTTGTGCATAGAAAGAATGAGCGTAACTTACATGCCCTCAACGACGACCTCTGAACATAATCAAGTCGGCGTCATCGTCATAATCGGAGTCGCCCTCCTCGTACTTCTCACTGGAGTCGTATGGGTCTTCTATATTAAACTCGAGCTGCGAGAGAGCATCCAGATCGAAGTCATGGCGTGAACGATCATCCTCGAAATCTTGGTCGCGGTTCGCATCCACGGCACAGCCTTGGCTCTTGAATGCAGCAGAGACTTTCTCGAATATTTGGGCGAACTCAGGGCCGCCCATCTTCATATAGTCGTCGGGGTTGCGGCGCTGTGCCACTCTCATCGCCTGCTCCATGTGGAGCATTTCCTGGATGTGCGCAGCTCGAAGGTTCCACTGATGGAGATACTCAGACTCGACTTCTGCAAAATGAACCTCAAGCACCTCCTTCCTCATGGCCAGAAGCTCGTCCTTGGTCTTGTTCAGTGCAGGGAGATTGAGAACCTCTTGCTTCCATAGCAGCTCTTGAACCTTGTGCAGCCGATGGTACAAGTCTGATACCTGGACAATGGAAGGGACCTTGGCCTTGTAGTGCGCGTAGCCCTCGTTGATGGCATGGCGCGCCTATTACTGTTAGTATGCTGGCCATCTCTACGATGAACAAACATATACCTCAGCAAGGTCGTCGACATTGAACTCTTGCGCTTGAAGCCTCCTGGCCAGTGCTTCATCATCTTCATCGGCGCCGTTCACCAGGGTGATGCTCGACGGGCGACGATGCTCCGAAACCTTGAAGTGCGTTCCCGGTGCAGGACGCGCGTAGACAGGCTCCGGACGGAGGCTATAGTGTTGGGGACGGTCACCAGAATCACGTACACCGAGCTCTTGTTCGAGGTCAATTAGTGGCTCTTGGTGAGCGATAGCGGGGGCCTCTGTTGTGGTGGTCGCAGCCAGGGACGCCGTTGTCGCCAGAAGCGCCGACGCTGAGTTGGTCTGCGTTCCCATCTTCTTCCTCTCATGTGGAGGGATGTAAGCGGCGAGTTTTACAGGAGCAGCAGCAGGAACTGCCTCGGTGGCATGAGGAGCGGTGCCGTTAGCATATGCCGCGGCTGTCTTCGCGTGGGAGTCCTTCGCCCGCTCCGCTAGCACCCTATTCATCCCTTCGATGTCGCGGGGGACAGTCGAGGGCTTAGGGGCAGCATTCTCCTTCCGCTTCTCCTTCTCCTGCTCCTGCAGGTAGGGACTCGCACCAGACGCATCGACGCCCCAAGCTCTCCAATCGCCGCTGCCGTCCAGCTTGGGCGGAACCCTAGAGGCAGGCGCCTTCTTCCCTGGAGAAGTGATAGACGAGCCGGCCTCGCTGCCGCTACCGCTCATGTAGGCGCTCATGTGCGGACGACCAGGTCGCTTTGTGGCGGTAGCCCACATGTTGTCCGGGACAAACCGGGAATCTTTCTTGTTGCCCGCCTTGGGCACGTAGTCCTCGGCAGGCTGCCAGTTCTCATACTTGGGATCGGGGTTAGCGAAGCCCGCGTTGAGACCCAGCGGGTCGTGCTCTACGTTGTGTCAGCCACTGTAGAGGATCTCAAGGGAGGGTCGTAGGCTGTGTAGGCTGCAGCCTGTCCGGCCGTCTGCCTGTAAGTAGGTAGCGACGGCGGCAAGCAGGCAGCTAGCTATTCAATTGTGACACTTACTGTTGTTGTATCGACCGACCATCATGCTGAAGCTGCAGTGCGGGTGCGGGCGAAGCTGTGCGTGATTTTTAAGATGTTGGATTGGAGGAAGAAGAGCAAGTCGTGACGATGAGAAGATAAAAGGTGGCGTGTTTGTTTTGTTTGGGTCGACTCCAGGTGAAAGCAGTAGCAATCGCGCTTTTGGGCAGGTCACCGCGACACCCATCGTTCGAAACAACAGGAACCCCAGAGATAGAAAGGCACATGCTGGCGATCGACTCAAAGCGAGGTCAAAATAGTAAGCAGAAGGGGGTGGTGAGAGGAAAGAGGGTTTGAGGAGAAGGTAACGCATGAAGATGCAAACTAGAAGAGATCTAATATGTCGAGAACGCTTTTCGATCGAGCTACTGCCTGACCTGCCGTCCTCTCTTACTTCAGCTCGAGTCCCAGGAGTACGATTGCAGGACAGTCGACTCTTATTTTACCTGTCCTAGGGTAGTGGAGTATTTTCTCAATCCGCTCTTGAAAAAGATTTAACGCTGTGCTCAGTGATGTAATATAACCCCGTACAAGCCTCCCAAATAACTCGAACCTGCTAGTGTCGAGCCCAATGAAAACAAACTCCCTTGAAACATGTCGCTTCTCTTACAATACCAGCATCACGCCCCCTACCGCAGCAGCACCCCAGATGCCCACCACCAACGCTGCTGTGTTGCCGAAAGTCGCCGATCCAGCCGGCGCAGCACCGCTGCCACCCTGAGTGTTCTTCGGCTGCCCATTGCCTGATGCCGAAGACGGTCCATTGCCCAGTGCACTATTGACCTCAGCCTCCAGGGAGTTGAGCGCGCTGTTCACCGCGCCCTGCGCCGACGTGGGGAGAGAGTCGATAAACTGGGACAGTTCGGTCCCAGTAGGGATGTCGTGGTTCGCAATGACTGAGGACAGGAAACCTTGAGCTGAGCTGGCGATGTCGGTCGGGATGGCGTGGACGATTGAGGAAAACTGCCCGACAAGTGAGGCGGGGAGGTTCTCAAGAGAGCTGACCTTGCTTTGGAACGCCGACGCGATGCTTCCGGCATTGAAGGGTTTGGCGAGCGTGCCGTCGCTTCCGCATTTGGTGACAGCGCCCGAGGTATCGCAGGTTGAACCGGAGGAGCAGCAGAAGCCGTTGCCGCAGTCGACTGAGTTGTCGCCACAGACGGTGTCAGGACCGAGCGAGATGTTGATCGCATTCGTAGCGAACGCGAAGGCCAGCGGTAGGAAGAAGGTGGTAGAGCGCATCTTGAAGAGTCGATTGATCGTGAAGTAGAATTGAGAAACGTATTCGAAGTGAACGTTGTAGCGAGTGATTGAAGGCACGAAGTAATGTGGAATGGTGGAATGAGCGGAATGACTACCAAGAATGAGGGAAACCTAGCAGCGGAGTACCTATTTACTTAAACCTGCGCATTGCACAACCTAGCAGCGGAGTACCTATTTACTTAAACCTGCGCATTGCACAAAATGCACCGCTCGCGTGGTAATCCTAGGTTTCAGTGCTATGCCTCAAACGCCGCCCCTCTTGTTGCAGTCGTGAGCTTTGGCCGGATGGCGGTCAGCAGGATTGAGGCGGAGCAGCGTCGCAACGATGAATTAGGCAATGGTCCTACCGTGTTCGATGATCTTCATTCGCTGTATAATCCACGAGGTGCAGTAGCTATCCCCTGCTGATCGGACTTTCCAAACGGTCGCATGCTTGCTGGATCTAAGAGTGCGATCTCCTGTCACACGCATTTTGAATGTCTGCTGTCGCATTTTAATCCATTTGCCAGGGCAGTAATCCGTAGAAGGATGGGCTTGAAATTGATATGTGCCACACTCCAAAATGAAGGAAGATTGGGGAACTGCAACGTCGTGCACTCCCACGACGCAAATGTTTTCGCATTACGCAGACGAACCCCGTCCGGGTGCTGCTGTTATCACCGACAGGGGCGACCAATCAGCGTCGATCCGCCCCACTCCACGATCGGGTAGCTGTTTTGGTTAGCCTCCTGGTGTCCACGTATTCTGACAGCGCCTCAAACGCTGGCCTTCGAAAACTCATATAATGTATACCTTGGTATCTGCACCGCCACATGAAGACGTATTGCAACCAAGAATGCGCCGCAAATGTGATGGGTGCTGAACGAAGCGAGCAATCACAACCGAGGCTGAGCCACGATTTGTATCGACAGCTGACGGGGCGATGAAGCTATTTCGGACATTCAAGATTTCCATGCGGCGAAGCTTATTGCTCGTTCAGTGAAGCCCGAGGGAAGCTTATTGTTCCACACTGCGATGCTTGATGATGGCACAGTACTCTGTAATGGAATTTTCTTGGGCACAGTCGTGAAACTGAAAACATAGCCCGTATGGAACATCTAACGTTCGATGTCGTGATAGTTTCTTCTGTTTCCACAGGTGGTGGTTACAACTTGAAGCAGGTAAATTGAGCTTTGCCTGTCAGGTTCGTAAGCTGTGGTCGCCAAACAAGGAGGAGCTGCGCAATAAGTACATGAGGTGTTCAGAGCCATTGGAGGCAGAACAGGAATCTCTAAGATGTACGAGGAAAATTTGACGTATACGACAGAGGGGTACTGTGCTTCGATTGACTGATGCCGTTTGCGCCTCATGTCTTGGAGTTTGTGCACCACAGTTCGGCCATCATAGCAACGGTAAGCATGGCACCGCTCTCCAGATAGATGCAACTCTTCAGCTGAGATCGGACCGAGCGAATGTTTCAAAGATGGCTATAGCATTGATTGTCGATGGTGGAAGGCATGATGCAGGAAAAGAGGTATTCGGCTGAACCTTCCTCGGATACATTCTAGCGACTTGGCAACGGCGAGATTCCACTACGGAGCCCCGTTAGCTTCCTCCTTTAGCTTCCTCCTTCGTCTTCAAGCTTCCACACCTCACGTTCGTCGAGAAAAACACCACAACAGCGAGAATCTCAATTCCTGGAATTAACGCGAAAATCTAGCTGCAAACACCTGCCCTGATCGCTAATTGAATAGCCAGCACCCAGACGCAGGAGCCCACTGCGACTAAGGCGCCATGGCGACGCAATAGCCTCAACAGGCAACGTGGCCGTCCCCAATAAACGAGCACGCTACACACCTCAGCACCTACCTTCAGGATTCACTGTCCTGCATCGAACGCACCAACAGCCAGCCTGTACCCGCTGACCTTGTGAAGACCATTATCCATAGAACAGTGACATTTATCCTGAAAGTGCAGCACACCCCTAATCTCAGCGCGGTAAGCGATGCCCTAAGAATCCTCTAGACGGAAGCAAAAGCTACGGCAAACCAAAACGCACAGACACTTAGCGACATTAAAAATAAACTCAAGAGCAGTACCGAAGCCGTCCGACAGTCCACTACAGCTATGTAACAGAACACTAATATAGGGGAGGAAGCGAGGGCAGCCGCGAAGGAAGCATTAAAGACTAGCAAGGCAGTCCTAGAAATAACAAGGGAGATCAAGACCAAGGGGATGCAGAATCAGGCAAATGGACCGATGACCTATGCTGCGATGGCAGCCAGAGGCCAGACACTAGCAGGCACATATAATACACAGAGCCCCAAGGGCCCGTCCGCACAAGCACAACGTGAGGTCATCGTGAATATCAGAGACTCATTTACTGTACAGAGCCTGCGGGCTATGAACCCCCGCAATCTGAAAGCCCATGTAGAGCGAGCCATCGAACAAAGCGGAAACGAAAACATTGTACGTATCAAGATCATATCATCCAACCAGCTGAAGAGCGGAGACCTCAGTATAAAGACAGCCAACAGCACAAAAGTAGAAGCACTGCAGCAATTCGCAGATAACTAGGTCCACCGCATCGGCGCACAGGCAATGGTACGGATCCCAACGTACAGCGTAATCGTACACGGAATTCGCACCAGCACGCTCGACATGGATAAGCTTGAAGAAAACAGAACCTAGATCCTACAAGACAATAAACCATTTATCCCGCGGGCCGAGATTAAACACATTAGATGGCTAACTAGGGACGCGCCCACTAAAGCAGCATCGTCTATCACCATCAAGTTCACTAAGGCCGAAGACGCCAACAAGATCATAGACGAGGGCTTAGTCTGGCAGGGCGAGGTCTTCCAGTGCGAACGATACGAGAGACAGTGCCGACTGAAGCAGTGCTACAAGTGCCAAAGATACGGCCACATAGGAACCCAGTGCAAGGCAGCAACAGCATGTGGCTATTGTGCGCAGGAGCACGACACCAGGGAGTGCCTTTCGAAATCCGGACAGGATACAACGAAGAAATGCGCGCTCTGCCGAGGAGGACACGAAGCATGGAACCGCCAGTGCCCGGCAAGAAAGGCTGAAACCGCCAAGATGAAGATCGCCTACGACACTCGACCCCGTTATCACCTGGTACCAGAACCAACCGGAGGAATCGCGCAAGGAGGAGGCATGCCGGAAGCCCGCCAAAGGACTAGGACGAACGGAGCCACAGCAAGCCAAGATAACTAGAGTGGCAGGACCCGCTCTCTGTCACGGAGAGGACAAAAGCGAACGAATACGGGAAACGCAGTCAACTCAAGAGACGGAGAGAATTAACAGATAGGAGATGAGAATAGCCATAGACCTCAGAGGACAATCGTCCCCTCGAGGAGGGCACTAGAAGCTATCGAAAGCAACACGCGAGCGATACAATGGCACGATCAACAGATAGACGTCGACGAAAACAACGAATCATGAATCACAGAGCCACGATAAGTATACTACAGTACAACGTCCGCAAATCGAAAGACATGGTAATGGCATCGCTGCTGCGCGACCCAAAAACCCACGAATACGACATCATTGCCATACAGGAACCGTGGAGGAACCCATTCATGGCAACGACACACCATCCGGCCAAGGGCGTGTTCGACCTATACTGCCCAGGAGGAACCGAGGATGGACCGACCAGAGTGTGCTTCTTCGTAAACAGGCGGATAGACGTCAGCAGAGTCCAGTTTAAGGAACATACACGAGATTTGTGCTCCGTAACGGTAAAGCTAGAAGGAGAAAAGCAACTCAACATTTACAACGCGTACAATCCCCCGAGGTACACATCTCAGCAGAGCGTCCTACCACACGTTCGCGAATCACTGGACAAACACGACGGTGACGAGCTCATCTTATTGGGCGACTTCAACCTACACCATCCACTCTGGGGAGGCCCAGGCCTGCAGACTGTAGAACCAGAAGCAGAGGATCTGATCACGATTATAGAGGAGTTTGCCCTGTACGCAACACTAGCCCCTGGCACGATAACCTATAGAGAGAGGCACCTACAAAGCTCTATTAACCTATGTCTTGTAACAGCGGGGCTTGTTGAGCGAGTTATAAAGAGCGAGGTAGACAAAGAACTCGACCACGACTCAGACCACCTACCGATAACCACGATCCTAGACATAACGGCACCGAATGCAAATACAGCACCCAGGAGGAATTGGAAGAAACTGGACGGAGAAGCATACACCAAAACACTGAAAGAAGCTCTGCCGCCACTCCGAAGACCCGCAACCAAAACCGCATTAGACTAATATGTAGAGGAAGTGGTCTCAGCAGTCCAGAGAGTAATAAAGAAGGCCGTCCCGCAGACGCAAGTCTCGGCTAAAAGTAGAGAAGGGTGGAATAACGAGTGTAGAGAGGTCTTAGCAGAGACGAAGCGGCTTAAGAGGGTACACAACCAGCTTCACACGGAAGAGACATGGGAAGCCTACCGGGTAGCACGAAACCACAAAGCCAGGACCATTAAGAAGGCGCTACGGGATAAGCATAGGGAATAAGTGGAGACGGCGGCCAAGTCACTAGAGGGACTGTGGAAGATAGCAAAATGGGCAAGAACAAGAGAGACGCAATCTGCAAGAGCTACACCTATAATCTAATACTTAGAGACCTAATGCGAAATCACAGAGCCAAGCGATAAGGCGGAAATGTTTAGGGACGTCTTTTTCCCTGCGCCCCTGGAAGCAAACCTAGAAGACGTACGCGACGCAGAGTACAGCGGTCAGATTAAACTACTACCAATAACCGAAAAAGAGATAGAGGATGCTATCCGCGCAGCTTCCCCTATCAAAGGCCCTAGACCCGACGGGATCACGAACAAGGCCCTCCAAGCAGGGAGGGCCCAACTCACAGCACACATGCTGAAAATCTTCAACCAGAGCATACAGCTAGGCTATTGCCCGGCCCATTTCCAGGGGTCGCTCACAGCGGTGCTACGCAAACCAGGGAAAGACAACTACACGAAACCAAAAGCATACCGGCCAATCGCGCTACTTAATACCATGGGAAAGATCATGGACGCGATTATCTCCCAGCGACTGAACTATCTGGTAGAAACATACCAGCTACTCCCATCAACACACATAGGAGGGAGAAAGAAGCGATCCACAGAGCACGCACTACACGCCGTCACGGAGAAGATTTACGGAGCATGGAACCAGAAGAAAACACATGTGGCCAGCCTCTTGCTGCTCGACGTATCTGGCGCATTCGACAATGTATCACACGCACGGCTGCTACACAACCTACGGAAGAGAAAGATCGACTAGACGACCGTCAGATGGATTGCAAGCTTCCTTAGCGATAGACACACGCGCATTAGGATCGACGGGTTCACATCGTCACAGTACGCGACAAGCACAGGCATACCCCAAGGCTCCCCGCTTTCGCCTATCCTCTACTTGTTCTACAATGCCAACCTTATAGAACTATGCAAGCAAGAAGCGAACGTTCTTCCGATAGGGTATATAGACGACATAGCAATCTTGGCTTGGGCAGAAACGACAGAGAAGACGTGCGACACCCTGGGTAAGACTCTACAAAAAGCACAGCAATGGGCGAACACGCATGCTTCTGTCTTCGCTCCAGACAAGTTCCAGCTCACACACTTCACGAGGGCACGCAAAAAGATCGACATAAACCACCTAATCTAGACCATCTGGGGCGAGATCAAACCAAGGCCAAGCTGCAAATATCTAGGGCTGACGATGGACGCTAAACTCACATGGAAGCCACACATCGAAGAGATCAGACGAAAAGCGACAAAAACAGTAAACGCGTTAAGTAATTTTAGAAACTTAACATGGGGCGCCGGCCTCCTAGATCTTAGAAAAATCTACGAGGGCACCGCGCTGCCCTAGATGATGTACGCCTGCTTAATATGGACAAACGAGAATGGCAAGAAGCACACCTATACTAAGAAAGCACTCGACACTCTGTAGAGCATCCAGGCAAGAGCGGCACGAATCATCTGTGGGGCGTTTAAAGCTACATCGAGGGCCGCACTTGACATCGAAGCCTTCCTCCTCCCTATCGAGCAACAAATATGGAGACACAATGCAGACACAATCACCCGGCTTCTGTCCAGCAGACCTATCGCAAACATAGTGGGTTTCCGGCCCACTGACGCCGCCCAAACGACCGAACGCAAGAAGCATACAGGCTCCTGGCAGAGGATCTACAGCGAGATGAGAGATAAGTGGGGACAGGACCTTACAACGCAGGAGCCAATTCCCCCGTTCATCACACCCCCCTGGCAACAGGGACCAAAGACCTACATAGAAAAAGATGACGAGACAGCGAGGGAGCGACATGATAGAGAAACTGCGACGGACCAAGACCTCAGCATCTACACAGACGGAAGCGGAATAGACGATAGAATCGGTGCGGCAGCAGTATGCCCATACACACATTAGACGTGCAGCGCTTATCTTGGATTGCCCACGACGTCCACAGTATACGCAGCTGAACTGTACGGAATAAGCCTGGCGCTGCAGATAGCACAGGAGTACGCAGATCGGAACGGAAGCAGGCGTAACGTCGCCATCTACACAGACAACCAGGCCGCCATATGGTCTGTCACCAAGGCCGAAGGACGGACAGGAGCCTACATTCTGGAGGAGATCGCCCGCCAAATCCAGGACCTCCAGGACCGAGGACGTCCGGTACGGATTCGATGGGTACTAGCCCACGAAGGGATCCTAGGCAACGAAGCAGTAGACATAGCCGCAAAGGAAGCTACAGGATGGAGAGAGAACGGCAGAAGAGCACTGACCGCAGGCGAGCCTTTAAAACTCTTTCCCCTTAAGACTACGCTGAAAAGAAGATGCAAGCAGCAAGCGGAGACCGCATGGAGCGCAAAGTGGCGGAAGGAGACAAAAGGCCGAGCCACGTCCAGGAACACACGGTCACCGATAAACAGAGTACTCAAACTACATGAAGGCCTTAAAAAGCGAGAGAGCGCCCTTCTCGTCCAACTAAGGACTAAGAAGATCGGACTAAGAGACTTCCTCTTCAGCCGCAAAGTGCCAGACATAACTAACTCTGGATGCGACTGCGGAGCGATTAGACAAACAGTGGCCCATGTTCTGCTCTACTGCAGGATGCATAAGGACCTCCGGAACCGGATCTTCGGCGACCGCCCAGGACGACACAACCTCCGGACCATCCTTAATAAGCCATAACTAGCCACCAAAGCTATCGAGTATATGGAACAGACGCAGATCCTTGGGCAAATCGGGATCGCAGACGCGTAGATGAAGCCGAGCGCTGGGGGGAGACTGTAGGTATACGGACGCGACACACGAGGTGCAAAACCTCTACGAAGCCTAGAAAGTGGTTTGCATTAGTATTAGAACCGGTATATAGATGGGCCCGCCAGCATATTTAGATAGTGGTTGAGGAAGGAAAGGCAGGTCTCTGGGGACAGCTGGTCTTGTTTTTGCAGGATGAAGCGGGGCGGAGCGGATCAGCAATGATCCGGGACGCGTCGGCTGTCCGCCAAGCCTTGCCAGCCGGGCATAGCTGCGGAGAAATCGCGGCTGAAACCGAGTAGGAATTAATCAATCAATCAATCAATCAGAATCAATCAATCAAGAGAAGGAATTAATCAATCAATCAATCAATCAGAATCAATCAGACAAGAAGAAAGGGGTTGTTGATGGAATCGGAGGTAAACAACGCGTCCCAGACGCGTCGGTCGGACCGAGCTCGGACCAAAACACCAAAAGCGGCCGAACTAGGGAGCGCCAACACGCAAAGCGAGAATAACGAAATTGACCTCGAGTCTCTTACGGAGATAGAAACGGATGCTCCTGGAGCACCTAGAGCGATACGAACGCGTTCGATACTAGTTACGACGATTAGGAGGGGGAATAGCGTTGGCAAGGGCAAGGATGCGACTACCAAGAAAACACTGGCAGCCATACTTGCTGTGGTGGAAGAATTGAAGAACGACAATGCGGAACTTAGAGCGATAGTAGGAGGACTGACAACAGAGCTATTGCTCGTGAAGGCTTAGTTGGTGGATACGAAGGCGCAATTATCGCAAGCAATAGAGATCCTCTCGACCCTTACTATAGCGGATACCCACACGCGGACAGCCGGCTTTCCACCTTAATCCTACGCCTCAGCTCTGGCACGCTCGGCCGAAACGTCCCCAGGCATTACCAGACCAGCAAGTAATATGAACGAAGATTCGTCGAGAAAAATGATCCCTCCTGGCATAACTATCGACATCCGGCGAGCTAAAGATATAGATAGCACAGGCTTAAAGACCACCACCGAGATCGAAGCTCGCATTAGGGCAGGCATACAGGCACATAAAAGCACTAAATATATCCAGGTAAAGGGCATATAAATCCACGGCCACTACGTCAGGGTGCTCACGTCCACGGAAGCGGAAGCTACCCTCCTCCGGGCCGAGGACAGATAGGTCACGCGAGTATTCGAAGGTGCTAGGACTAGAGGAGAAGAATAGTACCCGGTCAAGATAGACAACGTCGTCAGGACAGCGATAGTTAAGGAAGATGGGCACACTATTAATAAAAACTTCGCGGGCGCATTTTGCGCGGAGAATAGCGTAACTAAAATTAAGAAAGCTTTTTGGTTGTCAAAAGGGAGCAAATAGACAGGATCTATAGCAGTTTTCCTCTCTAGCGCAGAAGAGGCTCATAGGCTCATTAATAATCGACTAGTAAAAATTGGAGGGCAAATCGCATTTGCAGAGACCTTCCAACGACTACCTAGACCCACGAGGTGCTATAACTGCAACCAATACGGCCATTTCCAGTCGAGATGTGTAAACAAAACCTGTTATAGAAGGTGCTCACGCAAACACCGTACAGACGCATGCACAGAGACGGACAGGAAATGTCTAGCGTGCGGTAACGCCCACACGGTTACTGATCCAGGATGTCCAGAATATAGGAAAGAGAAAATAAACCTCATGTAAGCGTTTAGAGCCGCTGAAACACGAAACCACTCCCTAACACCTTATATCTAGGACGACCACGATATTTCAAGCGAACGCAGGTAGAAGAAGAGAAGCATAACTTAGCATACTTAATAATAGCTCCCTTTAAGACGTTAAGTTAATTATAATTACAGAGCCTTACATCATTAACATAGGAGGTACACTATATATACATTAGCACGCCTACTAGAGTGCGCTTAGACTAACTATCACGCGACAGGACTTAATTAGCCACTTATTCTAATCCTTGGTCTATGTCAACCGGAGTGCGAGGGTCGAGTAAATCAACATCCCATCCCCCGATATTATGGCGGGGGTCTTGAAAACAGGCACATGGACTATCCTGTAGGTGTCGGTCTATGTTCCCCGGGACGCGTCAGCAACGAGAGAACTTAATACCGCCACCCTAACTAAGCGACTTCGAATAATATCCGCAGCGTGGGAAGAAGCAAGGAACAAGTGGGGAAGAAACCTCTAACTATTTGTGGGAGGGGACTTCAACCGCCACGATTAATTATAGGGAGGCGATGCGGTCTGCAACTCGCCCAGGCAAGGAGAAGGTACGCCCATCCTCGAATAGATATACGAGATTGGTATGAACACGATGCTGCCAAGGGGCACAAAGACTTTCAAATAAGGACCCGATAAGACGACTATAGACCTAGCCATGGCATCGGACGAGTTAAGCCGGAAAATGATCCGATGCGAAATACACGACGTTAAACATGGCTCAGACCATTAGGCCATAATATCAACATTTCATAAGCAAAACGACACAACACCTCACATGCGACGGCAGCCGAACTACCAGAAGACAGACTGGAACGCGGTTCGTCAGGAACTTGGGCCATACGCAGACCATCAACCAGCCATTAACACGGTGGCGCAACTAGAAACGGAAACCAGCCTGATCATCAGCCAGCTACATGAGGCCACAAGAAAGCACACTCCAGAGGTCAGATCTTCTCCGTATATGAAAGCATGGTGGGACGACGAACTGTCAATGCTACGATACGAATACACCACACTACGTAACAGATCCACAAATGCACTTCGAAATGGAAACAATCTTCCAACCCATCTAAATGCCGAGGCTACGATAGCTAGAAGGAAATTCCATGCGGCCATTCGAATCAAGAAGAAAAACCATTGGGTAAGGTTCCTCAAAGACGCCAACAACATCTGGAAGGCAGCCAGGTACCTGAAACCAGTAGGATCAGGTTTTGGAGACATCCCGCTCCTATATCATCACGGGAAGGAGATCGAGAACGATAGCGAAAAGGCCACGATACTACTAGAAACCTTCTTTCCACCCACCCCACCAGCGAGCCCAGATAGTAGGACGCACCAACGCCCATTGACTAAAATCCGGGAGAACCCGGAGCTCACGCTTGAAGAAGTAGAACACGCAATTGAACATACCAAACCATGGAAGGCACTAGGGGTGGACGGACTGCCAAACGTAGCGTGGAAAGAGGTCTGGCCTGTGCTACAGAAATGGATCCTAGCCATTTTCAACGCATCAATCATGCTAGGTGCAGTACCAACGACATTTAAGACAGCACGCATACTGCCGCTAAGGAAACCCGACAAGCCAGATTATACGATACCAAAAGCATACCGGCCTATCTCGCTACTATGCACGCTAGGGAAGATTCTAGAGCTGATCGTTGCCACTCGCCTATCCTATTGGGCAGAGACGCGAAGACTCCTCCCACCTAATTAATTTAGTGCAAGGCCGGCACACTCCAGCGAACAGGCTCTGGTACTTCTCGTGGAGAAGATTAAAGAGGCGTGGCGTGATAGGAAAACATTGTCCTTAGTTAGCTTTGATGTTAAGGGAGCATATAACGGAGTGCCCTGTGAGGTTATAGTTAGGATCCTGGCAACTAAGGGGATTCTGGATAACATAGTACGGTGGGTAGACTCATTCTGTTCCGCCAGGAAAGGGACGGTCGTGGTAAACGAGTTCGAGACAGAAGAGCTAGACATCGACTTTCCTGGTCTTCCGCAGGGCTCGCCGCTCTCACCGATCCTCTACATATTTTTCAACGCCGAACTGGTGGAAGAAGCAGTGGATAAGACGAAGGGAGCACTGGGCTTTATCGATGACTACACAAGATGGACCGTGGGAGACAGCATAGAAGAGAATATGGAAACACTGCAGCAGGTAGTGGTACCGAACGCTCTCTAGTGGGCGGCGAGCCACGGCGCCACATTCGAAGGAGATAAGACTACACTAATGCACTTTGTACACGCGCGTAGCAAGGGAAACATTATGCGACCCATGCAGGCGCTACGCGTAGGACCAGCGATGGTTCCACCAGCGGAGTCGGCCAAGATACTAGGCGTGGTTTTCGATAGCGCCTTGAGCTTTAAACAACACGTTGCCAGAGCAGTAAAACGGGGATGGCAAGGTGCTCAGGCACTGTCTTGGCTGCGAGGCGTTCGCCCGGCGACCGCCTGGCAGCTTTTCAGCGCGACGGTCGCCGCCAGCATCGACTACGCATCGGCAGCATGGTTTTCCTAGTACCTAGACAAAGAGATGCCTGCTTGGATGCGGCACCTGCTAGGACCGATACAACGCCTGGGTGCCAAGGCGGTCACGAACTGTTTCCGCTCCGTCTCAGAGGAAGCGGCATGTGCAGAGGCGTACCTGCCGTCTACGGCATGCCAACTCAAAAGGAGGATTGCGAAATTCTGGGTGGATGTCCATACAATGCCCAAGGCTAGTTTACTATGGAAGCCGTTAAAGAGAGCGAATATAGCAGGGCACAAAACACAGTACAAGTCCCTGACTATGTATATGGCAATGTCCTTCAAACATTCCCTTAATTACATGGAAACGATTAAGGGATTCGCTATACCACCGTGGGGGAGACCTAATAGACAACGAATAGACACTAGCGCAGACAGAGAAGAGGCGAAGAGCAAGTGTATCGACAGGCAGGGTTGTGAAGTACAGATGTTTACGGACGCATCTATGAGGAACAACAAGGTGGGCTATAGCGTAGTAATCTGGGAAGACGGAAGAGTGGTCGGCCAAGAAAAACGCACAATAGGGACCACGGATATGATGAATGTCTACGTTGCAGAGATGGCCGCTATTAAGGAAGTAGTTGACTGGGCGAAAACTATATTAACGACTACTCTAACGCTGCCTGGCGCAATAATATACTCGGATTCCCTGACTGCGCTTCAGTCAATCGCGAAGCCAGCCCGCTAGAGTGGATAGTTAATCATCGAGCACGTAAACAAAGCCCTCCGCGAGAGGGACGGCGAGAGGATTCGTCTTGCATGGGTCCCAGCCCATTCCGGGATAGCAGGGAACGAAGCCGCCAACGAATCCGCCAGGACGACAATAAAAACCCGTAACGAGGTGGTATCTCTCCCAGGACTCTAAAGTAGGTTTCGATCAGTAGGCGCCTCGAGAATAAAAGGAGCGATACCGACCGCAAGGCCGACCAAAGAGTGGACAACAGGGAGACACCTCAAACAGCTAGATGCAGCGCTTCCAGGACCCCACGTGAAGCTACTCTACGATAACCTGACGGGAAAGGAAGCGCAAATGCTCGCCCAGCTCCGGACATGTCACTCCAAACTCCGGGCTTTCCTAGTAAGGATAGGTGTAGACGGCGGTGATCAGTGTGATTGCGGCCAGGGCAAGGAGGATACGCGCCATTTTCTATTCTAATGCCAGAGGTACGCACACCTCCGAGAAGATATGATTAGAGAAGCGGGAGATAGATACGGTGATCTATCCTACATGCTTGGTGGAAGAACACTACGCATGAACCCAGATGGCTCCTATCCGGACGGTCCTAGTAACCAATGGAAACCGAATCTAGACGTGGTCTTGGCAACAATCAAATTTGCCTGCAGAACTAGGAGGCTTAATCCATCGTTGGAATTGTAAGCGCGCGGGGATACAGTACTTGTAATAAAGGGGGTGCAAACCCCCTTCTACAGCGGGTATGGGCTGAGGAATGAAGTTTGGGATCAATACGTATAGGGCTAGATAGCAGGCTCAGCTAAAAGTGGGGCTAAATAGGGCCAAGACCCCTGCACAGCCAAATGGACATCATCATCATCATCATCATCATCATCAATCAATCAACCTCACGTTCGTCGTCAGCTTCAAAGGTTCTCGCAATAGGTGTAAATTATTGAAGTAACGCTATTATATCTGAAGTGCACAGCTGTGTGCCTCGCCAGTCGCAACCCACTCGATTTCGGCGTCACGGCGGCTACCCTCCTGTTTCAAGTTGAGGCTCACACAAGTATTTTGGATGATCATGCCGCAACTGGGATGCAGCCACTTGTCTATTTCGCAAGAATCTTAAACCACCATGGGGGCCTTGGGAAAGCCATGCTTTCACTACTCATTGTTTGCAATCTTCGTACGCGGTTGATCTTCAGACGCCACAATGACATGGCTGTTTTTCAGACAAATTTTGCTTGTGCTTGGAGCAGCAACTGAGTGACTGGAATCCGTCGAATGATAATGCGGTCAAAATGTCTAGGTCAAAGGGCGCTCTCGGGAGGTGAGTGTCTCCGCGAGAGGGCTAACAAATAATTGTATGCGAGACTCCATCATGCGGATCGCTTCGGGGCCAAAGACTATGAAAACAATGTGACCCGCTCGGTGAGGCGGGCTCTGTGCGTCTACATTCACACAAAGCAGCCAGCTTTGACCAACGATACTGGAATGGCGCGTCGTCAGGCATTTAAAGAGGCTTCAACTATTGTTTGTGATACTCAAACCAGGACACATTGCTTAAACACCCCCCAGGGACCAAAAACAACACGCTTTTATGAGACGGACATACAAGATGGCAGACGGATCAAAACAGCGTAAAATACACTTTCTGTTTTGCTTGATTTAGTGCTGACTGTACTTTAGAAGACTCTCGCCACCTTACTGAGCTCAGGTCCTCGCCAGGGAAAGGCCTAGGCCACTTTCCAAAATTCGACATCCCACGACGCACCCGCATCATCGCCGAGAAAGCACTCCTGAAATGGGATGATCAGAAAGGCCGAGATCCCGCCGCGGAGATCATGTCCTTATTCTCCAAACTCAACCCTTCACAGCAAACCTCGTATCTCGATCTCCATGCGTACGAACCCGCCTCCTTCGGACGCTACTATGGAGACGAAAATGAAAAGTGGGAGACTATTCCTCACTATGCCGCAAGATCATAGCCATCTACGACACAAACGCTTACCCCGAAGGCGTTTTCGCGATGGCTATGCGCATGAATCATTCGTGCCTTCCAGACGTCGTCCACCACTATAACCCAGATACCGAGATGGGGACATTCCATGTTATCCGCGATGTCCAGGCCAGCGAAGAGCTCACTATCAATTATGGAGCCTTTCCTAACCGTACTCGGGCTCAGCGCGAGGACCGCGCGGCGACATATTTCGGATTCGTGTGCGCATGCCCTGTGTGTGGATACGGAAGGCGGCCGGAAGCGAAACGCCGCATGTGAACGATTGTTCACGCTCGGGCTAGAGGCCGTAGAGCTCGAAGAAGCTGGATCGTGGGTAGAATTGGGACGCGTGGCGAAACGAGATGGCGGGGATAATGGAATCGGAGGGCTTCCACTGCTTGGAGCTTGCCCAGAGGTATGTTCAGCGTCTGTTGAAAGAGATATGGTCCTGACATTGGGACAGCTACGCCTACGTTGTTAGGTCTTACAATGAGCTTGGAGACGACAAGGAATCGGTGGCGTGGCGTGTGAAGGAACTGGAGGTGAAACATCACTGCATCGGTGAGGATCACCCCGAATATGTGAAGAAGCACAAGGAGTTACTGGAAGCTTAGGTTTACGCTGTGAGATGACTTTACGGGGGGAACAATTCGTGAATGTAAAAGGTTGAGCAAGATGGTTCTATCTAGGATTGTCTTGGTCCTGTGTGTTGTCGCGGGTGACTGCACCTACTTCACGTGCGTGTAGACACACTAGGTGAGACGAACAAACACGTCATCTGTTTGTGCCTTCCGCAGGTTTATATCTAGACGACATTTCCTCACTTCTCGAATCCAGTTGGCAAGCCTTGGAATCGTCATGTTGTTGTTACGTGGATTTGGTGTCTCCGAACCCGGCTCGCTCACGAAAAAGACTCACACATCGCAGAACATTTGAAGACTCATATAAATATAATATTATCAAGTACCGACCCACCCAGTAGCAGGCACTTTGGTGCCCGGAAGGAGCCCTCCAGCGTCAGGCTATATAGGCCATCTGGCCACCTACCCAATGCATCACTCCTCCACTCGACATCATATAACCCTGGCTCTCGGCTGCTTGTATTCTTTATCAAGCTTTAAACTTCAACTCTATAACGTCTCGCTCTCAAGATGGCAGAGGAACGGCAATAAGGCCTCACTCCTGTTCGTATTTTGCTAAAGCTAGCAGACTCGCATCACCCCATAAAGAGCAAGTCATTTCTAGGGAAGGGTCTAGACTTGTTCGCCATTGCCCTATCCGACTAGCGCGCCTTCTGTTTACAGCTTCCGCATTTCCGTTTCCACACCACACTCTCTCACTTTTCAGATCTAAATATCAACACCTTTGAAATTCAGCTTTAATCGTGAACGGAACGAGATGGCAGAGAATCACCAGCAAGGTAAGATAAGAGACTGTCCCGCACTTTTCCCTTATAAAGACAACAGACTCGCGCCACCTCGTGGATATCAAAATGTCCGCCGTAAAAGGTTTGGGCGTGTTTGCGAAAGCCGACATACCGCTCGGTACTCGTGTTTTTGAAGAATCGGCCCTTCTCGCGTGTGACAGCGATGATGCAAATGCGATCCTGGACGCTTTCGAGAACCTGGATCCCTCTCAGAAAGACACATACCTCAACTTGCATTCGCACTCGTACGCACCGGAGCATCACCTTGGAGCGAACTGGCACGAGACGGCAGCTCTACATCGTAGGGTACTCGCCATCTACAACGCCTACGCATTCTTCGAGGGCGTATACCCGCTCGGCACCCGCCTGAACTATTCATGCATTCCGAACATTGTGCATGTCTACAATCCAGCCATCAAGAAGCGCACATACCATGCCATCCGCGACATTGCAGCAGACGAATGACTTACCATCGCCTACGCCGGCGGACCCGCTGTTGTCTGGTCCGAGCGAGCAGCGCTGCTTGAAAGGTATGGCTTCCAAAGCACCTGTGCGGAGTGCGACGACACGAAGAACGGCACCGTGGCCGAAACTAACCGTATCCTCATGGCCTTCATTACCGACAAGCTCGCCTCCAGCCTGGGAAACGAAGCGTGGACGGACGCAGCGAATTGGGGAAAGGAACTCGCAGCGCTGCAGCAGTCTGGAGGTTTTCACAGCAGAACACTGAGCTCGAAGCAAGTCATTACTACCCTTCCAATTTATTCGAGCTAATCAAGTTTCAGCTACCGCGATATTGCTAAATGCTACATCAAGCTGGGCGATACCAACACTGCGCTTCTCTGGGCAAAGACGGAACTGGAGCTCGAACGCATCTGCATCGGCGACGACCATCCCGAGTGCGCGTAACTCGCTCGCATCGTCTGGCAGCTCAATTTCTCGGTGCAGATAGGCAAACATCCCGGGCAGTCCGTACGTCAGTGGGCGAGGAAGTAGGGTTCTGGTAGCGCATCTGCGTCGTGGTCAAGGGGCTACGATGCCGTTTCTTCGTGTGTTGGATGCCACGCCGTTGGAAAAGAGCGCGCCTACCATGACTTGGGTTTCTTGTAGGAGCTGCCGATTTGGACTGAGGGTATTTAGATAGTTAATTCTAGCTCGAGGATCACCAATCCTGAGCCTTTACGATCAATTTGCTTCTTTCTTCGTGAACAGAATTCGTTTATACCTGTCTACGCCGGCCCACGCAGAGATATTAAAGCTGGACGAGATTACAAAGAGGTTGGAAGAGACTGTGGAGAGCAAGAGCTCGATCGATAAGTCCGTGGTCCCCTGGTTCGATGGATTCGATGCGAAGAATGGAGCTTGCCTCATGACGTGAGGAGCGCAAAGCTACCTCCATCGCATTGTGCAAGTCTCAACCACCATGTCCTTGCAGACCTCGGTTTGGAACGAAACATGGACATCGGTTTCGAACCGTCACATGGCGTGCGACGCTTTGACGTAGTCGCCTTTCTTGGTCGGCTCTCTTGATAGGGGTGCCAAGTTGGACTTGGAACACTTAGGTAGTCAATTTCAGCTCGAGGATAGCTGATTCCGAGTCTTTATGACCCATGTGCTTCAGCTTATGTTCATTGCGCATACACACATTGGATAAAGATGTGAAGTGATACTCAAAATGCTATTGGTGCAGTGCACGTAGGTTATGCGCATGTTTGTCTATTCGAATCTATGAATTGAAGTAGATAGAGACGCCGCCCAATGCTGTTAATGTGTCGCTGAAACAAAATCCCGCGTTTATGAAGAGTCCTTCATCCGTAGTATAAGTCCTGTGTTGTTGAGTGGTTCTTCCGGTGGTCGGCTGCGGTACACGTGTATAATATCTTCATTGTGTATATCTTCGTCATGCAGCCCAGTATCCAGGTTCCGCCATATCCCAAAAAAAGCATCTCTGTGGGAGAGTTCAAAAGCTCCCGCGTTGCATGGCTACATCTTGCCCATCGTCTCCTCCCAAGGAGAACAACAAATCCAAATCCTCCAACACGCGGTCGTACGCTCCGGTTTTACGAGTCGAAAATCGCCCCATATGCCGGCACACCTCGACTCTGCATCCCAAACACCACCAAATCCGTAACCTTCGGATTGCTAATGACAAACACAGCCTCAGCGTTACTCTCCTTAACCAACTCATACACGCTCTGAACAATGGTGCCGCGGCCCTGGGTACTCGTATTCCAAATGACCGCATTCGGATCCGCCTTCTTCACCGCGCGCACGACGCCCTCGCCATAGACCTTCGCCGGATCCCGCGTGCTCCAGTACACCCTCGTCGGCGTGACATTCGCATGCATGAGACTGAGGCACGGCCCGATGCCCGAGCCCGTCGCCACGAGCACGATGTTCTTGAACAGCCGCGACGTGTAGAGTAGTCCGTGGAGCGGGTTTCCGCGGATCCAGAGTTTGCGCTCGCCGGCGGCGTTGATTTGCTTGCTTGTCCAGTCGCCCGCGTTGCTGACGACGACGCTGAAGCCCGTGGTTTTGCCGGTAGTCTCGTCGACGTCGGGGATCGTGGCGAAGGCGTGCCATTCGAGGAGGGGCTTGTCTGAGAGCTTGACGCCGTAGAAGGATGGCATGCCGGCGTAGCGGAAGTGTAGGCGCGTGGCGTGTTCGGAGAGTTTCTCGGGGTAGACTTTGCGCAGACGGAGGCGCGACCAGGAGAGCAGCGTACAGAAGGTGGAGATGAGGATGGTCCAGAAGGAGGGGCTTTTTATGAGCGCTAGGCCGGTGCTCTCGCCGTTCTCGCGCCCGGTGATGGCGGCTGAGAACACGTTGTGGATCCAGAACGTGAGTAGGGCAGTCCATCCGGCGAAGCGGTGAAACGCTTCGAAGTAGTCGTGGTAGTTTCTCCGGAACCAAGGATGTGCGCCTGCGAGGATTACGAAGAACATGGTGACCAGGACCCAGGAGCACACCATGTTCGCTAATATATCGCCATGAATGTTCTTGTCTTCAACGAGGAGGATCGTGGATTCAACGGTGTACATGATGTACCATACAACAGCCGCGACACCGCACCCGGAGTGCACTCCGCCATAGTGGAAGACTTTCGCCAGGCGCTTGCGGATGCGTATGGGCCAGGAGTGGGGAGCGGATGAGACGATCTCGTAGATGACATTGAGGAAGTTCTCTTGTCGAAACAGGATTGCAGCTAGGAGATTTGCTGACGCAGCAGTACCAATGTCACGTTGGTTCGGACGGCCGTTGGGTGCTTTGGCGACGAGCGACACGAAGACAGCAAGATTGACGGTGAAGATCAAGGCGAAGGTTTTGCGGTACGAGCTCGCCCACGCGTCTGCCTCGAGTTAACTATGCGATTTTAGATATTGTAAAGGCCCACTTACAACGTAATCGGCGGAGCAATGGCGTCCCCCACTGTTTAGGGAGTTCGACCGCGGTCTTCACTTCGCTGGGTTCAAGCTGCTCCACGACGATTTCATCTGAGGCTTCCTCTTTATTGACGCTTATTACACTATCCACTGCTGTTTCATTGGCGTATGGTCTGGAGGGTACTTGAAGACTGTTGTTTTGGGTCGTGACTTCCTCGTCACCAGAGAATGAAGTCATGCTTTCGATATCGCGTCGTTCTTCAATGTCGTTGTTTGGCCGATTCGAAAGATGAGGAACGATTCTTTTCAATTGAGGATTCAAGTAGACTTATGGCAGTAAAGACCCTGAATGGCCCCTGTTGCTTGCGTCAAGGTCCGAGGCGTCCAGGGGGCGGCTTATCCCGGGTCTGAAGAAGTATGATATACGCCTGCCTCAGCCACAAGAACTACAGTCTGACGTATAAATCCTTCCGGTGAATTTCAATTCGTTCCTTTCAGCTTCGTGATGATACAAGATGCGGAAGCCTCGCCGCAGATATGATGCCGTTAGCCTCGCCTCGTGGTCCGGGTTCGATCCTGTACTCCACTCCCCTTTCCTCAGATTGGGAGATTGGTGTGATTGAATGTGATACCGCGTTCGGTGATGGGAAGTTGGAATAAAAAATTGACTCAAAAGTGTGTGTGGTCCAGTTTGCTGCTTCCATCGTCGCTCAGTGCTTCACGCAGTGCAATATATAACCTCTGCATCACAAAGAGATCAGGACCCGCATACGATTTCGCGAACGAGCTGAGTAGTATGATCGTGCTTACATGGTCTGTGAGATCCTTTCACGTCGTTCTGGGTCGTATTCAATCCTTCCTGAGTGTTGAGTGTAGTATCGAGAGTCCGCTAAGCGAAATACGGCATGCGCAACCGTCGTTCTTACAGCACGTTCCTTCGCAAGCATTGCGCACATCGGGTCACCGTTCAGCCAACTGTTCCGATGTTGCAATGAATATCGAGCTATCGCAGGGCTAGCTACATGCTCAGCTATTTCGTTTTTTTTTTTAGAAGCATGCGGCTCTGCAGGCGGCTGAGAGGCTTAGTCGTAGGCGGTAGGTATTACCTCAGCTGCACCAGTGTGAATGCGGCAAGCGTTCCCTTAAACAGCAATCGGATGTACTGGTACACGGCGACTTTTCTTTGAGAACTTTAGATACCGTAGTGAGCTATGTAATTCAGCCTCGGAGACGACGGGGTTGTAGAGACACTGAGGTTCGTGTCAGAAGCTAAGCCACTTTCTCGTGTTGTACAATTCATCCAACCACTCGGACGTCGTTTCAATGCGATGCAAAGCGATCTGTACACCGGTCATAGTTTCTGAGGATGTTGAATGTGTCTGTGGCGTGGCGCTTCCTGTTTGAGTTTCGCCAAAGGATGCGCTCGCGCTCAAAGAACATCCTCAGACGCGTGGGAAATTCAATTGAAAACGCGTAGCCAAAATTGACAACGACAATGGCATGTCGGGCTAGCCTGTCCAGCTGTTCGGTAGCGAGCCGCGAAGGAAGCGGGAGCAAACCGCGAATCTGGATGAAATGCCCGTTACCGTGCCGCATAGGATCGTCATAGCTAGCATAGGCCATTTCGCACCGCTTTTTCATCTCTGCCCTGGAGTTCGGGTTGTACGTGACGCAATGGTACCTGTAGATCCTGAGTCTATACGGTGAGGGAGTCAGATGTGCCCTGGGGTGGCGCAGACGAATGGAGTATGTGTCTCGTATTCTTTATGCAGTATGAGTGGGATGCCTTCGCTTTCCTGTACGATACACCTCACTCTTCAGGCACCTGGACAGGTTGTTTCGCACGTGCTAGGTAGCAGCCCGCGGGCGTGGGTAAGTCACGCCTCCTTCGAAAATGGCACGTCTCGCGCAAAGCCAAGGTTGGTTGTAAGGGCCAGTGTGTTACCCCAGGGTGAGCAATACAATGGCCAACTTGCAGCTGTACGCGAGAGTGAGGGACGCCGGGACGATGCGCGGCACGTGAGAGCGCGTGGTTTCTCGTAAGAACTAGGCCGGATTGGTCGGTACCGCTTCGCGTCTGGATTGTCCATGGTGGGGTAGCACAATCACTCACTTAACAGACACAACCATGTGTGTAGACTTCACCTTTGCATTTTGCAATTCACCCAGTGGGTCTGCACAAAAACGGGGCCGCACCTGCCTCTTTCACCTGCGCGCTTGTACGCACCCACGCGCCTGCTCCTCAAAAGATCTGTCGTAGTTCCACCTGCACCGCACCCCGTCCGTGGCCTTTTCCCCAACACAAACGCAGTCTTATCATCATTTCAGGTCGCTGATGGCGCCCAAACGCACCTACACGCGCCACAACATGTCCATCGCCAAGCCCGATCTGGGACCTTCTGACCCAGAGAACATGTACACGACCAACAAGCGCCGCAAACCCACCTCACCCGATCCGGAGCCAGAGCCCCTTCCTCGGTCGCATGTGCTTAATGGCGGTGGCCGTCCTCGAGTCCCGAAGAACCTGCAGCAGCGCATTGGCGAAAGGGCCCCAAAGAGCAACAAGCAGAAGAGCTTCAGCGGTCCTACTTCGTTGCCTGCGGAGGACCCTTACACCGACCCCTTCAGCTCAACACTCGCTCTAGCCAAGTCTAGAAACGCCACGAAACTACAGCCCACTTCGCTATACGGAGGCGGTACTTCCAGCTTCAGCTCGTACGCCGCTCAGCTTAAGATCCAGAAGCGTGGGGAGAAGAAAATGGCACCCCTAGTTCATTACGTCCGTGGCGATTCATCCGTCGATGGCGGCATTGAACTCCCTCCGAATGGCGCTTTGGGCAAAGGCGAGTTGGGTTCGTATCCCATGGATCTGTCGGATGATGAGCCTGATGCCGCATTTGTGGGCGTGACAATACGTGGCGGTCGCGGCCTGACGGCAGCAGAGGCATCGGCGCGCGCCTTCCACGGACGGGAGTACACGACGGCCCCAACTCCACCACCACGACAGACTTTCTTTCGTGATCCAATCAAGGTGGATTCCAAGCAAGCGATCATGTAAGTACGCCTCTAATGTTTTACCATTTCAAACCATCCTGTGTTTACCCCAGGCTCTACTTTCTTAGCCAGAGGATACTCACAGTGTCACAGATGGTCAGCAAATCAGGCCAACTCACCGCTACTCCGTCTACCTCGCAACGTTCGCGACTCAATATACCGGTACACCCTCGGAGGAAACACGATCGAGGTTAGCTACATGACGTATCTCAACGGGAAGGTTGCCGGCGGCAAGTTTGTGTCCGTTCCGTTTCATAAGTATGCCAGCAGCGTTTACTACGGCGAATGTAACCCATTCACCGGGACGATCTCGGAAGATATATCTCACACATACGGCATGACGATGTTGACCCTAATATGTCGACAATTATACCTTGAGACTTACGTCCTACCGTACTCTCTAAACAAGTTCTACTTCGTCTCGGTCAATACTTTGTTCAATTTTCTGGTCATGGAAGATCCCCCGCGCCTTCAACCAAAGCAACGCGAAGTGTTCAAATCGATCGTGGTGCTGCACAAGTTGCCTGTACCTGCCATTCTCGACATGCTTCCTAACCTCGAGAGCGTCCGCTTGGTGAAGGCTGAAGTTGCTGGCGAGACCGGGTACTACCGGGTTGTGAAGGAAGGAAAGGAGCGAAAGTTGGTCAAGGACACAGCGCTGCGCAAGCCAACCATGAGGGGCGGGTCTGGTGGGCATGTCAACCCCCGTGCTGGTTATCGCTACTCGAACAGGAATTCGCATTCATGGTGGAAGTATTAGCTGAGGATGCGCTGGGGTTTTGGACACTGTTTTGAACACTGTGTTAACCCAGCCTAGGCAATACAGCAGCCGTTTTTAATGGAGAGTTTTCACTCTGTGTTATCCCAGGATGGGCAATACAATGGCTAACTTTGAGTTTTACGCGAGAGACAGGTTCCTGGTATCGGGTATCGTGATGTTGGATCAGTATGCGCCGTTGGTAGATAGAGCACGGGAACTCAATGTGGAAGTCATGTCTGTGGCTATTTTATAAAGCTGAAAGCTGGCTATACAAGACTACGTTAGCAATCGAAATTTGGCTATTGTATCGTCTATCCTAGGGTTACTTGTTACCTTTTTCTGCGCATAAAACTCGGGCCTTTTTGGCCCACTTGTACCTCAACGCGAGAGCCTGGGATCTACTGTGGTATCCGGCAGAAGTTTTGTACATTGTCAATGGGCAGCAGGGGCCAGCTGGAACGTGCTGTGAATTAAATACACCAATCAACATACCAGTCTGTATAGTAATCTTTGTCACTTATTCCTTCTCCTCTCCGTGATTCCCCCCCATCCCAGTGTCCTCGCGTCTACATTATGGAGCCGTCTACACCACATTCAAAGCACACCACTCGCGATGAGCGCCTCCAAGTACGACCCTACAACTAGCAGGCCATACCCTGCAGCTAATTACTAGCCTTCTTAATCTTATATTAAAACAAGTTTAATACGCAGCCGTAGCCAAGCGCGTTACGCTAAAGAAATAATTAAGAGCACCTCTACGCCTAATAGAGGCGCAGGTTAATTAGCTTAAGATCTTTATCTACTCCTCTCGCACTAGCAGGCTTGTAAGCTATCTCCACCTAGCTACTAGTCTATTATCTAATTAAGGAGTTAGTAAATACGCAATTTGGCACGCTCTACAGAAATGTGGCTATAAACGCTACGTAGCTTAAGCTAAACCACCTCTATCGCCTAAGCACTAACGGATACGCCTGCAATAGGTATATAACCATGTTAATTAGACGCAAGATTAATAGTGCTTAATCTTATAGAGTAATAAAACGTGGGTGACGAGAGGGAGATATAGGAAGCAGTGGGTAATAAGGCGCGTAGGGGGGAGCTCGAGGATACCTGCGTAGTAGGCAAGATTAGACGAAGGCGTGGCTAAATGTTCTAGAGTTGCTTTACAGGAGACGAGAAAGGCCCATGTCTCTTCTAGGAGAAAGAGTAAGGGACGATTAAGAAGATCTCATACTATAAGAGGATTATACCTCTAATCTATAGCTAGATACGCATGCATCCTCATCTGCAATTCATGTAGGATAGGGCTCCAGAGCACGCAGCTACCTTAACGAAGGAGGAGCTCTTAGAGCGAGGAATAAACACGATATTTCAGCCTATATATTTACCTAATCTTAATCTAATTAAGATAATTTAGAACTAGGTTAAGAACTATATTAAGGCAAAGAATAGAGACGTACAGCTCTTATATAATTTAGCTCCAAATCGCTATACGAGAGGGCTAGGAATCTATTATAAAGGAGTAGCTAAATAAGCTAATAGAGAGCATAAAGGCGCGCTATAAGGCTGTAATTACTACGCAAGGCGGATATACCAGGTTCTAATTATTAATAATCATGTATATTTCTGCCCCACCGCGCACTGACAATGTACAAAACTTCTGCCGGATACCACAGTACAATACAAATGACGAAAACACGGATATAAAATCCGACCTCTTACAATGGGTGAAAAAAAGTCGACTATCGCTCACGTGAAATTCCTTAGCTGAACACCGAAAATTTCTGCTACATTGTGAATATACCATTAAAGTAGCTTTTAAGCAGCAATATACTACGTGTAAAGGTATTTAAATTATGCTGTAAAGTTGTTATTATAATTAGCTTTTTTATAAGCTTTAGCCACATCACGAAAGTGATTAGGATGGAGTTAATAGGCTATATATTACCTTATTATCTTATCTTCTTACTAAATAGCTTATATAAATACTACTATATTATTTTTAGCTTATTTTAACGCGCTCTTTACTTCGTAGTCCTCTAAGTAACCCTTAAGCCTGCCAAAATAGCGCTTAATTAGGTGTAGATTAAGTAAGTTAAGGGAGTACAGAGTAAAGCGTATATCCTTCTCTTTAATTTTAGGTGCGCAATATCGGAGCCCTAGGCTATAGAGGTATATATTATCCTACACTAAGAATACTTAAGCATAGGGATTATTAGCGCGTATAGCTTTATAGTAGGGAAAAACAACGTCCTTAAGCATCTGGTTTGCGTACTAGATCCTATTTATGCCCTTCTTACTTTTATATATAAAATCCTCGTATTTAAAGAACTTATTAAGAGTAATAAAATTTATATAATTAGCCTAGAGGGCTCCTCCCTTCTTACTAGTAGCTTAGTTAGCAGCCTTAGTAGCCTTATTATAGTAAAGGATATTATAGTTAATCTTATTAAGAGTGCGCTCCTTTTAGGTACTAGTAATATTTATATAGGCTTTCTTATTATTAATTAATTTACGAGCCCTTTTATTAGCTTTACATACGCGCTTAAGTGTCTCCTCGTAATTCTCTTCTTCCTCTACCACCTATACTAAACATAGGCGTTTTAGACTACTAAGAAAAGTATTAGTAGACGTGGCAGCGTAGATTATAAGACTAAAAGAGGGTAGGCAATACAGGAGGGCGTATTTATTAGCTAAAGCGCTATGTGCCTTCTAAATATACTACTTACCTCCGCGAAGATTCCTACCTGTATCGGCGCAGGTCACTCAAAGGATCGATGTTGGCGTATCTCCTAGCAGAGGCATGTGGGAGTGCGTGTATAAGAATGTAGCCTCGAATGAATTAAGTGCCTATAGGCCTGGTACGAAAGGATACGGAAAAGGTACTGAACTACAAAGGCCCCAAGCTCCTCTAAATACACCTCTTCCCAGATGGCTAGCTAGCACATAACTGCCATAGGTTGACCGTCGGTCTGATGGATCCGAAATAGGTCCGAATCGGATTCGTAGTTCCCCATCGGTCTGATAGATCCGAAATTGGTCCGATACGGATGAGTGTCGGTTTTCGGATGATCTCGAATCCTGTCTTGACTAGCCAAGGGTTCTCGTGTCGACGAGCGATTGTTCCTGTTACACTACCTCTAATTAATTTACTAGTCTTATTATAGTAAATAAATATAAGCTTAAGAGTAAGGCGCTTATAAGTAGTAAAAATCTAAGTAATATAGTACTCTTAGTTATATATATTATTATTATTAAGCTTAGGCTTCTTTAGGCGTACACCTTATATAATAGCGTAAGTATAGTTATAATCGCGGTACGTATAAGTGATTTTAACTAGTATAGGATAGCTTACTATAATTCTAACCTCTTAAAGGACGTAGTAAGTTAATTCTTTAATATTATAAGTACTAAATTATATAATAGTATTATATAATTAAGTACTAAGCTTACTATTATTACATACCTTAGGTTTAGCTTTAGGGGGGCTAATATAGGTAGCATAGACTATAGCTAGTAAATTATTAAGTAAAGGCTTAAGTAAGGCCTCCGCGTAAGCCTTTTTAACCTTTTTAAAGACTTTCTGTAGTGTTAAGATGCTCAAACCTATCGCGCCAGCGATATAGGCGTATTTAGTGTTAGAGAGCTTTGCGTAGGGCTACAATAGCACCTTTCTAAGCCTTTGTAAGGTTGCGAGAGTCGTGCGGGCGGCCGCTAGTGCGTTGAGGTGGCATAATGGGTGTTGTTGGCGAAAAAAATCGATATATACAAGGTGGTGATAGAGTCCTAGTGTTCAGTTGGGAGCTGAGGCACGGACCAGGTGTCCTTATCGATAAGACACCTAGCGCCTTGGCAACTCACGTGAGCGATAATCCACTTTTTTTCACCCATTGTAGTACTCGGCCCCAACGGCGCGTTCCGCGTTTTTCGTCGAAAAAGGCCGTGCTCCGCACGGCCCTGTAGGCTCAATGCAAAAAATGTTATAAAATGCGAAATATATAGCAAAATCTATATAAAAAACACAAATAAACATTTGTTTTATTAATCTAATAGCCC
>ML976697.1:329943-446304 GCA_010015655.1 Bimuria novae-zelandiae CBS 107.79 | reverse complement strand
TTGCATTGAGCCTGATTTTGCATTGAGCCTACAGGGCCGTGCGGAGCACGGCCTTTTTCGACGAAAAACGCGGAACGCGCCGTTGGGGCCGAGTAATGGGTCAAGAGAGAAATACTCCGCTTTTCTCGGCGGTCCGACGGTCTCCGCTATCGGACCGAACTACCCCAACTCGGGCCATCGAGCTGTTGTGTCGCTGCCTGTGCCATCCCTGCGCTCCGACTTGCACACCGACATCATGACCCAAAATTTGGAGCTCGACCAACAGTCACGGCAAACACTCCCATTACGCTCCACAATGCCGCCAGCCGCGATTGCCGACTACTCGCGGCCCGTTACGCCAGAAAACACCAATGGCTTGAATAGTCCACGAACGCCGGGAAGAACGGGTCTGAGCCTGACCGAATACACGGCAAATCCTAGCCCGCCGTCAGAGGACCAGAAGAGCAAGGCACAGAGTGCGATTCCGGAGGCCTTCTTGCTGCCGAACGGCTACCCTGATGTGAGAAAGCTCCTTCCAATTGCACGAGAAAGCGACTGCAGATTCTGACTCATCGCCAGTATCTGCGATTGATCCTCACGTCTCGTGTCTATGAAGTTGTCACCGAGACGCCGCTTACACACGCGACCAATCTCTCCAACCGCCTCGAGTGCAATGTCCTCCTCAAACGCGAAGACCTGCAACCCGTCTTCAGCTTCAAGCTGCGCGGCGCGTACAACAAAATGGCGCACCTGGACCCGAAAGCACGCTGGAAGGGCGTCGTAGCGTGCAGTGCGGGAAATCATGCGCAGGGCGTGGCGTACTCGGCGCGGCACCTGCGCATACCGGCAACCATCGTCATGCCCAGCGGAACTCCAGACATCAAGCACAAGAACGTGAGCAGACTGGGAGGAAGTGTCATCCTGCATGGTGCCGACTTCGACGCGGCGAAGGCGGAAGCTGCGCGGTTGGAGAAGCTTCATGGGCTGATTTCCATCCCGCCGTTCGACGATCCGTATGTGATTGCCGGCCAGGGCACGATTGGCATGGAATTGCTGCGGCAGACAAATCTCCAAGACCTAGAAGCAGTCTTCTGCTGCGTCGGCGGCGGCGGCCTCATTGGCGGCATTGGCATCTACATCAAGCGCATAGCACCACACGTCAAGATTATCGGTGTGGAGACCTACGACGCGAACGCCATGGTTGAGTCGTTGCGGAAGGGCTCGCGTGTGGTACTCAAAGAGGTGGGCTTATTCGCTGACGGTGCGGCGGTGAAGACGGTGGGCGAGGAGACATTCCGCATCTGCCAGGAAGTTGTCGACGAAGTTGTTCAAGTCACTACCGACGAGACCTGCGCTGCCATCAAAGACATGTTTGAAGACACACGCTCCATCGTCGAGCCGGCTGGTGCGCTCGCCCTTGCCGGCCTCAAGAAATGGGTGAAGCGCAACCCTTCTCCCAACCCTAACCGAGGTCTCGTCGCCATCGCATCCGGCGCGAACATGAACTTTGACCGCCTGCGCTTCGTTGCTGAGCGTGCTGCGCTGGGAGAGAACAAGGAAGCACTGATATCCGTGACGATCCCTGAGAAGCCAGGCGCGTTCGCCAAGCTAGTGTCAGTGGTGCACCCCATGGCCGTCACAGCCTTCAACTACCGCTACTCCTCACCTTCCGCGGCCAGCATCCTCATAGGTGTCGAGATGAAAGCCGCAACCCGCTCTACGGATCTTCCCGACTTGCTTGCTCGTCTCTCTGATGAGGGCATGACGGCAACGGACCTGTCTGATGACGAGCTCGCAAAGTCGCACATTCGCTACCTTGTGGGTGGTCGCAGTGATGCAGCGGACGAGCACATGTTCATGTTCGAGTTCCCTGAGCGTGGCGGTGCGCTGTACAAATTCCTCCACACCCTACAGCCGGGTATGAATATCAGCCTCTTCCACTACCGGAACTACGGTGGCGATGTCGCGCGGATACTGGCGGGCATCCAGTGCAAGAAGGAGGAGTACGGCGAGCTCGAGAAGTTTCTGAGGGACATTGGATATCCGTGGAAGGATGTTACGAATAGAGAGAGCTACAAGATGTTCTTGCGGAACTGAAACAATGTCATGTGCCTGGTGATCTGATCGTTAAATTTGCAATCAGCGCCCCGTCTAGTCTCGTGGCACCGTCGGCTGCCAGCTTACTGCAGGTACAACCAGGTGCCTGGTTCTGATCCAAAAGGTCGACAGGGACACGGGAGATGGGTGTTTATGGCGTTACGACTCTCTTTTCCATCTGCACAGCACGTGGCCAGTCGGTCCGCGGCTTCCTTGAATGATATCCCGGTACAACCAGAACGTAACCTTCCACATACAAGTACACTCAAGCTCCAGCGCACAGCGTCAGTCCTTCTCAAGTGAACAAGATTCAGTCACTGAACTTCGTCTTACGTCCGATGCCTCCATGCTGAGCCGATCGCAGGATGCCATTTTCCTACTCAAATTCCGTACTCCTTCGGCGTATGCACACACATCGCAATTACTCAGCGCTTAGCCGCACCTCCGATTCCCGTGGCGGGGTGAATACCTAGGTACCCATCGACGGTTGAAGGCATCCGTTCTTACGGCGGAATTACTCTTACCCGACGACTAATAAGGCCGGTCAACGACTAGTATCCTGGACGAACGACGGCGAAGACCGTTAGTCCATAGCAACTTGCACGCCACGTGTACAGCTCCGCGGGGCTGGGGGAGAATTGCTGTTTTCAAGGAATGTTGAGGTCCATGCGTTGCGATGTCCCGCATACAAATACCGCTCGGTGGGTATACCTCGGTATTTGCGCCCCAGACTCTGGAGCTGTTCCCCACACGTATTTTTGCGATGACGACACTGGGGTAGTGCGTCGGTAGAAAAACTCAATTCGGCTCGCGCTATGCCTCGGCAGAATCTCTCCGCACTGATATACCTACTATTTTTAGCGGGCTAGGAAAATTTCAACAGCCACGAGCATGGGTCTCCAGTACGGACAAATCTACAGTGAGGACACCTCGTTACGGTGCGCGATGGCAAGGGCTGGCTAGGCGAACTTGCCTGATCTCGGCCATTGGTGCTTGTTGGAGCGGGGCCGCGATGCAAAGAGACTGACAGCTTGAGCCAAGCATATGTCAGTTGGTACTAGGTTCCCCCGCTCGAATGAGTCGTGGTATCCCCGAGCAAGAAACTGGGGAGCCGGAGTGGGAATCGTGGAGCGCAGACGAGGAGTTGAACGGTGAGGCTGCTCGCCTTCGTCCGCACCTCTCACGATCGTAACCTGATGTTCCAGCATGGTGAGGGAGCGTCATTGGTTTGAGCAGGTGTTCATTTGTGAGCTTCCCGGCATGTTTTCCACGCCAGGCCAGCCACCCGCTCAAAAAATCCATGATCGACTTGCGAGGCGCAAAATATGATCGAACTTCAGGCCTATCGTGAGCCTAGCTGCTTGGCATAGTTCACCTACCGTCTTCCGTGCACTTGGCTGCCCGAACTGAGCAAGCTAGCTCCACGCGGAGCCTCCACAGAAGGCTAGTAGACGCCAACGGACAAACTTCGGTATGTGCGATGCTACCAAGGTTGCGATGGTTGCAGAGGCTGATCATAGCCGGTAACGGACGGATGATCAGTTCACTGGGCTAGCGGCAGGCTGGTATAAAGACTGGCTTCCAGCACTGTGGGAGACATCAAGGCAGTCCAGCTCGTTCCTCAGAACCATGGCGACTCTCATCTCTGCCTTGCTTGCGAGCTCAACCCTCGTTGGTGCTCAGAACTACGATGCGAGTTCTAGAAATGGGGCTGCGTTTCAATATGTCCAGCCTCTCGATACCGTCATCCTGGACGAGTATAACTCATCACCACCTGTTTACCCATCTCGTAGGTTGCTGTTTGAATATTGCCAGAGGATCATGAGCTAATGATGCACAGCCAACGCAACCGGAGTCGGTGGCTGGGAAGAGGCCCTGCAGAAGGCCAAGGACTTTGTAGCGCAGCTGACTGTCGAGGAGAAGGCCGACATGGTCTCGGGTCAACCCGGTCCATGCGTCGGTAACACCGTCGCCATTCCTCGTCTGGGATTCCCTGGACTCTGTCTTCATGACGGTCCTCTGGCCCTCCGTGTCGCCGATTACACCAGCACTTTCTCCGCAGGTGTGTCTGCCGGAGCGTCATGGGACAAAGCCCTCATGTACGAGCGTGGTTATGCTCTGGGTGAAGAGTTCAGAGGCAAGGGCGCCCACGTCGCTCTTCAACCCGTCGCCGGCCCACTCGGACGCTCTGGCTATGCTGGCCGCAACTGGGAGGGCGCCGCTGCTGACCCATACTTGTCTGGTGTCTTTATGAGTGAGACCATCAAGGGGACTCAAGATGCAGGTGTGCAAGCTTGCGCGAAGCACTTCGTTGGCAACGAGCAGGAGACGATGCGCAACCCGGTCTTCGACCCCAATGGAACCGACACGGATATACTTACCGCGGCTGTCTCGGCCAACATTGATGACAGGACAATGCACGAGCTTTACCTTTGGCCCTTTGCCGACGCAGCGCGCGCTAAAGTCGCTTCTTTCATGTGCGCATACCAAAGAGTAAACGGCTCACATTCTTGCCAGAACTCGGCCATCTTGAATGGTCTGCTCAAGACCGAGCTCGGCTTCCAGGGATACGTCATGTAAGCGTCGAAAGCTGACACTCGATTGATGATGTTGACTGACTGGTGGCTCTCAGGTCGGATTGGGGAGGAACCCACACTGGAGTTGCTGGAATTCTTGCAGGAGAAGACCTCGACATGCCCGGCGGACTTGGTCAGTACGGCATGGCCTTCGCTGAGAATGCCGATTATCCTATGCCATCCTTCTTCGGCGGCAACATCACGCTAGCCGTGAACAACGGCTCGCTGCCTGAAACCCGTGTCGATGACATGATCATTCGCATCTTGACACCCTACTTCGCTCTTGGACAAGACCAAGACTTCCCTACCGTGGATCCTTCCTCTGCTGAGCTGAACACTTTCTCTCCTCGCAGCAAATGGGGGCGCGAGTTCAACCTGACTGGTCCTAGCAGCCGCGACGTTCGTGGAAACCACGGTAGCTTGATTCGCAAGCATGGAGCTGCTGGTACCGTTCTGCTCAAGAACGTCAATGGCGCGCTTCCCCTCAAGGCACCTAAGAACATTGCCGTCTTCGGCAATGACGCTGCTGAACCGACACAGGGCCAGCTCAACCAGCAGAACTATGAGTTCGGTAATCTCATCGCAGGCGGCGGCTCCGGAACTGGCCAACTGACCTACCTCATCACACCTCTCCGCGCCATCCAAGAGCGCGCCGCTCAGGACAACGCAAAGATCGTGCAATACTGGCTCAACAATACGCTAATTGCCAACGCCGACGTCGATGCGCTCCTGATCCCCGATCGCCCCGAGGTTTGCATCGTTTTCCTTAAGTCCTGGGCCGCGGAAGCCGAGGATCGCGCTACCCTGCACGTTGATTGGGACGGCGACGCTGTCGTTGAGAGTGTTGCCAGCAAGTGCAACAACACGGTCGTCGTCACCCATGCGGCCGGCATCAACTTGCTCCCTTGGGCCGACCACCCTAACGTCACCGCCATCCTTGCTGCGCACTACCCCGGCGAGCAGTCCGGGTACTCTCTCACCGACATCCTGTACGGTGACGTCAACCCCAGCGGCCACCTACCGTATACCATTGCCCTCAACGGCACTGACTACAACGCTCTTCCCACAACCGCCGTCAACACCACGGGCGTCCACGACTGGCAATCCTGGTTCCACGAGAAGCTCGAAATCGACTACCGCTACTTCGACGCGCACAACATCTCAGTGCGTTACGAATTCGGCTTCGGCCTCTCCTACACGACGTTCAACTTCTCCAACTTCAACGCGGAGCCGCTCGTCTCGAACATCTCGGCCCTCCCCGCCCCGCTGCCTGTGCAGCCCGGCGGTAACCCAGATCTCTGGACCGCGCTGTACAATGTCAGCGTTGCCGTCACCAACACGGGCAAAGTCGCCGGCCATGCCGTCCCGCAACTGTACTTGGGTCTCCCACAGTCTGCGCCTGAGGGCACGCCGCCGAAGCAGCTCAGGGGCTTCGAGAAGGTGTACATTGAGCCGAACCAGACGACAACGGTGAGCTTCTTGTTGACGAGGAAGGATTTGAGCTTCTGGGATATCTTCCGCCAGGACTGGGTCGTGCCTGAGGGCGCGTTCACGGTGCATATTGGGGAGAGCTCGAGGAGGTTGAGTGTCAGTGAGCAGGTTGATGTGCTGGGATCGTAAGCAAGAGGGGGAATACTTATGATTTGATGAAAAGTTATGAGTGCGAACTATGTACTGTCTATAAATCTAATGTTTTGAAATACTTGATTCATGCGCAAGAGTGTGTGAGGGAGTGTGCTGTGTTGTGCTGTTTGGAGTGAATGGAATGGGCGTGGTGATGTATCATATGCACTCGCTCACCCCTAACCGGTCGACCTGGCTGACCTCATAGCGATATTAACCCACAAGCCCGATTTCCTATAGTCCTTCCCTGTTCGCAATAATCCTGAGTCAACGCTGTTACTCCGAAACAGAAATGGAAATACTTCGATTCAGTGCCAGAGGACCTCGCGCACACGAGTGTTCGGACTCGGTAGCTACTTTAAAGCCCATACCTTGGACTACAAATGTATCCCCTACAAAGCCGCCCTTCTAATTCTCCCAAAATCTAAAGCAGCACAGACCTAGTATTACTACTCACACACGTCCCCGTAGCATTAGTATCCTTCACAAGATACAAATACGCCTCCGCAACCTCCTCCACGCGTCCCGCCTTCTCCAGCAGCGTATACATTGCCCACACATCCGCCGCACCCTCAGGCCCAGCATCGGTGTAACAACAACCCCCGGGCTCACAATGTTCACGCGAATCGGCTTGAGGTCGAGCGCAAGGTTGCGAGTAAGGCCTTGTAGCCCAATAAGGTATCCCCCGAACAGCGACCAATTCAGCAACGGCTTCTCGCCGCCCGCGCCAGTCGTCAGCGTGAACGAGGACTCATACCCCGGGTTCAGGTACCGCGGGAGGTATTTCGTGAGGAGCAGCGAGATGGCGAAGCGGACGTGGCCGGCTCTCTGAATCTTCTCGAGAGCAGAGTTGCCAACAATCAATCAATCAAAAATTCGGGCTGAGATTGATTTGATTGATCGTCGAGGACCTCGAGTTACTGATTGATTGATTGATGGTCAATTTTAAGGCTTTTTGATTGATGATTGATTGATTGATTGATCGAAAAATCGCGCTAAGATAAAATGTGTACAGCACAAGCTAGACAGGGTCATCCCACTGCGATACCTGATAGATATCGTGCATCTCGAGCTCTGAGAGCTCTACTGGGAGCTCGCCGTCCGGGGTCTCCTGGGGTGGAGAGTGTCCAGCTCTTAGCCAACTCCGTACGCACGTGATTGTGGAGAGCATTTGAGGGCTCATTTTTCGACGTTTTGGCTCCATCATATCGCCAACCTCAGAAAACATTCTCTCACAGTAACAAGAGGACGCTGGGATCGAGAGGAGATTAATAGCGAACTGAGAAAGGCGGGGATATCGATCGCGGAGAGATACCCAATACTGTGAGGAAGGGAAGACGGCTGCGTTGATTTCTCTATCGTAGAGATATCCTACATATATATAGACGTTGGATCCTGCCAAGAGTCTAGGCATGGAACCTGATAGAATCGAAGCTGATGGAATTATACCGTAACACACCCCCCTAGCTGTAGTGAATAACAAAGCTAACTTCTTAAGATATTAATCTAAATCTCCTAAATAGTCGCACCCCCCAATCTTCTTGTTAATACTAGGTAAAAAAGTCACTAGGTTCTAGTACGTCGTCGTTGCTAGTAGATGGTCCCTTTAGCTGCTCTGTGATATCTGTGAGGCCTAGCTATTTAACAAAGTTACTGTGTTTCTGCCAAACCAGTGTCTTTATAAGACCGTTAGCAGGCATTTAATTTATAGGCTTCTAATTAATCTGCAGCTTCCTAGCATCTACTTCCTATCGTAGCCACATCTAATAGGTGTTAACATGTCTTAGCTTTATATAAAGCCTATCCTTAGTCTTATTAATAATCCCTACAGTCTGCTAATTATCGTAGTACAAGGTAGGCAAGATCTCTAGCTAAAAGCGTACGTAATTAAATATTTTATTCTACTATTCTATCTTACTCCTAGCAGTCGATAGAGCGAGCAATTTAGCCTTAGTAGTTAATTTCGTAACTAAGCGCTGTAAGGTCGATTTCTAGTTGATTGGCAGTCTATATAGCTTAAACAAGTAGCCTTGTGAGCTTCGACGCGTATTAGGATCGTTAGTATATGCTGCGTCAGATGCTCCGTAGAACAGTGGCTCTGTTCCAGCTCTAGGATCGTCCTCGGGCGTCTCACAGAGATATGTCGTGTTCTCTGTACCTAGCCGTGATGCCCCGATGGCTAGATGCCTTGTGCCAACTAGATATCGCCATACGTGCTTAGCAGCGTTCAAATGTTTCTGCCCTGGATTCTGCAGATGGCGTGCCAGTACTGAGTGTGCTCGGGCGACATTAGGCCGTGTAAACGTCGAGATATAGGCTAGTAAGCCTACTAATTACTAATAAGTATAGGTACGTTAAGAACTTGGTTCCTTAGTGCTTAGAGCTAGATAATTCTCTACTAGTAGTACTGCTAGATAGACCTTGTGCGTATGTACGAGGTCAAACTTTGTTGCAATCTTGTTAATAAAGGAATCTTAAATTAGCCAGATTTTCCCTTTTGACTAATCCCTTATAATTTGTATACCTAGGAACCACCTTAGTTCTCCTAGGCAGCGTAGCTCGTACCTAGCTCGCAGGCTTCGTTCGAACTGACTATGGTGTGCTAGATTGTCTGGGTGTACAAGGACTACGATATCGTCAACATAGAAAAAGATAATTAGGCTCTCGCTAGTAAATAAGCAAGGTACTTCCTTAACTAGCTTTAGTCCTAGCTTAACTAGAGTACTCTTTAGGTACTTATACTAAAGAAGTAGAATATTATATAGTCCGTAGAGTGCGCGCTTAAGCTCTAATAGCTTACTAAGTTAATTCTTAAATCCGTCAGGCGTGCGTACATAGATCAGACGATTAAGGTAAGCGTTTAGGAAGGCATTTAGAACATCGTACTAATAGGCAAGCAGCCCAAAAGCAGCTAATAGAGTAATTAGGAAGCGGAATACGCGTGCTGCTAGTGTCGCTGCATAGGTGTCTCCCTAGTCTTCCTGTAGGTTTCCTCTAACTAGTAGTCGCGCCTTAAACTTGTAAAGGAAGCTATCCTAATTAAACTTATAAGTAAATACTTATATAAGTAGTAGCACTTCCTCTTGCACAGTCGCCTAAGTAGCTATAGTCCTGCTAAAACACCCCTTGCTTTTGCAACTGTCGAGCTCTACGTTTGTAGCTTTATGAAACTCTACGCTGAATGGGTGCTTCTCTAGATCCTTCCATCGCTTCGGTGGAGGCGGCAGCTGATCGCGATGTAGCCTAGTTCTAGGAAGCTCACTAAATAGCTTTTCTGGCGCGGATAGGTTAATAGCCGCAGCGAACGTAGCGAAGTAGTCTCTAGGTGTCCTACTATTTCTGTCTCTACGTCTGCTACTAAATATAATATTACTAGCGTTAATAATGCTACTAATCTTGTCTCGTCTACGCGCGTTGTTTAAACGTTAATCTAGTGCTTTGTCTCCTTTTACTAGTAGTTGCCAGCCGCAAGGGAGCTCGACTTTATTATCTACTATTTAAATAGACTACTAATTTCTAGCTAATATCTAATTATTATTTAATATAGCACTAGGCCCTAGCGTATTTTTTAGTGTTAAAAGTCCGCGCTACTTAAATAACTTAGCTTTTACTACCTTTATTATCTGCTGCTAGCGCATTAGCTTACCTAGAAGCTACGCCTTAGCGCTATCCTTATCTTCTAAAGTTAATATATTTGTTCGCGAATTGCCCTAAGTTATAATAGACGGATAATTAATCTTTAGGTCCTCTAGCTTATCTTACTCCTTAATATCTAGTACTATTACTGCTATGTGTAGCGTCTTCTTCTCAGCATACACCTCGTCGGGAGTGTATAGCTTTAATAGCATAAGGACCACATCTCTAGTCCTAATGACTCTGCCCAGTGTTGGCATCCAAATGCGATAGATATTCGTCGAATCGTATCTAACTAGGTGTCCTATTAAAGCACGAGATTCTAGCTTCTCTCTACGCTTTAACTACTAATTAAGGACGTACGCTCGTGCTCCTATAATGCTAAAATAAGCTACTAATAGCTTTACACCTCTAATAATCTAATAGGGCGTTTGCTAGTCGAGCGATTTAGTAGGTATATAATTAAGCAGATAGATAGCCACTATAACGTATTTATTTAATAGCTCCTTTAGTAAGTCTACTTTAAGCCTAATAGCTCTTGCACGAATAATAATTAAGTAGCTAGCTTTCTTTATTATTCTATTTTGCTCTTCTATATATTCTGCACGCGGTTTAACGACTATCCCTAGATCCTTAAAGACATTAAGTAGCTTAGAATAGCCTTATTTACTATTAAGTCGTATAATAGCTACATGCGCGCGAAATTGGCGCTATAGTTTAGCTAGTAGTCTTTACGCTGCTTATTAAAGCGTTATAGAGCTTTTATTAGGTAGGCAATAAGCTTCGTGCCACTTGCTATACTAATTAACGGCGTAGAAGAGCTATAGATTTCTATTATAGCAACGCTTAGTGCGCTCCCTTAGCTATATAAGGTCTATTCTTAATCGATAGAATAGACGCTCTACTAGCTCACGTGGAGCTCTCCTGCTAATAAACTTGTGTAGCTTCGTCTCTATACAGACCTTATAGTCTATCCACATCGGCGCGTGCTGCTTACTAAGCTATATTCCATTAACGCTTTCTAGTAGATAAGCAATTACCTTTTAATTTATATAGCTAAATACTCTATAAGCTTCTACCGCGCTTACGCTTAGTAGCTTCCTGCTAGTATAGGATAGTCTAGGTTAATACTAAGTTGCGTAGAGTTCTAGCGGCGGTTAATCGTTATAATCTAAGTCTATCAGCCAGTAACTACTATTGTATTTAAGCTAACAGATTACATTTAATAGCTTCTATTAATATAGGCAGTTTTAGCTAGAGTTAAATTTAATTTCTAGGCTTCTACATCGAGATAGGCTAATAATACTCGTAAAGAACTTAGGTATATATGCAACGTACGTTAGTTAAATTATCTTAATTTTAGAAAGCGTATTAATCTTAAGTAGAACCTCTCCCTATTCTTAGATAGGTATTAGTTAGCCACTAGCGTACGCGCTTTCTCTTGGCTTAGCATTAGAGATCTTCTTTTAGCCATAGGCCTTTGTATTCGTAACATGCGTGTTCGAACCAGGATCAAGAATCTATCTATTTAATAGTAGAGACTAAGGCATTAGCCTATTAATAGCAGCGACCTAAAGTGCACCACACTAAGGTAATACAGCTAGCTACTAACTATTATTAAAATTAGTAACTCCTCTTAATCTAATAGGCGTCCTAGAGTTGCTTCTGGCCAGCCTATTTTCTGTATTCTAAAGGACCTTTACCATGGGTAATTAATTAGCTCTAAGCTTCTAAAACTTCTTCTCGACGTCTCTATTTAGCTGCCAATTAGCAGGTCGTAAAGCTATATTAACGTAGTAGCAGCTATTAAATCTATACTTCTTATTATATAGGTAGGTTAGTGTCTTCTTCTAGCGTTTATGCTTCTAATACTTTAACTAATCGACTAGCTGATTAGCTGGTTGCTGAGCTGGCTAAGCAACACCTAGAGTAGCGAATGTGCCTAATCCTAATGCAATTAGTCGAGTCCGTTAATAGTATAAAGTAAAATTGGCTACTAGGTTAGAAATGCTAATAAAGTCTCTACTAGTCCGTTCTGCCATGACAAGCGCTGATAGCTAACTAGATAACTAGCTATTATCTAGGCCTCTAATTAATAGAATAAAGTCTTCTTGCGCTTAATTACTATAGACCTTTAATATATCCGCTTAGATTATAAGGCGCGTTGTCTCTATCTAGTCCTAAAACTAGTTGTCGAGGTTTGCCTTTTATAATTAATTCTTTAACGCTTAATAGCGTGCTTGGAGTTAAGTATTACGCTTACCTTAGCTAGGGCAGAGGTGCTTTATTAGAGTCCTTAGTCAATCATGTGTGCTTAAGTAGTTGGCAATTAGATGAATATGCCGTGATGCGATCGTTCTGTTAATCTACTTTGTAAAGTTTCCAAGAGCCTTCTCTTTCTGCCGCCATTCTGCTAGTGCACCTTGATAGTCTTTTTGCCAAAGCTCGTATCTTCTTAGTTCCTGATTAGTGAGGTCTAGGATAGTGACTTCTTTGGTATCTTAATCGCCTGCTGCGCCACCTGCTGCTGCGCCACTTGCTGCTGCGCCACCCCCTGTGCCCCGTGCGCTCCCTGCTACGCTACTTGCGTCACCACCTCTTGCAATTCTTGGCCTATGAAATTCTTTTAGCTTAAGCCTTCTAGGCTTTTCTGTCTCTAACCTAGAGACTTCATCATGGCTCAGTGATGGATCAACGTATTCCCAGATATAGTTCCTGACTGCGTAGTCCTTTCTTAGGAATATCTATTTTAGCTAATCCTTAGGTTTATCGAGTATAATAGTCTCTCTCGTAATAAGCGGATCTAATTTAGTTACTATCCTTACGAGATGCGACGTTCGTATTCTATATAACGTTAATTCTTTAATAACAAGGTCCTAACTAGCGCTAATTCTAGATAATTCACGTCTCCTAACTAATTGTCCAGTGATAATAAGGTCTACTTTAATGACGTAACAACTGACTAGGTCTGCAAAGATAGACCCTAGTACGATAAGCTATAAACGTAGCGATTGTCGAAGGCTTCTGGGCTTATAACTGTAAGGAAGGGAAGACGGCTGCGTTGATTTCTCTATCGTAGAGATATCCTACATATATATAGACGTTGGATCCTGCCAAGAGTCTAGGCATGGAACCTGATAGAATCGAAGCTAATGGAATTATACCGTAATAAATACCTAATAGGATCTATACGGTATGCGTGATCCTTGGGGACGCTGAGTTTGTTATGCCACTAGCAATTAAACTTGTTAGTACTATTAATAAGTAGAGTAGAAGTTTTAGCTCTTAAAGGCTTAACGTGTAACTTAGCGTAGTTATTAATATTACTAACGCGCTTTACTTGTTTGCGCGTAGGAGAGATAATAGGGCAAGCGTCCTCTAATTTATATATAGCCTAGAGCTCTTAGAATTACTAATTAGCTTAATTAAGCTAAACTTTGTACTCTCTAGTCCATGCGTTAACAAAGTAGTACTTATAGTAAGGGTGGAGGACTATAGAGGCGTAATAAATAGGCGTCTTTTTAAGGAGCTTGTAATACTTTAAGAGCTTTAAGTAGGCTATAGTTACGTTAATCTTTAAGTAGTTCTCTAGAGCGTTAGGCTTATTAAAATTAATATCTTAAAAGCTCTTAACAAGCTGCTCGAAGTGAGAGAGGAGGTACTTAAAAGTAGGGTATACTTTATAAATTACACTAAAATGGCTAGAGTTGCCACGGCCTTTAAGTCTCTTTGTAGCCTCCTTTAAGGGCTAGAGGACTTTAATATACTAACTAATTATAGCCTAATTAGCAGCGGTGAGGCTTTTTATAAGTATTTTATTAACAGGAGCCCTGCCGCGCGCGCGAGCTAAGGACTTATCTTATAGTACTTTCTCTACCTTATAATTAATAAGAGTATTAATTACGCGGTGGAGGAGGACTACTCTCTCTATAAAGTTAAGATAGCTATTCTAGCGAGTAATAATAGGCTTAATAGGTTTAAAGAGCTATAGAGGCTCTCCTACCTCGCGTGTTAAACGTTAAAAGTTGTTAAAAAGGTTATGTTGCTAAGGCGTTAATATTAAGTGTATAACGTTTATAAGGACTTTAATAGGGCCCTTTTCTTGCTACTCGCGTAGGTATTTCTCCTCGAGTCTAAACTATAAGGTGTTGTTATTAAAGGCGTCTTTATTAGTTCTAAATATTACAGTTTGCCCTACTAAGTTAAGCGAGTAAGGTGAGCAGCGGAGGCGTTAGTCCTGTAGGGTAAAGCTATAATAGGCGCCTAGCGCCTTAAGGGCTATATTATTATTTATCGCATTGTTAAGTATAAAGTACCTAACTAAGCTACTATTAATACTAAAGGCCTGTAGCGTCTTAATAATAACTATAGCGACTTTCTCGCCTGTATGCGCACTACTAAGTTAAGGGAGGGTAAAAGGCAAGTCGTAGAGCTTACTACGACTATTAACGTAGTAAGCGACGAGCCTATAAAACGCACTCTTGTCGCCTTTTATAGACTAGCTATTAAAGCTAATATAGATTTTGCTAAGGGCGCGAGCGAGCTTAGTTTATATATAAGGCTATAAATTTGCGTATAACTTTAATAAGAAGGTAGTAATAGTTATATAGCTCTAAAAAGTAGCTAGCTTAGCCTCTAGGTTAGTAGCGCGTAAGAGCTTTTAAAAGAATAGCGTCTCTACTTCGCGTAGTAAGTAATTATTCTTAGCAAGCTAGCTAACTAGAGTAAGTTAAAAACGCTATTAATTAAAGTTTCTTAAGGCGTTAGATACCTTTTACGGCACGCTAACGCTGGCGCTTATAAGGCTAGCGAGAGTACGCTACCCTAACTCTAATAGAGTTGACTATTTGCCCGGGCGAAAGTGCCTATGGCCTGGCCGTCTTTGCTCTACATGGTTCCATGCCGACGATGTAGAGCTTGTCGTCTCTTTAATAAATTAATTACTAGGTACTTTGTGTATATAGTAATAGCGGTAGACGAAAAATATACGCTGCATATTTGCCCGGAGAGTAACGCGATACCTGTAATTATAGAGCGAGGACTTCTTAAACCTTTACGTACGCAGAGGCTTTGTATACTATAGTAACCTTGCCTAGTTAATGCTATTAAAGTTATTAGTAAACTAAGCGTTAAATTTAAGCCTAGGGCTGTTAGAGCTAGGTAAAGAGGTAACTAAGGGAGTAGTAGCAGCCCTACTTAATATAGCTTAAGAGGACAGCGTTGGTGTCTCTAGTAGCCTACGAGAGGGCGTTAATACGTTTAAGGGCCTTAAGAGCGTGTTAATTAAGAGTAGAGACTTTATATTAAAAGCTATAGCGTTAAGGTCCCGAAGCTTAGTCTTAAAGCTCTAGCTATTTTAAGTTGCTGGCGGGTCTTGTGTACTCTGTGAGCTAGGCACGACGACTAGTAACGCTACTAGCCTTTTTGCTGTACTTAGAAAGCTCCTTTTACTTTTATTTTGTAAACCTAAGGCTATTATATACGTGTAAGAGAGAGGGTGCGAGAGAGTGTGGGAGGAGGGTAGGAGAGAGTATTAATAGAGAGGGTAGACGCGCTAAAATTAGGGTATTAAGCTAGCTAATTACCTAATTAGGAAATCACTAAAAACACTAAATAACTAACACTAACAATACGTATAATTAACTATACTTATTAATATTACTGCTTTAAAAGGCCTTCTTAGCGTTAAATACGGCGTAAAAATAGATCAAAAGAATCAATCAATCAATCAAAAAAAATAGGAAAAAACTGAACTGATTAATTATGGAGAGAGAGAGAGATTGATTTGATTGATAGGATCAATTTGAGCAAAAATACTAATTGATTGATAGATTGATTGATTGTTGGCAACTCTGCTCGAGAGTAATCTGATCCAGTGGCCCAATAGGAAGAGCATCGCCGGCGGTGTACACGATGTGACCGAGAACCCCTTTAGACTCCAAGGGCTTCTCAAGGGCCTTTTCGACGTCCGGGAATGCGAGATCGCAGGTCTGACCGGAGATGTCTGCGCCGGGGTACTTTTGCAGCAAGGCTTCGGCGCTGCGCTGGACACGCGAGCACCTTCGGCGAGGGCCCTGACTGCCACGCCGTAGCCGATGCCAGAGGAGCCGCCGATGAAGAGGATGGATTTGTTTTTGATGGGTGGCATCCTTGAGCGCGGATTGAAAGAAGACAAAGGTTTGGAAGACGGATATGTATTGTTCTAATGGTGTCCATATAGCCATTCGACTCCTCCTCACATATAATATAATTCCGGTGCAGAAAACCTCCCCTTATATCCCACTATCTGTACCATGAAAAAAAAAGTGCAAAATCACTGTCCGTCGAAGTGCGCAAAACATGAAGCAAAATTGCACCAGCACTGGCTTACCTCGGATCAAACCTCAGATCAAACCTCTAAGCTTTTCTTCTATCGCCTTAAACGACCTAAACAGGTTAACCATAACGTTATTTCCTTGGTAGCACTATCGTTCAGCAGTCACTAACGCCATGGAATTTCGGACGTACCGGATTTTACCGCACCAGTATAACGGATCTCTTACTCCACTACCGCCATCATTCGGTCCTTCTTCGCGCCCTCGCCAAAGCTCCCCGCAACAGTCTGCTAGGGAGTTCGGGTGCATAGTGAACCGATCCGGCGGCTGAGATAAACAGACCTAACGCCTCCAAGGATAAGGTGCTACCTTCCTAGACTTTCTAGGTGTTAAGTAAAATGAGCATATGCGCAGAATCGGGCTGTCTTTGGTGACTATACGTCGCATGTTAACTTTGGGCTCGTGCGGTTCGCCGCGTGCAGTTCGAAAAGTTTATGAGTGGCGGTCAGATATTAGCATTACCGCTGCGTAGCTAGGTATGGAATGAACTACGAGCACTTCTTTCCGTCCTACTATGCTCCTGCAGCCCTGGTGAGCATAGATAACCTCTCATAAAGAGACACACTGTGTTTTTAAATTAATAGTGGTTTTAAACATTGTAGTTGCTTTCTGGCCGAGACTTTGATGGAAATTAAGTGCGCCCCAACCGCACGCTGACCTCGCGGTCGCAAGTTGACTCTCGAGGACCTAACTACGACCTGATGCATGTGCCTCTGACCCCATCTAATTCATGAGTAGTGTTATATTTGCTATAAGACATTTGCGCGTCCATTGCCAACAATTGGAACCGCTGTCTCGGAGGCAACGACTTCAACTGTTGGTCCGGTTTCCCTAAGACACCTGACCTCGTCGAAAGCTCTTCACCGAACACAACGCCAGCAGATTTTATACGGTACATATTGCTCAATCTCGCTATCTAACGTATAGTTGGTCGCGAACTAAGGTTATATGTATAAGTCTTTACAAGTGTGAGTCATCGTTGTGGGGCCCCCACCGACAGAACCAAAGTTATAAACCAAACCTATGGAACACCAACACGACTACTTAAGCTCTTCACCAGCAAACTCCGCGATCATCTCCTTCCTAGAGACACTCTCTAAAGATTGAATGAGCCCTTGCCTAAGGCTTTGTCGCCCAGTTCTCATCGCGACCGCGGTCAAACCTGGTAACTTCACCACCCGCGTTTTCAGTTTCCAAATCCGCGACCTGTGGCTCTCGCGTTACACACCGGGTACGAAGTCCCTTCTGTAGTGCGAGGGTTCTCGATCCCTGCTCCTCTGTGCCAGTCATATACCTAGGTATCCCTGGTTGATTTCTGACTCTGAGAAAATTCTAATTTTGTGCATCTACCGTGGTTGCAGTTGTGAGTGTACTAGATTAACCTACCCTGGTTGCCATTCTCAACACGAGTATCACCGCGACGAACTCTGTGCATGTCAAAGCTATCAACTCGCCGGCCGCCAGCGCAGCTACCGCGACGACTCAGCTAAATTGCTTCCTTACTTAAATGTTAACTCTCACCTATTAATTTGTTCCTCGGGGTTTCTTCTTTGCCAACTACTATGATTACTCTTCCTTGTTTAGAGGTTTCGGACCATGGCCCCAACGCAGCACTTTCTCCGCCTTGAGAAAGTCTTGAAGAGCGAGCAGCCATATCCGCAAAACTTAAGCGACTTGTTTCCAAATGGCTCGCTTCCTACCGTCACAGCGGTGTCAATGAAGTATTTTGAGCGGCTAATACAAGGCAAGCTCAAGGAGACTCGGTTTCGCATGACGGACGAAGCAGTCGAGATCGTGGTGTCCACCATCTTGCGCATTCCGCAGGAAGACTCTTTAAAGCCAAGGTGGTCTACAGAACTGGGAACGCGACTGTGTCGTGCGAGGAAAATTGTCAAACGGACGGGCAGGCACGCCGTCTTCCTCCGTCAAGTGGTTGCAACCAAAGAAGGTCTTGGTGATGACTTGTTTCATCGCATTCTGTGCCACTGACTTTTTCACCCCACCCCACCAATGTTTAATTGCTTGCAGCTCATAGCGCTGGCTTTGGTTTACCTGGGTAACTTCTCCAGCGAATTCCCTACTACCATCAACGTCGGTAAAACACACCCTACAAGTATCTGTTAGATGCTGTGCACAACACTCTTTCGAGTCTATGGCAAGCACGATCAACGTATTAAACCGATTCTTCCCGCTGAATGTCTAGGAGATAACTACGCCGACCATGCACAGAATTAGAACGGTTACGCCTGCTACCTGCCTCCTGGCAAAGAGCATGAAATGTTCAGTTGCTTCTATCCCTCCTGGCACTCAACAATTCGAAAGTATGACAGGCCTTACTCGCACGGTCAGGATTTGGTGAAGCTGCGTCGTGATCTTGTGCAAGACGGCATACACTATCCGCAGACGGTCTACTTTACCAACCTCCAGAGCATGCCGCCCGAGATACTATTCATCATCTCACAGCCGAGCTTCCCTTTCAACAGTATCATTCATGCACGGAATCATCGCCAAATTGAAAACCGTGGCGGGGCATTTGCAGGGCTTCGCGGTGCGCTTGAGCTCTTCCAATTTGAACTGGATCAAATCGTAATGAGGAACCCAATGGAGCCCGAGCAATCCGATTGGGTGAAGCGATCTATTGTTAGGCCGTTATCCCTTGCAAAGATCCTCTACCTCTGTAGGTCGCCGAACCTTGATGATCAACTCCGCTCAGCGTTCTTCGGCAGCAACCACCTCAATCTGAGAAACAGCTACTCTGCTGATGGAGAGGGTGTTCATGGCGTCACTTATCTCCAGGATGGAGAAAAGGCGGACTACTTGCCTTGGATTTTCCTGCAGAACATTTGCCCTGAAAATACCGCAGCTCTGAGTAATATTAGCGCAGAACTCTACACTGAACCCTAGTTGGAGGGTGGTGACAGGTATGGATACCAGAGCGTTTGATTTCTGCAGGCCTTGCTGCAAATTCCACGCTTGGAGTGGGTGCGCCTCATCGTGGAGGATAACGGAGCTTTCTCTTACGGTGTGGCAAAGTCTCTCTCGGATCTTCGCAATCGCGGTATAGCGCGTTTGTACATTCTGTATGTCTACCTCATGCTTTGAGGTTTCTTTCTATCGACAGGATGAGTTCACGCATGCGAGCGGAGCTTAAAGATGTCGATCTCATCAATACAGCTGTCAGAGGCCGAACTATGTGTCTGTATGAATTCTGAAAAATCATGGGCTCCAGGAAAAAAAACGGTGCACATGGACTGTACCACTTCCGAGGAACCTATCCTCGTTATATTTAATAATATCCAAATCAAGCTCGTGTTGCCTGTATCATTTGGTCAGCCCTGAAGCCAGAGGTGCGCATGTCGAATCACCCAGCGTGTTTTGTTCAGCGTGCTTTGTCTGGTTCTTTAATCAGCGGGTACTCGACAGGGTCCCAACACCTCATCGGCCGTGACGGACACTTCTTGAACTAACGCAATGAGTTTTCCGAACAAAGCTTCCACATGACCCGCACTAGCTAAAAGCTTGTCTCTCGAGAGAGTTTTGAAGTGATTTTCCTCACAGCATCGGATCCTGTACAACCTTCGACTATTGCGATGACTACGACGGGTCACAACTTTGGCGCCACTGATAATTAATTCATGTCGCGTAATCTCTGAGGCTTTTCCATGCAATCAAAGAGAAGCCGAAGTATGCAGAGGCAATGCATCTTTTTGCGCAGCGCTTACGTCTTCGTCTGAACAAAGCCAACTCATTCGAACCGGAAACGGCGAAGCGCAAGACTACATCGGACTTTCATAACAAAGACGATGTAGCTCTAAATCCTTCTTTGTCTGGAATGATACATCGGTGCGATCATGACGACCACCAAGTTTCGCTTGCGAAAAAAATCGTTCGTGATCCGAATCGACTTTCTCGATACCAAGGACTGTATCTTGTCGAAACCCTTGCAGTGTAGCAATGTCGGACGCAAAAGTTTCTAGAATTCCGGCTGATGACGCAGAAGAAGGCTCACCCAGGAAAAGGCAGAGAACAGCGGGCGGTCAATCAGTTTCCGCGGGTTCCTCCGGGACAGCGGACACGAACGGCGCAGAGGCAGTGCCGACTCAAAATGACAACTCCTGGTCAAGAGAGGCGCTAGACCCCGCTACATTAACCCAGCCGACGACGAGTCCACCCCCAGAATCACTGCCCGACCAGTTTTGGATGGATGGCTACCGGTATCGCCAGCCCGTCATAGGTTGGCTCCGGGATGAGGAAGAACGTTTCAAACGTTTGGAGGGAAACGAAACAGAAGGACCCCTAACCTTGGACGAGTATCGTGGGCAGTATACACAGCATCAGATGTATGTTACGCGGACGCATCTAGAGCGGATTAGAAAGGAGTGGCAAGGCTCCACGACCGCATACCGTAAGGCTGTGGTACTCCTCGAATTTCCGGCGCTTCTAGAAAATTGGCCAATCATGGATCAGTTCCTACGAGAAAGGTCGATGATCTTCGAAAAGTTCTACTGCGCAGGCCCCATTTGCAAACCACCTATCCCCGTCCTGAAGCTGATCGTATTCGCGATGTGTGGATTGGGCTTCACGACACCCGTTGATGATGCAGGCAGTTCCGCGGGTCTTCATTCAAAGGAATTCTATGCCGACGAGAAAGAAATTACCGATTGGATCAAGGAACGCTTCCCTTGGTTTGTCGATAGGGACGGCACTGATCGCCGGTTCCGGGAGTGGCGCGGGGATTCGGGTGAAGCCACATTGAGCATGCACATCCGAGAAATATTGAAGCGCAATGGTGACATGGCCGACGGGGTCTTCCGGGCTGTTAGACCAGAGGAGCGTGGGCGAGATGATGCGTACAGTCTTCATACGAGACAGCATGGCGGCTTTTGGTCTCTACCTTTTGCCCATATTGACCATGTATTCGAAGATTGGTACAGCGAAGACCAATTCTTGCCATGGCGACAAGTGCCAGACACGTGGAGAATTCTTGGTCTGCCGCATGAGACCAAATTGAAGATCTTCAGTTTCATTGCGTCATTCGGTCCCGATTTCATCCATCCGCGGGCAGTTGAACGGTCAGAATACGATCATCTGAGAGACCCAATACAGCTGTGGGTCAAAAAGCCACCAGGAACGTTCCGCAATGAACCTTACAGTGCAGGTATGAATGAAAGAAATTCATGGGCGCGAATCTTGCAGAAGAACTGGCTACTAGAAGTAGCTCAAATCGAACAATTGCAGGAAATTGCGCATGAAGCACTCTTTGGCGCAAACCGCTTTGTGCTCGGGAGGGCCCAATGGGAACATATAATGCCGCGATATTCACAAGGATACGACCATTTCATCGGCGCGGACTGGATTAAGACCCTGAAGTTGGAAGAAACAAAGTATCTCAATCATCTCGAGCTCCATGTCGACACGTACAATAAGCGGAAGAGTCGACGAGGGTCGCTCGACGAAATTCTGGTGATGGACGAACTACAACCTATGTTCAAAAGCATAGGCTCTAGTGTAAATCTCAAGAAGTTGATGATTCGCATCGAGGTATGCTATATCACGCATTGGAGTGACCCGATGAAGGTGCCGATACTCGACGTCTTACGACGGTTTCGTGGGTTGAACAAAGCGGAAGTCGTACTACTACCAATGCCCAATTCGCCGGGTGAAGCAAGTACTGTAGCTTTCTTGGAGGCATGCATGGAGAAGCCAAAAATAAGGAGAGGAATGGCACCTTCGACGCCCGCTTTGGTGGAAAAGGAAAAAAGTCCCTCGGCCATGGGAAAATGGTCCCAAACAAAACTCAATCACTTCGTGCTGATCTATCCAGAACACCCCGCCCCAGGACCACATAGCAAAAGTCAGAAAATTCAGTGGGTGCGAAGCCAGATGAAATTGGACTGGCAGGATCCTGGTGTACCCCCCGGGTCGTGGTAGCGACGTTATCACGTGAACGTGACGGGCATACGAATTCGCAACTTCTTAAGGGGTTCTAATCAAAACTGTTTCGTGGCAAGGAAGTTGAGCGTTCATCCCAACGACCATGTGGGCTTGAAAAGATCAGAAGAGGAGATGGATCTTCATTGTCGGATGCTTATCACCGAATTTATCCTGAGCATACTTGTTCGTTAGGTCTCTGACTATGAACGCGCAAATGCTCAATCGATTTACATCGCTGAATAATAAGTTATTTGCACAGCCGTATTCAACAAAGCTCTACATTCATGGGAGGACACGCATCCCATATAGGGGATGTATTTCTTCAAGTAGCATTCGCGATGAGGCTGAATATGATGGACTGCGGCGGTTGATGTACAATACAGTAGATCCCGGCGTAATGCGCGGCCCGGCGTAACGCGCGGCCAACACCAAAATAGCTCAGTCAAACTTGAGGCTATAGAGCTCTGTATAATAGCTATTTTTACAAGACATTCTAACTTAGTAAAGAGGTCTATAAGGCGTAATAATTAATTGTAGCTATAGAAATCTACTTAGAGTTTTAATAACCTAGCTACTATGTGACTAAGGCTATAGAGGTTATAATATAGCACCTATAGCTTTAGCAGCATCTATAGCTTTAGTAAGAGGCTTATTTTTCTAAATGGCTCCTTTAGTTAACTTAATAGTATGTTTTCTACCTTTTTAAGTAAGTTTTATATAATTTTAAAGTTATTACTAAGTCTATAAGTCTACTACTTTTATATTTACTTAAAGACCTAATTAGCCTTTTCCTTTACTTAAAGACCTAGTTAGCATTTTCCTTTACTTAAGCTACGTAAGTATTAGCCCTTATAATACCCCTTTTTTATAATAGCTTTACTTTAAGCTTCTTACTAGCCTTTCGGGCCTTATTTTTTTTTAGAGCTATAGCTACTCCTTATTAGTCTTTTTTTTCACTATAAATAGTTACATACTTTTATATACAACTTAGTAACTAGAAAATAGCTCCCTTATAGTACTAATTAGGCTAATTAGGCTATAAAGGCTTATTACGCTTTTTTTTTAATTACTTAGCGCTTCTGGTAGGCCCTTATTTTTATATAATAATTAAGTACACTACTTAGCTTAGCTTTTTTACTTTTTTACTACCCCTATATCTACTATACCCTTTATCTCGAGCCTAAGGTCTTTCAGCTATTACTAAAGCTTGCTGATATGTGCTCTATAGACCTATAATATGGTATAAGCAGAGGTGTATTATAATTATATTCTATAGATACATTAGCTATTACTAGCATGATGACTGAGACTAACAGCCCCTGTATAGAGGGGGGCGAAGCATTACAAGCCCCTAAAAGAGATAGCATACGCGTTAGCAAGAATCGCCTTCACTATAATGGCTGGTCCCATCCTAGATAGCTCGGCGCGTCCCTCATGCCCCCTGGGAGGCTGAAGGGCCATTTGGCCCGGACGTTAATCAATACTACTACTACTACTACTACTACTACTACTATACCCTTTATAAGCTAGTTAACTTTCCTCTAGTTAAACGCGCTAAGTACTATGACAGAGCTTTTTTATAATTCTTACTTAGGTAGGTAAGCCTTATTAAATTTCTTAAAAATAGCCTCTAAATTTAGGGGTAAGATAACTATAGCTTTAAAGGCCTGAAATATTAATAGCTACTTAAACAAGCTCTACTAGGCATTTTAGAATAAGCTAAAGAAGTCTCTCTTTATAACTAATAATAGGCTCTACTACTTATGTAAAAAGGCTTAGAGCTCTACTAAGAAGGTAATAAAAAGAGGCTTAAATATAATAATATTAAGTAACTACAGTATATATATTAAATAAGATAGAAATATAGTAAGTAAAATCTTATTCTAATTATAATAGTTAATAAAATTTATAATACGATAAGACTTATAGTTATTAAGTATAAGTAAAAAATATAATCATTTAAATTTCGTCCTAATATAGCAATTAAAACCTTATTTAAGCTACATAAGCTCTATTTTATTATTCATTTAGCCTAACTATAATAAGGTAATAAAAGCTAAGTAGTGCTTAGGGTTAATTTCTTCTATTTAGCTTAATTATAGGCCTTTAGAACCTGCCTAATAGATAAGCGCTAAATCTAGCGCTGATCCATTAGCGTATATACAGGCTAGAATTAAGATTTAATTATGTTACGAGAGTAATAAGTAGAGGTATTCTAGGCCTAGGTAGTCTAGATTCATATACTATGTTTAGTGTCTACGTGTAGGTATAAGACGTTAGATAAGGACGAAATGTCTTTTACTCCTATTTAATATAAATCTATTTATTTTGCTTAGCTAGATGCTAATACCTATATAGCTAGAGTTATTTTTAACTAATTAGTAGTAAGCTTTAGGATATAGGCTATTAGACCTTTATCTCTTAAAATAGAAGTATAGAGGTAAAAGTATAGCTTCTAACTCTTGTTTATCTATTAATATACTATTATTAATAGTATGTTTAGGCTATTAGGTTGCCTAGGAAGTTATCGTGATAACTTATAATTACTATTTTTTTATATTACCCACCTTTCTTTTTTACTTTTTTATATCTGCCTACTAAACATCCTCATTAAACGTGAGGTAATACTAAGTAGAATACTTTTTCTATTTATATTATATATATTATAAGACTTAAAATTATGTTAGCTAATCTTTTATTAAAGAAGGCTAAAATGGATCTTATACAGTCCTTTAAAGTTAGCCTAGTAGTAATTAATATTAGCGAGGCGCTATTTCTATTAATAAATCTATTTAACTAACTCTTCCTAATAGTAGTTTTAGCTATATAAGCTATAAAATTCTAAATAATTTATAACATAGCTAGAAGGACTTACTTAGTAAACTTTTAAATATAGTATATAAGTTCTTGTTTTTACTAAGGGTTAAGTTTTTATAAATTAATTATTTTAACTTCATAGGGTACTAAAATAGCGTAGTGTCTTTAGGTGAGCGTAGGGCGTATAACGCTAAATTTCTTTGCAATTTCTATGTAGTTTATAGATTGTGTAGGATCTAGCGATTGTATAGCTGCAAGCGTAGCCTCAATAGATCCCATATTGGCTATAATAGATAGTGTTGTGTTAAGTTCCTAGGGGGTAGCTAGTCCCTTCGGGGCTAAGGTTGGTTCTCGGACAGGAGTACTAGTAAGGCAAGAAAGTGTTTATTAATAGCTTATACGTATTAATAGGATATTAGTATTAAAAGTAATACATAGATATACACGAATTAATAATGCCTAAGAATGATCTAAATAATAGATTAATAAATAAGATTAAATATAAAGATGGAAGGTCTATCTTTGACGTTCTTATATACAAGTCCTAGACTGCTCGTTGGCGAGTGCTCTCCCTAGAGCGCTCTCTCCAGGTCGCTCTACCTAAATCGCTCTTTAATGAGCGCTTTCTAAAGAGCAGTTACATAACTTCGTAAGCGCTAATAGCGCGGCAAGCAAAGATAGGGATGTCTTTACGTATATACGCTATAACTAAGTATAAAATAGTTTATTATTCTTATATTAGATTATAGAATCTAATATTACCTCTCTCCTTTTTTAGATTTATCCTTAAATCACGTATCTCTTAGCTATTACTTATATAAGCTATTAATCCTACCTACTATTTATTTATTAGTTAGTATTATGACCACAGACTTTACTATTTGTAAATATTACTTTTATTAGAAAATCTTTATTGCTGACACTATTGCAGAAACTTCTTATACTAATTATTATCTTAAAATTTATGTTTATTACGTTATACTAAATACTGATTTAAAGTATACTAAGTGCGTTTATATAAATTATTTGTACGTAAATATAAGTTAGACTTCCTTAGACAAAACTCGAGAGGAGTATAAAAAGAAGTTAGCTACTATAGATACGTAAATATTATATAATAAAAAATATTAGCTTAAGTTAAAGAGCGTACTTATAAGAAGACGTTATATCTTATTATAAAAATAGCTATAGAAGGAGAAGACATAAATACTAAGATAGTAAATTATTTAGGGGCTAATACTATAGTTAGTTATTCTACTATAATATAGTTAACGTTAGATTTATTAAATAGGATATCTTTAGTGCCTCTACCTTTATCTTAGGTATATTAATTTTTTTATTTATAGTTCCTTAGGTTTTTTTAGTTCCTAAGTATCTTCGCTATACAGGTAACTTTTTTATTTAATAAAGTATATGCTTAACTAACTCTTATACTATAGTATCTATTTAACTTTAAATTTGTTTTCTTTCTTAAGCTAGTAATAAAAGGTAGTTTTAAGTAGTATCTTAGGGTCTGCAGATTCTAATTAGTTAATATAAAATACTAAGTGTATCTTTACTTCTAGTAGTAGTTCTAATTAGTAGTTAACTAGTGATATCTGTTTAAAAATTAAAAATGATCTAACTTTAATATAATCTAATTTCTTATGCTTTTCATTCTTAGTTTAGAAATTTTTTTTTAAGTAAATATGCTTTATCCCCCTTCTTTAGCTAAGGTGCCGTTTTTTTTTTTTCGTTAGTATAGGAAATACTGTACTATGAAGCTTTCTTGTTATGGCCCAGGGACATCGGGACAAGCGAGCCTTATGACGGTACACAAGCCCCACCTGAGGATGACGTAATGTCCCAGGCTGTCCCAGACGCCAAGCCTATAGGACAATGTGGGACCACGTGACCTAGGTCACGTGACGTCCCAGGAATCCCAAGAAATTCCATGGACACGAGGCATAGGACACTGTGGGACTTTATAGGACAGGAGGGATATTTATACACAGGTGGTTTCCTATGTTATGCTCCTTATAGTCAACTTACATATCTTCTATACGAGTACGCTCTCCTATATAGACTAGTAGTTATCTTATTTATTATAAAATTAAATTATATAGTTACGCGCTAAGTGTCGCATTAACTTATACTACTAAATAATTAGTAAAGTGCTACTTTGGCCTTACCGCCCTAACCCGGATCGGACCAAGGTGTGAGCGCCGCATAACATTTCTTAAGATTCTCTTAAAGTTATTCGTCTATTTTCTTTATAATTTCTACCATGTTAATCGCTTCTTCTGTCCTAATTGCTGTAGGAAATATCTAATTAAATAGATATTGGTATTTTTCGTAATTTACATAAAATAGTATACATCTAGCTATTACTAATACTTTGTTATTATACGCTAATTATACCATAAGTAGTAGGGAAATCTAGTTATTCTTTTAGTTATTATAGTAGATGCGTAGGTATGTCTTAATCGTCTAATTTATACGTTCTGTTTATCTATCTATCTATAGGTAATAAGCTATAGATAGCTTTCGTTTTATTCTAATAAGTGCTATAAGTGTTATCTAGTAGTTTAAAATAAAGAGCTTATCTCTATTACTAATAATTATCTTTAGAATGCTATAGTATCTCGTAAGTTAGTCTAAAATACAAAATGCTAGTTTCTTAGCTATAGTTATCCTTTAATAGGGTAGTAATTCCACGTATTTAGTAAATTAATAAATAATTACTAATATAGCGTCGTAGCTTGCTCTATTTAATAGGTCTTTTAACTTAGGTAGTCTAGCTATAAAGTCTATCGCGATATCGTTCTATAGTGCTAGAGGTATCTAAATTACTTATATCTCTTTATACTTAAGATATATAGCGTGCTTATTTTATTAGTAGTTTATATACTTACGTATATGCTTCGTTATTACTTTCTTTATTTATTTAAATAAGTAGTTTTATTAGATAAGTTCTATTATCTTCCTAACTCTTAGGTATCTCTGTACAAGGGTATCGTAGTATTATTATATAATCTTAGTTTATAGTTCCTTAGGTACTTCTTATGTGGTAATAAGTAGTTCGTTAAGCTCCGCTATGGGTTCTAATAATCTATTAAAGTTCTATTATAGTATTATAGAGTAGGTCTTTACTTTCTCTCTTATAAGGTTCATACGCCTACTAAGGGCGTCTACTTATGTCAGATAGAATAAGCTGCGGTGAGGTCAGATCTGTACAATCGAGCAGGGACCACTTGGCTTGGCACACTAGCAAAATATCCGAAACCAACTAAACACAGTGGACAATACAATAAAAAAAAACAATATATACTATCAAGTTGCATCAACATCTACTTATCATACCATCTGACAATTAAGAGTCTCACTGCCCCGACTGATACAATATGGCGCAACTCTCAAACCGCGATTCTACGGTACACCTAAACACCTCCGCAGACCATAGGGGGTGGAGAACACAACTCCAGGCAAGATGCGTAGTATATAACATTTAGGATAAAGTTAATCCAAATTTAACTACGCTATTAACCCCGAAACCGCTACTAATAAGGGCTCTAGTTATTACTAACTACGCGCTAGCCACGAATATCGAAGTCCTAATAAGACTAACCAAACTATTAGCTAGAGGCTAGAAGGCTTTTAAAGAAGATCTTAAATACTATAAGATCCTCTTTAAGCAATATAAGAGCAATCAACACGAATATAAGAAGGAGTAATTAAGCCTTTAGCACATTGTTGCGTTTATCTAATTAACTATGTCACCGCACCTACTGCGCACATGTTGCCTGCCAGACAAGCCACTATAATAGTGGATTACCGATCTGTAGAAGACAATTGGCATGAGCGACCAACTCGAACGAGAACAAGTACGTACCAGATACCGTGCGGCACTTAAGCCAATAAGAAGCCCTTAACAATAGGATACTTAACTAGCTAAGTACGACGAAGCAGCTACGGAAGCAGAAGCCTTCTAAGTTACTAAGCTATTACAAATTAATATAATTATAAAAGACTTTATAGATGCCGTAAACAAGGTTGCTCCTATATAGTCTACAAATTTTTAAGACAATAGTCAATTCGCAGCTAGCATGGATCGAAAAAAGATAATATAACGCTTTTAAGAACACATAATAATAAATTATCCCCTTAGATTAGGGAAACATAAAGCATTTGTGTCTAATAATGCATTATTTTTCGCTGAAGGTGGTGCACCTACCTAAGACAACGATAGGGACGCCCATCCTACTAAAAGCGCGTTATTAAAACAAAACTAGGGTAGACCTTGTAATTAACGTACAGCGGGCAGGAAAACCACCACGCTTAAATAGCCTATAGATTTAGAGCCTACTACCACAAGAGGAGCAAAATGCCCTGCATGTGGACAACGCCATAGTATAAGGGACTGCTATTATGTTAATCTAGACAAGGCTCCTGAATAGTAGAAACCAAACGAGACTATTAGCGAGCTTATATAATTTAAGCGTAAGAAAGACGCAACGTTCTAGGGGCTAATCTATAAATAAAGTAGGACCTAATTAAGAACACTAATTACGAAATAATCGCATACTCCAACGCCCGAGATCCTTAAAGATTAACTAGAGGGCCGGAGAATTGCTACTACTAAAGCAGCTTTTAACTTAGTAGTAAGAGGGAGAGATGCTACTAACTATCTACTATAAAAGTTATTTATCCTTAACTCAGGATTAACCTGCTATATTACTAACAACCCTAATCGCATCTACAGTTTCCGACCACCACTGCCCGGAGACTATATATGGGCCGGAAATTCCAAAGTGTGGATTAGAGGATATGGGTCTATTAACCTTACTCTAAAGAATAACACCAGAACAATAAAATTAACCTTGCAAGATATAGCTATTTGCCTAGACCTATTATATAACTTAGTGTTATTCTAACTGTTAAGGCACAAAGGGATCTGGTGGGACATATAAATAGACCTAACCACTCTCTAAGGAGCTGAGAACAGAGCTATTAGAATTATAATTAAGATATTTAGATAGTGGGTGCTGGAATACAATCCGCTACTACCTGCCACATATCACACACACAAGATCACTACAAGAACCAAAAGAGGACTGTAAAAGGCCTCAGCTATGCTGTGGCACAAAAGACTAGGACACCTAGGCCTAGCGGCTATTAAACACCTAGTGCAGCAAACTAAAGGGGTGCGTGTTAAAGGCATTATAACTATGGAATGCAACTTATGCGGGAGAGCAAAGTCTAGATAGTAGATAAGCCACGCCCCACGAATAAACGAAGATAGACCTAGAGAGAGGCTTAGCATTAACTTCCACATATACGAGATCCAAGGAGTCATTAAAGAGAAGAGTTAATTACTAATTACTAATAAGTTTTTAGGCATGTAATAGGACCTCTACTTTATAGATTACTAAATAGCAAAGTTAATTATTAATGCCCTTTTAGTATTTATCTTATTCCTTAAGAACTACTATAACATCTCTATTAAGACTATTAAAGCAGACAACGAGATCGCTATAGTTAAACTAGAAGTTAAGAAATAGTTAACAACCTAAGGAATAATTATGGAGCCTTTCGCACTAGATATATAATTACAAAATAGAGGCGCAGAACGCTTAGGGGGTATAAACAAGGAGAAAGCTCGTGCCATGCAACTTAATGCCAACCTATCCTAGGAGCTATAGCCTGAGATTACAAGAGCCGCTGTATACCTCTACAATCAAACACCAAACTATGCAAATTACTAGAAAACACTATACAAGATATTCTTCACACGAGTCGCTTTTAGCAATAGGATAGTTACGTTACTACAAAAACCTAATATTACACACTTAAAAGCGTACGGCTGCAAGGCATTTGCAATAACTAATAATACTTACTAAGGTAAATCACGCCTACAACGTCTTAACCCGAAGGCATGGATTGGTTATCTAGTTAGATACTAATTATTAAACATCTACCGAATATAGATACCGTCACTTGGCAAAGTGATAAGTACCCGGGACGTTGTCTTTAACAAAGAGTTAGTATTTAACGGGAAAATTAAGGACCTTATAGACAGTCTTATTCACAGCACGCTTTAAGAAATAGCAACGCACGTAAGAACTATTAAGTTGCTAACACCTACTTAGTAACCACAAACAGACTCCTTTTATAAGGATAAAGCTACTGTAGATTCGTTAAAATAACAAGATAAAGCAGATCCACCAGGCTACTATTAAGGAAGGAAGATCAGGGATAGCTACTTAACTCCTCTAACTATACTATTACCTGTCGCGTTACTTGCATAGTTAATAGCTAGAGACTAAATAAGTCTAACGTAATAAGCGTCCTCTATAACTATCCTTTAGGTAGTAGCTTTTATAGCGGGAACCTAAGCTGGCCGTGTTAGAAAATACAAAGGAGAAGTTATAAATAAGGCTAAGATAATAAGAATGCTCGCTAAAGGCTTAAAGCCCTATTAAAGTTAACTTCCACCTCTACTAACGTGCCGAACTAAGCTTAAAGATTACCTAATAGGCAAGATATTTTAAGAGGCTAAGCAAGTGCACCTCGCAAGCTACTAAGAGATAAAATTATAGTTAGAAATTCTAGTAAAGAAGATTAAACTAATAGGATAGCAGATCCTTGACTACATGTAGGTATACACCTATAAACTTAATAAGCACTATCGCTTGCTAAAGTATAAGGCGCGACTAGTCGTCTAAGGTAATTAGCAACGAAATATTACCTCACAAGACACTTACGCAGCCACGCTTGCCAGCCGGTTATTTTAAATAATAATGGCAATAGCAGCTTACTATGATATAGAGCTTACGCAGTACGACGTCACCAACGCTTTTGTCCACGCAATAATAGATTAAGAGGTGTACATGAGAATGCCTCAAGGTTATCAGAAGCCTGGAATAATATTGTAAGTAAACAAAGCACTATATGGCCTTCGCATTTCACTACTCCTCTAGTAGAGAGAATTTACGATAACGCTTAAAGCGCTAGGCTTCTAGACAGTGCCTTACGAGCCGTGCTGCCTAATTAAAGATAGAGTTATTATATTCTTTTACGTCGATAACATTATACTCGCGTACCACAAGGACAAAGAACAAGAAGCTTAATAAGCAATTAAACGCTTATAAGACAAGTACACTCTTACTAGAGGAAACAACCTTTAATGGTTTCTTAGCATAGAGGTTGTACGGGACTGAACAAGCCGCAAGATTTAACTATCACAGGCCTCCTATTTAGACAAGATTAGCTAACTAGCAGACAAGACAAACATTTAACATAACACTCTAATAGCTACGATTGAATTACTACTAAGGAAAGGATTAGTAACACTAACTAAGATTAATAAATTTTAACGCAAGATTGGATCGCTGCTCTTTACTATAGTCATTACTAGGCCAGACATTGCCTTTGCAACATCACGATTAGCTCGATTTCTGTTAAACCTAGGGACTAAGCACTAAGACGCAGCAGACCGAGTTTGTGTACGTACCATAGTAGGAGGCGAACTGGGTTAATTACTATCTAGTAAAGTCAGAGTGGTTATATACATAAAGTGGAGTATCTAGAAGATTCTAGATCAGCAGGGTCACATGACTGTGTAACGACATAGTCGAGTTGTGATGTTGGCTAACAGAGTTCTCCTATACCTTTAAAGCACAAAGCAGCGAGCCCTACAGCTTAGAGGTAACACTGGACTTTAGATTGCAAGCGATGCATTATTTACTAACAATATAATAGACCGCAAGAGCTCCTAAGGTTACGCTATTAAGCTCTTTAGCGGGCTTATCGCCTAGAAAGCAAATAAACAAGATACTATAATAATATTAACTACTAAGGCCGAGCTGCTGGCTCTCTCTCAGGTAGCTAAGGAAGTACTCTTTATCTTAAGACTACTTTAAGAACTTAAGATTAAACTAGACGCGCGCACAGTTACTATTTAGTGTAATAATAAATAAACTATACGCCTAGTAACTAAGGAGGTTTCCCGCCTCCAAACCAAACTTCGGCATGTGGACGTCCACAACCACTGGATCCGACAAGAAGTATCTATAGGCAGGATTAAGGTGGAGCATGTATAGTTAGCGGACATAATTACTAACGGCCTTATAAAGGTGCTCTCTAAGAGCAAGTAGGAGGGTTTTCTCTAATAACTTAGATTAGTTAATGTAGAGACTAAGGAGGTAACAAATACTATGCCTCTTAAGGAGATTTAAGAGCAACTTAAAGACCTCACAATTACATAAGTGCCAGCTTGAAGAGTTTCCAAGCTAAAGGGGTGTGTCAGATAGAATAAGCTGCGGTGAGGTCAGATCTGTACAATCGAGCAGGGACCACTTGGCTTGGCACACTAGCAAAATATCCGAAACCAACTAAACATAGTGGACAATACAACAAAAAAAACAATATATACTATCAAGTTGTATCAACATCTACTTATCATACCATCTAACAACTTATTTATTGTCCTTTCCTAGTGTATATATAAGTTTAAACTAATACTATTTAAGTATTTTTAACTATCTCGTTTATTATAGCACAAGTTCCTTAGTTATTATAAACTTTACAAAGTTTCTGTAGTTTATAAAAATTATAAGACTTAAGTAGCTAAGTGCGTAGATTCTTTAGTGCTTAAGTGTCTTAATAATTATATAAAATTTCTTATTATATACATGGTATCCTGTTTTTACTCCGCTAAATATATATAAATAATAGGCGATAGGGTGCTATTTACTATCTTTTTTTTACTTCGCACTAGCGTCAATCGCGAGATCGCTTATATTTATCTTAATTTATAGAGGTTCTTTATCCCTAATGTTGATACGGTAATAGGCTGTTGGATCAAGACTTCGTTGCAACGATATGGTATTGATTTGATTCTTGATTGCAGATCTATTGTGGTGGGCTATTGTAAGAAGTATTTATTAAGCGTGGTTTGTCCCCTGCTAGCCTAATCAGGACTAGCGCAACAAACTATAGGCAAACTACGCAACAAACTATAGGCAAACTATATAGTAGTAAAAGCCGTAGTAGTGTTGCGCAGGTTTGAAGCCAATACTGGCTATCCTTTCTTTTATGCTACATGTGGCCAGTTCAGCCTAGAACGCTTAAATCTGCAATAAAACACAATCTGTAATAGTTGCTAGTTTTCTAACTAGACTAGCGCCAGTGCGTGTCCTCTTAGTGCCTATCTCGCTGCTCCTTTTATAGACTTACTACTTCTTGCTATCGTGATTATACTCTAGGGTGTTAACTTTAGCACGATTGACCTAGCCTTGCACGCGAAGCTTAAGCTAGTTATAGTTAATAAGATACTCTATAGCTAAGTTAGAGCTAGCCTTAGTTATTAAGTCTGCTAGATTATCACGTCTATTAATCTAGCGGATGTCTATGAGATTATTGCGCTTATAGGCCTTACGCAGAGCTATAATGTTAATTATAAGGCGCTTCTTCTTAGTAGTGCTAAGCTTAATAAGGTAATTATATGTTAGATGTCACGTCTTAATGGATGTCCTGATGATTCGGGGGGTTGAATTAATGTATTAGGTTTTTTCTTCCTGTCTACGGGGTTCCCTCGGCAGGTTCTGTGTGTTCTCGGTTAATCCCCGGCCTTTTTCGGGCTACCCCTAATCCTCCGAACTTGATATACTTTTTATCTAACACACCCCCTTAGCTTGGAGCCATTCGAGCCATGGCTAAGGTTATTAGATAAGGGTGAGGTTATTAAGCTAGTCTTGAATCTCCTCTAAAGGTGCTTTATTAGCTACCTTTTAATCCCTTACCTCTACTAGTCCTAGTTGCTTTAGGAAGTTCTGCTACTAATTTACTAAAAGTGCTTTAGTTAAGCCGTCTGTAATTATCTTTATAGATTTAGTGTATTCTACCTTTATCCTTCCCCTGGTTACTTCCTGTCGGAGCTAGTAGTTATGTATATTAACGTGTTAAAGCTTTATATGCAGCTTCGAGATCTCCTGCGTTACTAGCTAAATAGTTTACTAGTTGTCACATTAGATTATAATAGTAGGGCTAGGTAGCTTAACTTTTAGTTCCTCTATTAATCTCGATGTAAAGATAGCTTCCTTTGCGACTTACGCTAGAGTAAGGAGCTTAGCTTCTATAGTTAATATAGTAACAGTGTCTTGTTTGCTTACACGCTATGTAATAAGGCTATTAAATAGCTTAATAGTGTAGCCTTGCGAGCTCTTACGGTCTAGAGTATTATCTATAAATAAGGTATTACTTGCTACCTGCAAGGATTCGCCTTCTCTAAGTTAAAGTGTCTTCTACTTTGTTTTGTTAAGGTACAGCAGGGCTCGGTCAGCCGCATGATAATGTTCTAGACTAGGATTTAATAAGAATCTCGCCAGCCTTAAGGTTACAAATATAATATCTAGTTGGGTACTAACAGCTGCATATAGGAGTAATCCAATCTTACGTTGGTATTTATTAATCTCTGTGAGCGAAGCCAGCCCTTCTCTTGGCTTAAGCTCCCCTATGCCCATTAGGGTGTCATGTCGGATTGTTTGGTCATCAACCAGTCGGCTAATTTTGTCACAGTATGCGGCCTAGGAGAGTTAAATAAGTTAGTTCTACCAATCTCTAATTACTTTAATTCTTAGGAACTATAGTAGGTCTTCTCCGCCTGTTATTAAGTATTTCTTCTTAAGTTATTCTATAACTTGCTAAGCTTAGCTAGCTTTGTCTCGGTAGTGCGCAATAATAATATCGTCTACGTAAAAGAAGATAATAATACTATCCTTAATTATGCAGCATGGCTCATGGGGCACGATCTAAAAACTAAACTTAATAAGCGTAGCTATAAACTCTTTCTGCTAAAGAAGTAGTAAGATTCGCAGTCCGTAGAGTGCCTTCTAGACTTTAAGGACAGTACTGGGTTTTTGATATCTAGGCGGCATGCGTATGTAGACTTCTCAATCTAGTAATGCGTGTACAAACGCGTTAGTAACGTCATATTATATAAATTCGAGGTCATATTTGGCAGTAATTGCTATAAGTAAGCGAAAGGATCTTTCGGCTAATGTTGCTACGTAGGTGTCCTAGGAGGTTATATTGCGTTGTTAGTCTCCTCTAACTACTAGTCGCGCTTTGCACTTAATAAACTAGTAATATTTATTAAACTTGTACACATACACCCACATGTAGTCTAGGATTTGTTGGCCTGTTGCCTTTACTATCTTGTACAGTACTTCCATCCAGGATTAGGTAATTCTATAACTGTCCAGATGCGATTGCTGCGCTTCCCGGAATAATTCTCCTATTAGATATTAGTCAAGGTCCGTTTTACAAGTAGGTGGCGGAGGTAACTATAATTAGTGAATCTTAACGCCCTTCGCTAGTAGTCTTTTCATCTAGGCTTTGTCAATTATGTTCCTATTGTGTTTTCTAACCCTTCCTGCTTTCGTTCCTGCCATGAAAGCTGCTGCCCAGGGGACTGTCTTAGATAAAGTGATCTCGGGTAGGTTTATATTTTCCCCTATTATTAGCTATGCTAGCAGAGCTGCAGGTAGTAGAGTTAAAGGTAGTGTTAGGTAGTAATCTCTAATCTTCCTTCCTCGATAGTAGCCCGGTGGGTCTACTTTGTCCTCTATAGGTAATTCGTTTTCTGCGACATTGTCTTCGTAGAATAATTTGGTTTCTAGTTAGTGCACCAGTGGTAGTAGCTTAATTATCTTAATATATATAGCTATCTTGGCCAGCGTATTATGCATAACGTTGTCTATTAGATCCTCTATCTTCCCGTTAAAGATTATATTTTTATTAAATACGACGTCTCGCGTGCTAATAACCTTAGCCAGCGTCGGTATCTATATTTAGTAAATATTTAATAACCGGTATCTAATAAGGTATCCAATCCATGCTTTAGGGTCGAGTTGTTGTAGTCTTAATTTTCTATAGTAAGTATCGTTTATTATAGCGAATGCTTTGCATCCGTACGCCTTTAGGTAGGCTAAGTTTAGTTTCTTAATAGACGTAACGATCCTATTAGCTAGTAATACTCGTGTGAAGAATATCTCGTATAGTGTTTTCTAGTTATTCGTGTAGTTTGGCGTTCGATTATATAGATACACTCTAGCTCTTATGATTTTAGGCTAGAGTTCCTATAGAAGGTTTACGTCCAGACGCATTACGCGAGATTTTTCTTTATTTACGCCCCCTAAGCGTTTAGCGCCGCCGTTTTAAGCTTGCATATCTAGTGCTAAAGGCTTAATAATTATGCCTAGGCTTTTTAGCCACCACTCGACTTCAGGTTTGACTGTGGTGATCTTATTGTCCGTTTTAATAACTTTTAGAGTAATGTCATATTGGTTCTTAAGAAATCTAAAGAAGATTATTAATGTCTTAATAATTAACCTTGCCGTTCAGTTATCCGTGAAGTAGAAGTCCTATTAGAGACTGGAATATCTATTCGTAACGAGCATCTAGCTCTTCTCTTTGTTAAATAATAGTAATTTGTAGGTGTAGAAATTAATAGAAAGCCTTTCTACAGGTCCTTACTTATTAATCCTAGGTGCGCGGCTTATCTGCCTTCGCATCTTTACTCTTCTACATAAGTTACACTCTACTATTATAATTCCCTTAACGCGCACCCCCTTAGCTCGCTGCACTAGGTGCTTAATTACGGCGGGTCCTGGATAACTAAGCCTTTTGTGCTATAGGAGGGCTAATGCTCTTTAAGGTCGTTATTGCGTTTAAGAATTATAGGAATACGTATAGTGCGCTGCATAGTGCACGGGTTAGTGTTCTAATACTTATTATCTATAAATTTTAGTAAGCTCTCTAATGGTTGTTCTATTTGGTCGCTTTAGGGCAGTAGGCTCTAATTAGGTATCTTACTAGAATTCCTTTTGCCTCAGCACTTGGAAGGAGACTAGGTTATATAGTATATCTAGGTATATTGCTACGTTATGTAGTACTAGTCTTTTAGCTCCCTATTTATATTTTAGGTTTAAGATAACAGTTCCGTATCCCTTTACCTAGATTTAAGTATCGCCTGCCTATATAAAGTCGCCTTGTGTAGGTAGCTAATAGTTCTAAATCTAGTTAGGGTCGTTTGTGATGTAGCACGTCGAGCCCGAGTTAAGGATAAAAGAACGCCAAAGAGGATAGTTAAATTAGTCTATAGTAAAGGTCGCAGAATAGGCGGCTTGCACCTTTAAAATCTATCTTCTATTTAGTTACTAATTAGTAATCTCTAGAGTTGGGGTATAGGAATTCTTAAAGGATAGAGTCTTAGTTCTAGGTCTGCTTTAAGCTCTTAGTAGACTTTAAAAATCGGCATCGTGCTCTTGTTTTAGAGCAACGTATTTAGCTATTCTTAGGTTTAGCTCCCACCATTCTAGTGCTTTGTCCGGGTAGAGATAGAAGCATTCCCTAATAGGGTGTCTTATATTACAGGCTAAATACTTAGCAGTTTTGTTAGTGCCTGCTCTAGCAGGTTTACCACGATTAGCGTCCGCTTTAGCGGAGTTATTACTACCTTGTTAAGGGTTTAAAAAGCTTAAAGGTGCACGATTATTATCCTTTATAGCTGTACGTTAATATTAGGGTCTACCCCGTTTTATACCCTAAGAGTTTCCTATTTCTATATGTTAGGGATCCCCTTGCATGCTCTAGGCAGCTTAGCTGCTTTTAGCGAGATAAGATAAGTCTTTTATTACAAACGCTGCCTTTTAGCTTCTATTTCGCGTTATTAGATAATTTAGCATTATATATTCTTAGAAACGTCCTATCATGTCCTTTCGGTCCATGCCGGGTAGGTCCTTTTTATTTGATTAGAAGGTTATAGCCTATACTAGAGCTATCTTGTTTACTGCTGACATAAAGTCTACAGCCACAGGATTGAATTGTGTGGTATTAGACACGTTTAGTGTCTTGGCCTCTATTATAGCATAATCGTATTTAGTAAGCTATGTATCCTAGTTATTTACTATGCGTAGAGGCTTTAATAAGCTGTAGTATCGCTATTACGCTTGCTCTTATTCGAACTTAGAAGTAACTCTTACTTTTACTTTTAGCTTTGTAATCTATTCTTTAATAGTAGTATCTGGGAGACAGCAAGTGCGTTATAGATACAGTGCTACTAATAACTAGATAAACACTACGATCTGTTACAAACTTGCGACTTTAGTCTTGTACTTTGTGTACTGCATCTTGTATTTCTCTATCTAGAGTTTATAGAGGTCTAAATCCTCTTTGTAGCTCTTTAGTCCAGCGGACGAAAGTTCGGATAGTCTTAATAGTAAGACGCCGTCTAGAAGGGTTGTGGCTAGCGTATAGTCTGCCATCTCGGGTAGCTCGGGCTTAAATAGCTCCGTAAGTGGGGTAATTACTAAATCGGGGTCGACTTGCGCCTATGTATTATATACGACGCAGCGGGCTTATAGTTAGTTAAGCTAACTGCGGTATTTAGTGTTATCGCGAAGAATAATCGTTCCGTCGGTTTAATTTAGGTTTTAGGTTGCTATTTTCGCTCTTGTTAAGGTAGTGAGACTCTTAATTGTTAGATGTTACGTCTTAATAGATGTCCTGATAATTTAGGGGGTTAAATTAATGTATTGGGTTTTTTCTTCCTGTCTACGGGGTTCCCTCGGCAGGTTCTGTGTGTTCTCGGTTAATCCCCAGCCTTTTTCGGGCTACCCCTGATCCTCCGAACTTGATATACTTTTTATCTAACATTATATAAGGAGCGTGAGTTAGTGCACACGACGATAGAGATATTAGGGAGGTTAAGTTACTACATAATTATGTTAATTATACTGCTAATTATAATTATAATGTTAACTCTATAGGCTATCGCGTAGATCTTAGATGCAAGGACGCTGCAAGTAACGCGCTTATACTTAATAGATAACTAGTAAATAATATTGCTAGTAAACTTAAAGTTACGATTACTATCTTTAGTCTTATTGCTAAGCGTGATTACGAAGCCTATTTATAATAATATATTTTTATTATTAGTAAATAATGCGTTAATAAAGGCGTATAGCTTTAAGTTGCTTAAGTCTAGTAGGATAAAGTTAAGGCCGCGAGTAATATTCTCCTTCTACTAGATAATACGCTTATTTAATCTAGCAATTTCTTCTTTTATAGGCTTACTCGCTTAGGCTACGGCGGCGAGGTCGAAGCTCGCCTTAGGTTAATAGATTATTATAATATAAGTACCTTAAGCGCGCTGTTAAATATATAATTACTTATTATTAGCTATTTCTAGCTTCTTGCCTTGCTTCTTCTGGCGCAGAGTAATAGCGCGATTATTATTATTAAGCTTAATAATATAGCTATTAAAGTCGATTTGCGCGTTTAGTAAGAGAAACTACTTAGGCTTAGCCTTAAAACGTAGCTCTTGGTCCTTAAGGTCTGTAAAAGCTTTATTAGACAGACTAAGCGTGTTATTAGTTTACATGCTAATAATACTAAAGCACTTGCTATTAGCCTTACTAATAAGTAGGTATAGATTATAAGTAGATATTACTATATAGAGAGTCTTAGTATAGTGTTTATTATACGTTAACCACTAATAGGCACCTGCTTTAGCAATGCCGTATAGCAGCTTAATAATAACTATAACTATATTTATTGGATAACTTTCCTTGAGCTAGGCTGGTATGTTAGCTATAATAGTACGCTAGAGTGGATTATCTGATTGCGTATAGGCCTGAGTGATGTCACGGAGCCAGAGGTACATGCCCAGCTTTAACAGTGATGGTGCTAGAGCGATAATCACACGCTGGCTTGCACGCTGGATAGTAAGAGACTATGTTAGGACAAGCTTCTTATTATTATTAGCGTATCCTTAGATAATAAGACGGGACTTCTTATACGGGCGATTAGTAGTCTTACCCTTAACTTTATTAACGATACGTAACTTAAAGATACAGACCTTGTTATAATAGTAAGGACTATACTTCTTAAAGTAAAAGACACCTTATGTTATAAGGGCGTTAATCTTTACCTTTATAGATGCTTTAAATAGTTACTTTAGTGTTATAATCTTACCGACTGCTCGTAGCTTCTTAGCTAAGACAAGATTATTACGCTTACGTTAATTAAGGTTAACTATAGTAGTTATAACTTTATTAGGTTTTAGCTTATTTTTTAAGCCTTTTAGCCTATCGCGCTTACGCTTAGGCGCGGGCTCCTCTATAATAGGAGTGAAATTATTATTAGAGCCACCATTGTCCTCGTCCTCTGTAGGAGGGGTAATAATAGTTATATCGTTTGCATAATACAGGCGCACTACGGTGATGCGGAAGGTGACTTATTTATTATTAATTTTAACAACTACAGATTACTTATTAACGTAGAGGGCGATTATCTAATGTGGGCTAGACTATCTATAGTTCTCTTACTAGACCTTAACGCTGCTTAAGATAAGTAATAGTAAGACATTAGTTACGTTAGGACTATTGCAAGTTATAAGAGCCTTATTAACTTAGCGCTTTACCTTAATCTTGCGTACTTTAGCTATTGCTTTGCGCACTATAGCGCCGCGGGCGGTAATAGATAGCGATAGTAGTAATTTCTTTAACAGGCGAGGATATGCTCTAAAGATAAGAAGAGTTAGGATAAGTCTATTAGGACCTGCGGTGTTATTAATAGCCTTAATAGCTATCTGCAAGATATATTTAAAAGTAGTTATACGTCCAACGTTTGCAGAGATTACCCTATAAGCACGGCGAATGGGAGCATAATAGCGCTTAATCTTGCTAATTAAATAATATGCCTCCACTAGGACTTCCTTAACCTTAATTATAAGTAACGTGGCGTTATTAATAAACTTGTTAGTAATAAAGTTCTTGCCAGCATCTATCTTAATGACGTTGGGAGGACTAACGTATATATTGATCTACATGGCGCGAAGGAGATCCCAAGTAGTGTTTGCCTAGATATTTGGCATAAATCGAGTAGCTTAAAAAGCTATGGCTTTATTAACTGCGTAGAGCACTAGTTTCTGATTAATGTATATTATATTAATAATAACGCATGAGTTAAAGTCTATATTATTATAAATAGTGAAGCGGAAACGGCCAGGTGCTTTGCTATAGATTTAACACTAGTGACAGTACTTATTAATGCGATTAATAATGTCCTTGTTAATGTCTTTATAGCCTGCTTTACTAAGAATCTTGTGTAGTTATCTAGTAGTAGGATGGCTAAAGCGTTAGTGAAGCTGGCGCAGCTTAGTCTTAGTTAAGTAGTAGACAACGGTCTCTTATTTATTAAGTAGGAGCCATGGATGTCCCTATTTACGGATAATTAGGAATTCTTTGCCACCTTGAACGAGCATATTATTAATGTTGTTAAAAAAGATACCATGATAATCTATATTATTTAAGTAGAGTAGAAATAGTGTGTTGGTTAGCATTACTATAAAGGTAATTGTACTAAATAGCGTGCTGATATTAACGTCGCTAAGGGAGAAATACTCTAGATTATCTTTAAATTAGATTTAATAACGTTCTATAGTAGACTTATTAATAACTATAGATAGTTAGATAAGCTACAGCGCCTTTACTTATGTCTTACTAGTAGTTAAGACACTAGCTGCACTAGTATTAGGTATAATACCTTAAAAGATATCTACGCCGTAGCGTGAATTAAATAAGAAGAGTTAAGTATCTTTATTTACTTTGCTAGAGATGTAAGGATTATCGCCTGTAATTACATAAAGTGTAATAGCGTTATTAAGGCTAGAGACGATGGCGTCGCCGTTAATTTTACTATAGGATATAGTTAAGTAGACTTAGTTAGTAAAATATACTTTAATATTATTATTACTAGTATTATTATCGCTGCCGTCGCTGTCTTCAAGCTCTATGCCTTTATAGCTGGCGAGAAACACTTTATAGCTTAAGGCATTAGAATTATTTTAAGCGTATTAGCTATAGCGTTAGTAATGCTCCATGCGCTTCTTCTTTAAGTATTAAGTTAACTAGCACTTAGGCTACTTGTAGATAAAGTATGTCTTGTTACAGCGATTACCTAAGTAGTTTAACTAATAGTTATTATTATTAAATTAATTGCCGCGCGATCCGCCTTGACCTTAATAGTAGTAGCTATAGTAGTTATTATTTAATAATCCTATAGCTTGTTAATTATTGCGAATGTAGTGGCGATTAGTGTAATACTGCTTATCTGTATCTCGTGATAGAAACTGGCTATTAGGATAATAGCTTAACTATATACTGACTGCGTTGCGGAGATCTGTAGCGACACCTTTAAATGTAGTTGCTAGCTTTAAGCAAGCTATAGTAGTTGCTTTAATACTACGACATGCGCTAAGGAGCTGTTACGCAAGTAAATGCTAATTATAGCTCTTACCCTAGTCCTGTAATAGTGCCTGATAGAGCATGTTTATCTTACTAATAACTATTTTAAGACACTCTATAGGGTCTTTTTTAGGGTTAGTAGTTATAACGCTCTTAAGCGTAGTGCTATGCCACTCCTAGAGGTATATCTAGTAAGCTTGTGTGGTGTTGAAGTACGTGCGTAGCTTGTTAAGTATTATATTATAAGTAAGCGTAAGCGCCTAGGGAGTAATGTAATTGTAGTATGTGTGCGTACCACAGCAGGAGGCGAACTGGGTTGATTGCTATCTAGTAAAGTCAGAGTGATTATATACATGAAGTGGAGTATCTAGAAGATTCTAGATCAGCAGGGTCACATGACTGTGTGACGACATAGTCGAGTTGTAATGTTGGCTAACACACCCCCCCAGCTTGAGTGAATTGCAGAAACGAAAGCTGAAAAAGGAGTGACTCTGAGCTCTTAGTGATCTCTGCGTGTGTTCCTCTAGTACCACCCTCCGAGCTCGTTTGGTACAATATCCTCTGAGTCTGTTCGAGGCTCTAGTAATGCTGAAATATCGCTGAGTCCTAGCTGGCGCACAAAGCTGGCGTGCTTTTGGCGTGGAAAGATCTTTGTGAGGCCGTCAGCTGGCATTTCTGCGGTAGGCTTCCATTTAATCTGCAGTCTGCCTTCTGATACTTCCTGACATATCTAGTGGTGGTGCACATCTTTGGAAGTTCTCCAGCTAGCTTTGCTGGGGCTGGCGGATTTGAGGCTGCTGGAAAGGCTGTATAGTATGTAGCTAAGGCTTGATTTGGTTGCTTCCTTGCTTGTTTGCCTGCTACAATGTTGCTGCTGCTTCCAACCTCGGGATCAGCCATTTTGGGTGCATTGTTTCTCTGTCGATCTGGAACATATTCGTCTGAACTCGCCCATCCTTTGGGTAGAGTGGAAGGTTCCTTTTGATGCTGGCTTTGGTGGTCTGAAGCGATCGGTCTGAGCGGTCCTTGACTAGTAACATTCTCCTGCTGCGGTGCTCTGATATGGATTGTTGGTTCATCGTCTTCTTGATCAGACTGCATGTCTTGGAGCAATTGCTCCTGTAACTGCTGTTCGGTGTCCTGCTCTTCTGCAGTTTGCTGGTTATCCTGCGCATCCTGCGCGCCTGTGTCGAAGATTTCCTCGCCTTCCTCCTGCTGAGGCGGCGCTTTCTGCTGTGCCTGTTGCGGCTGTATAACAGAGAATGAGCTGTACGCAGCAAACCTCTGATCATGACTGACTAACGCCTTTCCGTCATCAAGCTTTATTGGCTCGTCTGCCTTCTTTATGCTTATCCTATCTCTTGCAAGGATATTACCAATTCTCTTAGCTTGCTCTGGGTCCTTTAAGGCCTCCATGACCTTGGCTTACGTGGCCTGTATTGGTCGGAAGTTCTTTGGTCTCTTCGGATGGTCTGGAACTAGGTACCAGCAGTCCTTATACCAGTGTCGCCTTCCACAGACACACTCTGGTGTTCTCTGATTTCCCTTTGGCGATCGTTCTTTCTGTTCTTGGCTTTGTTGTGCTGAAACGCCTAGTGTAGCAAACGTTCCAAGCGAAGCCGTAGTAAGTCCGATTCGTCGATGATACATCCTAAATTGGGCAACATAGCCCGCTAGAGATTGAATCTCATCCGTTTTCCTAATAGTTTCTTTTAGAATAAGGTCGTGGTGTGATGCAGCGGCCCACTCAGGAGTAATTATTCTAATAACTGCTAGAAAATCGTCTTAGGCTTGATAGCCCGTCGTCTTAGGAAGGTCTGCCTCCCTGTATTAATTTATAATGTAAATCTAGTTATTAAGCTATTATTTAAGGTTGTGGCTTTAAGGCTTCTCCTATAGAGCGCGGTATTTAGTTACTAGCTCTCTACTACGTGTAGCTATAGTTAGTGCAAGCTACTGCTTAAGCGCGATTAATTAATTATAGATATTATCTTTTCTATTAATTAAGTAGAGGTGGCGAGTCGCGATGGTGCGGCTAATTTTCATAAGAAGCTCGCCTTCTCTCTGCTTTAGGTTTGTATATTCCGTTCTTTCGTATCTCTAGTCTTAAAGGAGATTACTGTATATTGCCTGCTAGCCTACATTTAGCTAGCTAATCGTGATTGCTCTAGCCTTAATAGCGCTAGGCAATAGTTTCGTAGGCTTAGTAAGCTTTAGTAGCTTATCCTTTAGCTTTAAGATATCGCAGTATTTCTAGATACCGTCTACGACAGCCTTCTCTTGTCGTAGCTAGAACTAGGACTCCTAATCTACTAGTTTATTTAGTATAATAGTCACGCGTGTGACTCCTTAGTCGCTAAGCGACATCGTGATTAATACCGACACTACTTTATAGCTGTTGTCTATATTAGGTCTTTGACGCTAATGCTACGGCGATTGATAATAAGGTCTCTAATGCCAACGTCACGGCTATTAATAATAAGGTCTATATAAAAATGAACTTAGTAATTGTTAATTGCGAGTGTAATCCGGGCTTATAACTGTGTGCGTACCATAGCAGGAGGCGAACTAGGTTAATTGCTATCTAGTAAAGTCAGAGTGGTTATATACATGAAGTGGAGTATCTAGAAGATTCTAGATCAGCAGGGTCACATGACTGTGTGACGACATAGTCGAGTTGTGATGTTGGCTAACATAGTAATACTAAAACGCTTAGCTAGTGAGTATAACAGAGAGTGCCATTTTATACTACTTATTTTTATTAATCCTAACCTTGGTACAGAGGTCGTTAAACACCTTAATCTTTGTTTTAAGAATATTGTATTTATTACCTAAATACTTCTGCTCCGGCGTGCATAACTTGGCGAGGTTAGTAAGTAAATAAGAGTTATTCTACACAGGCGTAAATCTAGGTTGTGATAATAATAATAATCTTCTACCTAGCGGAGCTCGCTGCTGCCGCTATTATTCTTTATTATTTATAATCTAGTGGCACTTAAAGCCTTCGTAGAGCCTTATAAGCTTAAGATGCTTGGCGGGCTATTTTAAGACGGCGGTTAATATAAGGAGTTCTGCGAATTAGTTAGGGAGATTGTTATTATTACCTTGCTTAATATAGATATCTTGCTAGTAGAGGAGCTTTTTAAGTGCTTTTTAGATGCGCTTGTTAATGCTGTTAAAGAGATCGCGGGTGAAATTCTTAAAATACTCCTTAAACTTAAGTAGTAGAAACAGGTCGAATATGTTATCTTCTTCTACCTATATTATCTAGTTAATAATTATAGTGTTAAGTTTATCTATATTAACGGTGGCGTTAGCGATATTAAAATCTTAGTTGGCGTACTAGTCCTTGTAGATTATCTTATCTAGGTACTACGAGCGATCCTTTGTTTAGGTGTACTTTATAATAGCGTTTTAGATGTGGGCCTGTAATTAGTGTGATTTAATAAGAGTTAGCGTGGTTGACGTAAATCTCCTTTCGAACTGAGCCTTGGTAGGGACAATCTAGGCGGAGAGATCCTTCAAATACGAGGCGCCGCTGATCCTGATACAGGATAGCAGTGAGCTTGTCGTACCTGTACTTCGCACTAGCGATGCTGTATCCTGGGCCTTGGTAGGGGAGGAGGCATGCGCTAACCGCTTCTATTGCTAGAATACTTAGCCTGAAACGTGCGCTAAGATTCCCTGTACATAGTATATCTTGCCGATCTGTGGTGTAGCAACCACTGATTAGTGTTGATACGGCAATAGGCTGTTGGATCAAGACTTCGTTGCAATAATGTAGTATTAATTTAATTCTTAATTGCAGATCTATTGTGGTGGGCTATTGTGAGAAGTATTTATCGAGCGTGGTTTGTCCCTTGCTAGCCTAATCAGGACTAGCGTAACAAACCATAGGCAAACTGCGTAATAAACCGCAGGCAAACTGCATGGCGGTGAAAGCCGTAGTAGTGTTGCGCAGGTTTAAAGCCAACACCTAAAGTAAATAAGGACTAGTACCGTAGTGCATGCTTTTACTAAATGTCTAAATAAATTTTTATATTTTTTTGTCTATTTAAAAGGCGTCTCGTTCTTAGTAAGAATAGTTAAAGGTATTATAACCATAGCGTAGTCTTAGATAAACTGTTTATTAAATCTATAAAATCCTAAGAATTATTAGACGTTCTTAACTATCTTTAGGGTAGGCTAGATTATAATATATTTAATCTCGTCTAGCGCGACTTTAATTATATTTATACTCATTATATATCTTAGGAATTTAAGTTATTTTACATGCTATTTATATTGTTTTAATTTAATCCTAAGGTGTGATTTGTCTAATGCCTTTAACACTATTTAAATGTAAAGAATATAGTCTAATTTCTTATTAAAAAATAAATATATTATTCCTATATGTAATAATAAATATATCTAGATAGTTATAAAATATATTATTAACTAGTGCTTAGAGGTTTACTGGTACGTTAGTACGTTTAAAAGGTATAATTATATATTTAAATAATTTATAGCGTAATTTAAACGCTCTCTTTTACTTGTTACCTTCCTCAATTTATATAAGGTAGTATCTATCTCGTAGATCTATTATCGTAAGGATTTTAGCTCTTAAGTGTTAGTCTTTAAGCTCTAAGATATTTAGTAGTAAGTATTAATTTTTAACTATTATATTATTAACCTTTTAGTAATTAACGTATAGTCGTGGTGTTCTGTCTTTCTTTATAATAAATATAAAGGGGCTAGCTACTAGTAACTTTAATAGTCGTATATAGTCCTTCTTAAGGTTTATCTTAATAAATTTTTTTTCCTGCTAGAGTTCCTTTCTAGCCTTACTATATAGTAGTCTAAAGGGTAGTATTTTCTCTTTTTCTAGGTCTATCGCAAGATGCTAGAGTTAATATTCTAAAAAGTTAGTCTTTTCTTCTCTTTTAGTGAATATACAATTCTATATTTAATAGTATTTTAGAATCCTATAAAGTGTGCTATTGTCTATCTTCTTATGCTTTATAATCTAGTAGTTTCTGCTAGCGTATACTAAGAGTATTTTATATTTATTAACTTTTAGTCGCGAGATTAAGTTATTTATAGCTCTCTTATTTACTATTATACTTTATTAATACGTAGGTTTTACTTATAATATATATTTATAACGTTTAAAGGATAGCGTTCTCTTTCCTTAATTAATAGTAGGGTCTTACTTCCTTAACTAGGCTATTTTTAGTACTATGTTATTATTACGAGAGGCTACAGATCGCTAAATTAGGAACTCAGAGAGCTTAATTAACTAGACTACTATGTACATACTCAGGTGTAATACAAGAGGATATCTAAGGAGTAGGAATATAGGCAGATAAGGCTATATAAATAAGGGCTATAGATAGAATGTGTAAGGGTGTACGGGCTAGCGCTAGTGCTTTAGTAATAGCGTAGCTAAGGTGTTACGGATACTAGAGGTACCGTAATAGTTATAATTAGCTTTTTTAAGAATATTAAGGGTAATTATCTCCTAGCATCTATATATCTTAAGTAGTATTTCAATTTTATATTTAATTCGTGACGTGCTAGGTAGTAAGTGTCTATTTACGATATAGATAGTGTAGGGCGTAGCTTTCTTACGCTTATAAACTCCTACTCTATTAAGTACGTTTTAGGATACGTAATTCTCTTATACTCCTAAATCTAGTATGGCCTTTATCTATATTCCTTCAAGCTATACTAATAGCTTATTTAATACTTAACTATTTATAGTATTTAGTTCTTTAAAGGCGTGCTCTCGCGTAAGCCTAGGTTTAAAAAAGATATCTTTTTTATAAGTGGTTCTATAGGTCTTAATAGTTCTTTTTTATTCTATAGACACTTATAATATTATTATCTTATATAGATTGCTTTACTAAATTCACTTTCTTCTACTTTATCTAAGCGTGCTATCTCTTTATAGTAGTTTTCTAGTCTAAATCTAAAGAGTGCTTTATTCTACTTATGTTCCTTATAGTTAGTGTGGAGGCAGGTTTGCTATTCTATTAATATATAAATTTTATTAATTAATATTATTAGTAAGTTATTTATAGCTTTATTTAGATATAGAAAATACTTAGTTTCGCGTTTATCATAGAGAGGTATGTTATACTTTTGTCAGATAAGATGCTTGCGTGCGATAAGGTATGATGATTGGTGATAATTGTGTCTTGTTCTCTGTTAACTCTGTTGGGTTGGTTTTAACCCCTGGGCTAGTACGATAAGCGCTGTGGTCCCTGCTCGATTGTGCAGATCCGACCTCAACGCACTCGTTCTATCTAACACACCCCCTTAGCTTAGAAATCCTTATAGGCTAGATTATATTATAGTTTCTTATTATGCGAGCGCGAGGTCTTTAAGTTATTCCTAAATCTCCTTAAGAGGCGCTTTGTTCGTTACCTTAGGTCTCTCTACTTCTACTAGTCTAAGTTAAGTTAGGAACCTTTCCCACTTGTTAACTAGGAGGACCTTTATAAAGCCGTTAGCGATTATATCTGCCGATTGCACGTACTCCACCTTTATCTTTCTAGTAGAGACTTCCTGTCTTAGCCAGTAATTGTAAATGTCGACGTGTCGTAGTTTAGTCTGGAGCTTGGATATCTCCTTAGTTACTAGTTAAATAGTTTGCTTGTTATCGCATTGGATAGTAATTAATAATAAAAGTAGTTCAATCTATAGTTTGTCTAATAGTCGTGAAATAAAGATTACTTTCTTAGCCACTTATAATAAGGCGAGAAGCTCTACTTTAGTTATTAAGGTTATAATAGTGTCTTGTTTATTTGCTCTCTAGGCAATAAGTCCGTTAAATAGCTTAATAGCGTATCCTTGCGAGCTCTTTCTGTCTAGTATATTATTAGTAAATAAAGTATTGCTAGCTACTTAAAGGTAGTTGCCCCCTCTAAGTTACAGTGCTCTCCATCTGGTGCTAGACAAGTATAGTAGTACTTAATTGGCGGCATTGTGATGTTCAGAGCCTGGATTTAACAGGAACCAAGCCAGCCTTAAGGTTACAAAGGTAATGTCCGGTCGGGTCGTTACTATCGCGAATAGAAGTAATCCGATTTTACGTTAGTATTTATTAATTTCTAAGGGTGTTGCTAAGCCTGTTTAAGGCTTTAACTTAGTAGTGGCTATTAGGGTATCGTGACGGATGTCTTTCCTATTAACTAGTTAACTAATCTTCTCTACGTATGCGGCTTAAGAGAGTTAGATCTTCTAGTGACTTTAGTCCCTAATAACCTCTACGCTAAGAAACTACTAAAGGTCGTTTCCTCTAGTAAAGATGTATTTCTCCCGTAGGCGCTTAATTATTTGCTAGGCTTCTTGCTCTTTCTGCTTGTAATACGCTACTATAATATTGTTAACGTAGAAGAAGACAATAATTCCGTCTTTAATAAGGCAGCATGGCTCGTGAGGCACAGTTTAGAAGTTAAGAGCTTTAAGTATTATGGTGAATTCTCTCTGCCAGAGGAGTGGTGAGATCCGTAGACTATATAGAGCCTTATTGACTTGGAGGATCGTTCCAGGTTTTCGATAGCCGTAGGGCATTCTTATGTATACTTCTCGATCCATTGTTGCATGGACAAAGGCGTTCGTGACGTTGTATTATTTAAGCTCTAAGTCGTGGTGGGCTGCAATTGCTATTAGCATTTGAAATAACTAGCTAGCGAGCGTGGCTGCGTAAGTGTCCTGCGAGGTAATATTCTATTATTAATTACTACAGACAACTAGTCGCGCCTTGCACTTTAGCAAGCGATAGTGCTTATTAAGTTTATAGGTGTATACCTACATATAGTTAAGGATCTATTGTCCTGTTAACTTAATCTTCTTTATTAGTACCTCTAACTATAATTTTATTTATTAATGGCTTGCAAGATAGGCCTGTTCTACTTCTTTAAATAGTTTACCTATTAGGTGGTCCTTAAGCTTGGTACGGCACGTTAGCAAAGGTAGGAGTTAACTTTAATAGGGCTTTAAGCCTTTAGCGAGCATTCTTATTATTTTTACCTTATCTATAATATCCCCTCCGTATTTCCTAACATGGCTAGCTTAGGTTCCCGCCATAAAGGCTGCTGCCCAGGGGGTAGTTTTAGGCAACCTATGTTATGTTACTTTAGATTTATTTCTAGCTATTAACTAAGCAAGTAATGCTGCAGGTAGTAGTGTAGATAGAGAAGTTAGGTAACTATCTCTAATTTTCCTCCCTTAATAGTAGCCTGGCGGGTCTACTTCGCCTTAATAGTCTAGAAAGTCCTTAGCAGCCTTATCCTTATAGAAGGACTCTATTTCTAGTTGCTAAATAGGAGTTAGTAGTTTAATAGTCCTTATATGCGTGGATATTTCTTCCAGCGTGTTATGCATAAGGTTATCTATTAGATTTTTAGTCTTCCTGTTAAATATAGACTACTCGTTAAAGACGACGTCTCGGGTGCTGATCACCTTGGCGAGTGATAGTATCTAAATGCGATAGATATTTAAGGATTAGTATCTAACAAGATAGCTAATTTAAGCTTTCGAATCGAGGCGTTGCAAACGTAATTTACCTTAGTAAGTGTCGTTGGTTATCGTAAAGGCTTTGCAGCTATACGCCTTTAGGTAGACGAGATTAGGTTTTTGTAGTAAAGTTACGATCCTATTACTAAACGCGACTTGTGTGAAGAATATCTTATATAGCGTTTTCTAGTTATTCGCGTAATTTAGTGTTTAATTATAGAGGTATACTATAGCCCTTGTAACTTTAGGCTATAGTTCCTAAGATAGGTTGGCGTCGAGTCGCATTACGCGTGATTTCTCTTTATTTACACCCCCTAAGCGTTTGGCACCTCCGTTCTAAGCTTAGGTGTCTAGGGCCAAAGGCTTGATGATAATTCCTTAGGTTACTAACTAACGTTTTACTTTTAGTTTAACTATAGTAATTTTATTGTCTGCCTCGATAGTCTTAACTATTATGTTGTAGTGGTTCTTAAGGAATATGAGGAAGGTTAAAAAGATTTTAATAATTAATTTCGCTGTTCTATTGTCTGTGAAGTAAAAGTCCTATTATAGTCTTAAGAATTTATTAGTAATTAATATTTAGCTCTTTTCTTTAGTGACGCTTTGCGTTTTGTATGTATAGAAATCGATAGTTAGCCTCTCTCTAGGTCCTTTAGTGTTAATCCGTGGCGCGTGGCTAATCTGTCGTTTTGATTTCGCTCTACTATAAGAGTTACACTTAACTATCGTAATCCCTTTCACGCGCACCCCCTTAGCTTGCTACACTAGGTGCTTAATCGCTGCCAGTTTAGGGTGTCTTAGTCTCTTATGCTAGAGCATAGCTAACGCTCTCTATAGTGCTCTTTTTATTTAAGAGGTAATCTTGCGTGCATGATATAAGGCAGGTAGTAGTGGGTCGTACTTAAGTACCCACTAGCCGTGGATCTTGGTAAGATTCTTAATAATTATGTTATCTGGTCCTCTTAGAGTAGTTAGGTCTATTTACGTATCCCACCAGATTCCTCTCTATCTTAGTAGTTAAAAAGAGACTAGATTATATAGTAGGTTAAGGTAGATAGTCACGTCGTGCAGGACTAATTTGGTTATTCTAGACTAACTTTTTAGGGTTAGATTAATAGAGCTGTATCCTTTTATCTATATCTTCGTATTCCTAGCCTATATATAGTCTCCGGGCATAGGAGGACGAAAGTTATAAATACGGTTAGGGTTGTTCGTAATATGGCAGGTTAATCTTAAGTCGAGGATAAACGATTGCTTTAATAGGTAGTTATTAATTTCTATCCTAACAGGCGCCAAGGTAAACGCGGCGTTAACTTTTAATGTTCTCCGCCCTTCTAGTTACTTATTAGGGATCTCTAGCGTTAGAGTATATAATTATTTAAGAATTAGCGTTCGCGATTAGGTTCTACTCTATCTATAAATTAGCCCTTAGAACGTTGCGTCCTTCTTACGCTTAAATTTAATAAGCTCGCTTATAGTCTTATTTAGTTTCCACTATTCAGGAGCTTGGTCTAGGTTAATATAATAGTAATCCCTAATACTATAGTGTTATTTACAGGCAGGGTATTTTGCTCCCGCTGTTATAGCTAGCTCTTAATCTAAAGGCTACTTAAGCTTGGCATTTTTACTAGCTATACGTTAATTACGGGGTCTGCCCTAGTTTCTATTAGATAGCGCGCTTTTAGCATAGAAGGCGTCCTTGCTATTACTCTAGGTGGTTACACTACCTTTAGCAAGATATAATGTATTATTAAATATAAAGGCTACTTTATGTTTCCTTAATCTAAGGGGATGGTTTATTATTATGTATTCTTAGAAGCGTTTTATTATCTCCTTCCAGCTCATGCTAGCTGCAAATTAACTATTATCTTAAAAGTTTGTAGACTATATAGGAGCAACTTTGTTTACGGCTACTAAGAAGTCTTTTGTAATTACATTTAATTATAATAGTTCGGCGAATTAATATGTCTCTACCTCAGTAGCTACTTAGTTATACTTAGCTAGCCATGTATCCTATTGCGACGCGCTTCTTATTAGTCTAAGTAAGGTAAGGTATTAATCGCGGGCTCGTTCTTATTCAATTTATTTATTAACTCTAACTATTAACTTTAGGTTAGTAATCTATTAGCGTAGTAACTTCTTTGGAAGGCAGCACGTGCGCAATAGGTGTGGCGATATAGTTAACTAGATAAAGGCCACGATGTGTTAGAGGCTTGCTTATTCCTTCTTATACTTGTGTCTATTGTTCTTATATTGTTTAACAAGAATCTTATAGTATTTAAGATCTTCCTTAAACGCCTTTTGTCCTGCTACTAATAGTTTAGTCTGTCTTATTAGGATTTTAACGTTCGCGGCTGTTGCGTATCTAGCGATTATTAGGGCTCTAATAGCTACCGGTTTCGTTATTAACGGGACAGTTGCCGTTAGATTAACTTTGTCCTAGATATTGTAAACAACGTATCTAGCTTGCAGCTACGTTATCCATCCCGTGTAGTTAGTGTAATCTCTTAGCGTTACTATAGGATCGCGGTAAGGTTACTACGCCATTTTATATTAGTTAAGGCAGTAAGACTCTTAATTGTTAGATAAGATACTTGCGTGCGATAAGGTATAATAATTAGTAATAATTATATCTTATTCTCTATCAACTCTATTAGGTTGGTTTTAACCCCTGGGCTAGTACGATAAGCGCTGTGGTCCCTGCTCGATTATGCAGATCCGACCTCAACGCACTCGTTCTATCTGACAACTTTATAATTCAGTAATTAAACTATTCCTATTAGGATTATTAGTTTTAAATTAGAAAATATTTTACTTACTATTTTGCGTAGTTCGTGGTACATTAGTTACATATATAGTATTTATATTAAATGGTACCGTATTTAGGATTTTAGTAGTCTAAGTTATATATTAGTTTGTATTTATTTTCTTCTATAATATATATCTTGCGTAAGTCTTAATACTTATATTTATAGTTTACAAATTCTCGCGCTACTTTACTAATTAAGCTAGTTTATTTTAGTAGATACGTAATATATTTAGTTTTTATTATTAAGTATCTAAAGTCTCCTTCCTTAGGTTATTATTTTTTTTAAGAAGTTAAAGACGTCTTACTATTTAACTTCCCTTAAAAGTAGTTGTATCCTTAGGTATAGTGTAGGGGATTATTATATTAGTTAGTTTTCTTTATTTAAATTTTTATTATTAGCATTCTTGTATATACAAAAGTCTAGTAATTTTAATTACTTTAAGTCTTTATTTAGGATATTAGGTTATTTAATAAAAATTATTACCTACTATTCTTCGTTGTTCGCATCTGCGTTATTAACAGTTAGTACGTTTAATTATCTAATAACCTTATTCTTAGATCCGCAGTTCCTGAATATATAGCCTAGTTTACTATATATAAAGTAGGTACGTGTCTTAGTCCTTAGTAAGTAAGTTTTATTCCAGAATTATATATAGTTATTATTAGGCTTTTAAGGGCCTAGGACCTTCCCTATTCCCTTTTCTAAATTATTAAATTATATCCCTTTTATTAGCTGGTAACTATAAAAGTCGTATTATTATTATGGGGGTACTTTTAGTGCTCTATAAACTATACGTATAGGTTTTATAAAGCTAATATTTTTTAGATTTCTATAAAACTCTTCTTGTAGCACAAACTATACTTTATTATTCTTAATTAATTCTTTACATAGCTTGTTAAGAGTCTTAGTTTTTATACTACTATATAGGAGTACTTTTCGTACCTTATTCTTAAGTTCTTGCTTATATATAGTCTTAAAGGATTCTTTTTCCTATTTAAGTTATAGTGTACTTATAGAATTTTGCTATATATTCTGCTACTAATTATTATTATTTAATTATCTAAATAGCTTATTTAGCTATAACGATTTTGTTAGCGATTCCGAATAGTTATTTAAGGCACTTTTTAAAGTTAGGGCAGTTTTTAATAATATTAACTACGTTGGCGTAGCTGTTTAGGTAGTCCTTATCTTAGTTTTTATAGTCCATTTCTATTTATTTAACTAGATACAGGCGGATCTATTCTTTAGCTAGTCCTTATATATATATTAATACGAAGGTAATCTTCTTCTCGTCTTTAAAATTATTATCTTAGTTAAAGAAGTATAGGTTTAATTTTAGTAACTATATATTAAGAAGCTTATAATTACTATTATATAAACTAGGTTTATGCACCTTATTTTTACTATTCTTTATTTGTAAAACGCTAGTGCTATTAGAAGCTATTAAAGAGGTAAATATTCTTATAATACTTATATTAAGGATGTTTAAGATATTAAGTCCCTAGGGGGTAACTAGTCCCTTCAGGGCTAAAGTTGATTCTTAGACAAGAGTACTTATAAGATAAAAAGGATTATTAATAGCTTACGCATATTAATAGGATATTAGTATTAAAAGTAATACGCGATTATAAATAAATTAATAATATTTAAATATAATTTAAATAATAGATTAATAAACAAGGTTAAATACAAAGATAGAAGGTCTATCTTTAACGTTCCTATATACAAGTCCTAGACTGCTCGCTGGCAAGCTCTCTCCCCAGAGCGCTCTCTAGAGAGCAGTCACACGACTTCATAAGCACTAATAACGCGGCAAGCGAAGACAGGGGTGTCTCCACGTATACGCGCTATGACTAAGTACAAAATGGTTCGCTATCCTTATGTTAGATCATGGATCCTAACATGTTAAAGCTCAGGGTGTTTTAGTGTTGGCCGCGCGTTACGCCGGGCTACGCATTACCGTATCCGTGCGCGTGATGCGCAGGCAACACCTTAAACGCTTTATTAAAAATAAGGCTATAGAACTACCTACAATTAATATTAATACAAGAATATTTAGTGTAGTAATTTAATAGCAATAATTTATTTATATTAATTTATACTTATTAATATTTATATTTATGTATATTTATTTATATTAATTTATATTAATTTATATTAATTTATATTAATTTATATTCATGTATATTAATTTATATTTTATTTATGTTTATTTATATTTATGTATATTTATTTATATTTATTTATATTTATTTATAGTTATTTATATTTATTTATATTTATTTATATTTATTTACATTTATTTATATTTATATATATTTATGTATATTTATTTATATTTATGTATATTTATGTATATTTATTTATATTTATTTATATTTATTTCGAAGCGTAATATTACAGTAGCTACGTATAGATTTAATTAAGGTAGTAAATACGCCCTGTAAGATCTCCTTAATATTTATAGTATTAACAACACGTTTTTAAGACTTTTTAATTTATGAAAATAGCTGAGAGGCCTTTTCATTACCCTTTTAAAATAATTATAGAGCTTTTTTTGGTTATAGACAGACTTCTAGACAGTACGCTAAGTTACCTTTTTAGCTACCTCTCGCGTAGCACGCTTCTCTTATTAAATATTTTCCTTATATATCTTAGCTACTTTCTTTAATTTTACTATTTTTACTTTTTAAAGCTACTACTACTTATCCTTTTACTTTTTAATAAATTAATAAATACGTGTCCCCCTTACTTTCCTTAGTAATTATAAGACTACTTTACTATAATACTCTTAATTCTATTAAAATCCTAAAGTCTTACCTTTATTTTATTTTTTGCTTTATTAATAGCGCCGGCCTTAGCCTATTATTATTATATTAAAGTAGCTTATTTTACCCAAAGAGGAGGTAAAGTAAAAAATAAAGCTATTATATATTTTTATTACTTTAATTCTTAACTATTGAGCGTACAAGCCTGTTTATTTTTTTCTAATTATAATTCCTAAGCCCTAATAAGGAGCTATTACCCAATTCTGAATTATAAGTAAACCTATTAAAAATAAGATTAGAATTAGGTAATAATACACTTATTACTCTAAAAGAGCTAAAAATAGTTAATTTTTTAAAATAGGTTATTTACGTATTTTAAAACAAGGGATAGAAGTTACTGTTAGTAATAACAGCTAGACTTTAGCTTTTATAAAGGTATTATAATGGCTTTATTAAGTAGGCTACTAATAAAGGCTTAAATATTATAATATTAAGTAGCTAAAGCGTATATGTTAAATAAGAAGTTACGATAGTAAGCATAATCTTATTTTAATTATAGTAATTAACCAAGTTTACAATAATATAAAACGTAAAGCTATCTATAATTAAAATTAAATATAATTATTTAGTTTTCTGTTGTATACAGCGATTAAAGACCTATTTAAGTTAGGTAAGCCTAATTGTATTATTTATTTAGTTAAAGAATAATAAAGTAATGTAGACTTCGTATTCTCTTACCTTAATATACTTTACCTAGCTCAATTAAATACCCTTATTAGTAGCCTTATTAATAAAGCTTAGTCGTAAAGTTAATTTATTAGCATAGATATAAATTAGAAGCGTAATCTACGCGTAATTATTATTTTAAAATAATATCTTAACCTTATTCTTCTCTTATATTTATCTACTAAATATCCTCTTTGATTTACTAATAATACTAATTAGGCAGTCTTTTTTATCTATATTATAAATATAATAAAGATCTATATAATATTAATTAATCGTATTATATAAAAAGTGAAAATAAAAGTAATATTTATCTACTAAATTAGCGTTATAGCGATTACTATCTATAGTATCTATCTATTATAAAATTAGATAAATTCTATATTAGTTAATAAAGCGAATAACCTAGCTCTCGCTAACTAGCTCTTTTACTATTATAAAGGCAAAGTTCTATATTATCTTTCTTATAGAAGGTATATATCTCTCGATAGGTTTTTTAATATATTGTACAAGCTCTTACTTTTACTATAGAGTAAGCTTTTACTAGCTAGAGTTTTTAATTTATGTAAAGTGCATTATTCCCTAATGCCTTTAGATTAATATAGACTATATAATACTATATTTAGTAGTAGTTTTTATATATATAAAAGTTTTTGCTTAGGTTTAATAATTTAATATTATTAATTATAGCTTAAGTTAAATTAATATTAATTAATTAACCCTTAGTTAAAGACACTAAGGCCTTTAGGCCCTACGTAAGACCTAGGTATTTTATTAGCTTAAACTTAGCCTATAACAGGAGCTAGAGCTTATATAATATATTACTAGGCTTACTAAGCAAGACCTACCTCCTATAAGGGAAATAATTAAGAATTTTTTATTAAAAGTAGCCTATTAGCAGCTTAGCGAGAGCTAGGTTACTTACTTTATTAACTAACATAAGATCTATCTTATTTTAAAGTAGACTAGCGCTATAGATTGTACGCGCTACTTAGCTAATTTTAAGTTAAAATACTATCTCTACTTTAAGCTACTATATTAAAAGATTACTAAATACTACCGTAAGGCTCAAGATATATATAATATAGATAAGAAGGACTTCTTAATTAGCTTAATAAGTAAAAGCAAGAGGATATTTAGCAAGCGTTAATAAGAGAAGAAGGAGGTTTAAGTATCTCTTTAAAATAGATTATGTAAGTTTCTAATAGTCTTAGCCTACTACTACGCTAATAGGAGCTTGCTGCCTCTAGCCCTTATTTATATAGCTATAAAAGGAGCTATATAATTAAGTTAGGTAAAGAATATTAAGATAGGAGAGTATAAGGTCTTTATCTTATTATCTCTAACAGGCTAGTTAAATAATAACATAGACCTAGCTTAGCTAAAGTAAGTGTTTAATTACTATATAAAGTAGTAATTAAGGAGATAGTAATTACTTATTTTTAATAATTATAGATCTTATGTTACGATAGAGTTTATTAACTACTATAACTACTACAGGATCCTCCTTATAGTCCTTCCTTCCTATTTAACCTACACGCTCCAGCCGCTTAATATAGTATTATTTAAGCTACTTTTTTAAGCCTACTCTAATAAGCTTACTAACTATCTCTATAAGGCTTAAGGCCTTATTTTAATTAAGAAAGGAGACTTCTTCTTACTTTTCTAAAGAGCCTAAATATCCTCCTTTATAAAAAGCCTTATATTTAAGGCGTTTAAAGCTACTAAGATTTAGCTAATAAATACTAATGTTATCCTTTATAAATTTGCTAGCACGCTAGAAGCTAAAAAAAGCTTATTATTAGGGCTCTTTAATAGTAATTAGAGAAAGATAGATTAGTTAGTCTAAGTTACTATTAATAATAGCTATTAATATAAGGCAAGAAAGCTACGTTTAAGCCTTTACTATCTTTTTATATAGAATAAGCTTTTAAAGCATAAGAATAAGGGCTTAAAGGAGGCTCTTTAGTATAAGTAGAGGCATAAGAAGAAGAGTAAAGTCCTTAACCTTTAATAGTGCTAAGAGTATTATAGTAGCGCTATTTACTAGTCTCCTTGCAAGTTACGCGAGGCTTAAGCTAAAAAAGTAGTATAGGAGTAAAATAAGATAGAGGAGAAACTTTAAAAAGCACGAACTAAGAAGTAGCGTAAGGAGGCTTAACTATAGTGTTAAGTAGAGCTTAAGGGAAAGCGTGTAGAGAGGTAAAGGCTTAAGAAAATAAATAAGGTTAAGTAAGCTAAGAAAGTAGCTAAACGCGCGTATAAAGTTAAAACTTAATATTAAAAAAAACCTACTTAATAAGCTTAAAAGCGCAAGCAACTAGTCTTATAAGTAGTTTTATTAAGTAATAAGTATTAAAAATACGCTAGTGCTACTTACGCTAGTATTTAAGCTAGAGATAAGCTATTTACTACTCTACCTAAAATTATATTACGTAGCTATAGTGTTAATCTCCTATAAAAATTTAAATAGTATAAGTTAATCGCAAGCATCTAGTTACTGTACTACTACGTTTTTATAAATATTAAGCTATTATATAGCGTTGTATAGCTTTAAATTTAAGATCGCTGAGATGGTGTTCGCGGGGCGTTGCGCGAATCCGGGCGTTGCGCGCACGGGCATGTTACGTCGGGATCAGATCTACGGTAGTTCCGAGGAGACCAGAAAAACACACTGAACGTCGATCTACCACGCACACTGGAACTGCTGCGAATGCGCGCCCCAGAGTCGCTTATGTTACACTGTCACAGCGGTCCACTTGCGAAGTTGGATGTGCGTACTTTTGTACAACACTGACGCACGCTTCTGCAGTACATGTGTGCTGGTGCCCGAACTCGATACTCCTAAGCTAATCAACCTCCAATGCCGATGTCCTACGGTCGTACTCATTACTAAGATCTTTCATCTATGTGATCTTGCTGGCCAATAAAGTTATTTGATGGGAGATCAAGGACTCCGCGACACAACACTGACGGCTCTTTCTCTGACTCCGAACCTTTCACTCTTGGGTCTACGAAGAAGATTCACTTCCAAGTGTTCTACTTATTTGCGAGAGCGTATAAAGCAGTTCTTATGAATCGCAGCTCTGCGACATTGTCTACGACTTTTGGCGGTGATGCTGTGCAGCACTCGCCGAACACTCATCGTTCGATGATCAGCAAAATCGCCACCTTGACAGACAACCTTCTGGCCTGCTCTAAACTCTAAGAAAAGTCCAATTTTGCGCATTTACGGTAGTTGTGGTTATAAGCGTACCGAATTCACCTACCCTACCCGCGCCACTCGCCAACCCCGCGGGTTGGCACTTCGCGGCTCAACGTCACTTCGCGGCTCAACGTCACTTCGCGGCTCAACGTCACTTCGCGGCTCAACGTCACTTCGCGGCTCAACGTCACTTTTTATAGCGAATTGACATTCGAGGATGATTTTGACGGCGAAGACTTCAATTATATGGCGATATATACGCTGGCGTCGGTGTAGCAAGTAGGGCAAGATCTACTGTCATCTCTCTGAGAGATGGCACCTGCCAGGGCTGACTTTGTGGTGCCTGCAAGTGCGCGTCATTGTACGTTTTTGCAGCCTGTCTAGCAGCCTTTGTGCCTCCTGCTCCACACGATGATCAATAGCTTGTCGCGCTGCCTTTACGGCAACTACGCCGCCTTTCTATACCTGCCTAGTATCTTTAACCTGCCTTTTTTAGCGCTATTAGGCCGCTATAGTAATAGCTAAGAGGTCTTGTTAGGCTAGCGCGAGACTATTAATAAGTAATTATAAGCTTTTTAGGAACTTTTTAAGCTTATAGCTTAAAATATTACTCCTTTCTAAAGCGCGCAATATCTTTTTATACTACTATTAGTATAATATAGGTGTGTTAGTAATAAGTAATAAATTAATTATATATAAAAGTAATAGTAACGGCGTATGCACTATAGGTAGCTTTATATGTATAATTTCTAAATTAAATAAAAGATACCTAACTTCTTCTAAGCACTAAGTATAGTGCTACGTTTAAAAGTAGCTATTCTAATACTATAATACGTATGTAGAAATTTAACTTTATTAAAATTAGTATACTTAGTACGGGTAGCTATCTTTATAGCCTTTTCGTAATTATTCTTTAATAGCTAAAAATAGATAATATTAAAAGCCTACAGGTGATAAGTGTTAAGATCCGTTGAGATCTAACATAACGCGGGACGGGGCAGGAACACTTATCCGTGCGAACAAGCCAAGATTCCTGACTCAGTCACGAGTCACGTGCTTAGTCACGCGTTCTAGAAATATCGGGCGTCCTAGAAGTATCTTGGCACAGGGGACTTTGGGACTCTTGGGATTATTGGGATCCGTGGGACGAGTTATGTATATAGGAACGCGATGACGACCTTCTACCATCGTGTTTAACCTGTTTATTAATCTATTGTTTAGATTCGACTTAGGCTCTTATTAATTTAATTATGCTATATATACTTTTAATACTAACGTCCTATTAATACGCGTAAGCTATTAATACCCCTTACTTATATTACTAACACTCTTGCCCAAGAACCAACCCTTACCCCTTTAGGACCAGCTACCCCTCAGGGCTTAATAATAAGATGCGTAAGGCAATAGTAAAAAAGGTATTATATTATACTTATTATAGTACTTAATAACCTTAAACGTTAAATAGCTACTAAATTTATTTAATATAAGTAATTATTATACACCCTTCTGCTGTGCACGTGTTTATTTTTTAAAAAACTCTAATTACTTAATTAATATTAAATTATTAGTATAGCTAAATATTAATATAGTAATTAGGTAATTATTAGACAGTGTAGTATTAGTATACTATTAATAAAGGTAATTAACGCCTTGTATAATAAGCATAGGATTAAAGATCTTACTATTACTAAAAATTATTTTAATTAAAGTAATATAATCGCGCGAGGTCTCTAACGCGGAGACTTAAAAGTAATTTAACTTTATAGTAATAATCTATTAGCTACTACTAACGCCTATATAGAACCTAGTTTTGTCTATATTATAGGTGTCTAATAGGGTAATACTAAAGTATGCCGCAGACTCTGTATTCATACCGCAATCTCAACCTCGCCTCGGTCACGCAATCAAAATTCAGTTCTCTTCCATCCTCACAGCTCTCGCTCTCACAGCGAGTGCAGCTGCCTCCTTCACCACCACGTGCCACAACTGCAACATTGTCATTAACAAAGCCCAATCTGGTATCCTTGCCTGCGATTGCCTTAACACGTCTCAGCAATTCGTTACTTCGTTCATGGCCTTGGACTTGTGCTTCGCCAACGCCAACGGCGATGTGATTCCACAGGCAAATTATGTGTCTGAAGTCCACTTGCGACTAAGGTAGCTAACGTTACGACACAGTGGCGGTCTCACCCATAGTTGCCCCATTGACATTATGTTTCCCTCATCGCAGCATTCATTGTTTGTAACGGTCGAGTGCAAGCGCAATGACGGTTCTACACACACATATTCAGTTGACATCAGTAAGTAATCTCCTGCTTTCTGATGAAACGCACTTACTGATGCCCTCAGTAGATTCTGATAGCACGATCACAAATCAAAATGGGAAATTGACGTGCTTCGGCTTGACGGACGGCTGATTAACTTCTTGGGAGTGGATGGTGGAAGGCGTTGCATGCTCGGTTCTAAGGGTGCTCAAGTGGGAGGTATATGGTATTGTGCAGATGAATGATCCTCGTACCACTTCCTGAACTTGGGAGATGTCAAGATATTACAGCAATGTACATTGGATGTGATAGAACGCCATTAATCCTAAGTCTATACCCTAGAGCCAAGTAGAACATATTAAAACCGATTCCCGAAGACCGCCGACTGCGAACCAAAGACAAAACGGCCTCCGAACAAGGCTTCCAACACCCGCCAGTGATGCACCAGACCATATCTCCTCTAAGCAGTGGTCATGCCACCAGCCTTGGTACCCTTTCCACCCTTCGTGCCAGTGATACCCTCGGACCACACCATCTTCCTTCCACCCTTCTTTTTCTTGAGAGCCTTGAGGTACACCTGGTAGCGCGACTTGTTCGGCTTGCTGGGCCCACAGTCGCCCTTCTTGGGTGGGCACTTGCCACCATTCTTCTTCTTCTCTTCTGCTGTGCACACTGGGCACGCACCGCCATTCTCCTTCTTCTCTGCTGGCGTGCATACCGGGCACTTCCCACCGTTCGCCTTCTTCTCGCCCGGAGTGCATGTAGGGCACTTGCCGCCATTCGCCTTCTTCTCTGCTGGCGTACATGTCGGGCATTTGCCGCCGTTCGCCTTCTTCTCCGCCGCAGTGCATGTAGCCGAACAATTGCCCGCCTTCTTCATCGCAGGAGTGCACTTGGCCGGGGTTACGGTCTTGCACTTCCCAGCCTTCTTCATCGCAGCAGTGCACTTCTTAGTACCGGCCGCTGGCTTTGTGGCTGGCTTCTTGGTAGGTGTCTTTGTCGGCTTCTTCGCAGGCTTCTTGACGGGCGTCTTCGCGGGCTTCTTGCGCCTACCAGCAGCCGTGGGCCTCTTCCTGGATGTGCGAGAGCCGCGCGACCTAGCACGGGCTTCAAGAGGCGCTACAGTGGTAACATCGGCATCATCCTCAAAATCAATGTCAAGGCCGGAGGGTGACTGGTTCGCGAAGATATCTCGGGTGGCAAGTCTGGGCCTGCACATGGCATAACGTGACCAAGGCAATTGGCTCCAAGCCGGGTGATTTCTGGGAAAGCCAGCGAGAGGGAATTGGGAACCACCGTGAGGATGTCCACCGACTACATTGTATTTAGTTTACGGTTCCAATGTCAGCGAAGTGGAAACTTACATTCGGCTTGGTCGAAGTCGAGGTTATACTCATATGCCAGCTCGACCCCATTGACCCATTTGTGCCAGCCTTGGACTTGGTCCCAATGAATCTCTTGAATACCGGCGAACTCCTTCTCCTCGGGATATGGGTTGTACACTTTCAGAGTGGCTTGAACATCAATAAGCGACTCGTCTGTCGCTATCTTGTAGATGAAGGCATTGCCTTGATGAAACTTCCCGACCCAGCCCTGCGCCACTGCGTAACTCCACGTTGTAGAAACGAAGCCGTCGTTGTCCATACTGGAGCCGTCGGGAGCACCCTTGCAATGCCTCCAGAGACTGAGATCTTCAAGCATTCCATTGCTGGTGCTTTTAGTTTGGAAACCGCGTGAAAACTTGAGCTGAGAAGGAGAGCGGCGGTCCGTCCGCCAGACATATTTGACAAATTCGTTGATACGTTTGTCAAGTTGATGGGAGGTGACGTTCTCGGGAGCTTCGAAATCCCCTTCGAGGGGCGCTAGGGGTACAGCGCTTCCAGCAGCAGCGAGCAACCCAGCAGAATCAGTGGCTTTTGCCAAAACATCTTGCTTCTAGTGGGCGGAAATGGTATTGGTTCTCAAAACCTAAACGAGTGACTAAACGGCAAATGGTTCAAATGAGTGACCAGAACATGAAAGAATGGGAGAAAGGAATAGGACACAAAGAAGAATGAAAACCTTGTTGGGCGTTGCCAGTTGTTTGCTGCTGGGAAGAAGATACCCAGAGTTGTACAAATAAAGCCTTTATAGCTCTCGCGATATCGTTTGCACGCATTTCAACACCACGCAGTCCGGAGATCCCCCTCTCATCCAAACCATAGCTCAGCCTCATCGGACAGCGCCATCGTGATCAAGGGACTGCCAGAGATGTTATCCTGGTGAAGAGCTATGCCTAAAAACATGTCCGAATGCTCGACAGTCGGCCAGACCCATGAAACGGCTAGCGAGTTCATGGTTGCAAGGGCCTCCCTGTAGCATACACCGACAGGATCATTTCCAGCACCAAGGACACTGTCGCAACCGAATGGTACTAGTTAGCTGTTTTTGAGAATGCTAGACTTCCCGGTTCGGACTTGTAGTGTTAGTAGGAGTCGTGAGCCTGGGCCTCGGAGCTAGAAGTCGGGATGATGGAGCCAACGGCAACCCAAGTGAGAATGGCAACAGCCCAAGGTATTGATGGTGACAGCCTGCGGAACGATAGTTCGTGCGAAAGCGACGTGGTGGGTACCGCGGATTTGGGTTGGACGATCTTCTTTCTTAGAGGACAATCATTGCTGTGAAAGCACATCACTGTGATTGCGAGTCATTTGTGTCTAGGACACCCATGGATGTAGTTTGATCACGTGCACCGTATAATTTGATGTCGGGATAGCTTCCGCGGCACGCGCCCAGTGAAAGAGACATGCCAACCACCTCATACCTATCGGGAGACTCTTCGACAGGATGCACTGCAAACAGAAAAGTGCGTCAAACTTTGGTCGTAGATAAGGTCGGTGAACAATACGCATTACGCCGTGCAATGAGGTTCATAGGCGATGGCGGTTTCTCGCGCGAGTTGGTTTTAGTCATGTTAAGCGCGTACCGAATCAGCATAGGCCGCGTGCTCGTCTAGCACCCTACCTTCGGAGGGCGTGCAGGTTTGCCTCTTCGGGAAGAAGCACGCGTGCCCGAAGATAACATTTGAACAACTTTGGTACGAGCTCCTCGCACGTTCCATTGGCTAAAATAGGGTTTTCGCGAAGCCCCCAAGCGAGTGAAGAACGGAGGCCATCATGCCATGCCGCCCGAGCTAGCATGGGGCTAATCCTGTTCACATTCACCGACCGACTCTCTAACCCTTCTTCTGCGTACCAACGGTGCCAAATTTCCGGATTCTATTCCTTCGTCAATTCCGCTATCCCAAGGCACAGGTCAAACGGACTATCGCTATTGGGGGAAGAGGGCAATAGCACATGGAAGGAATTAAGGAATACACTGATTGCATTTGTGTGTGAGTGATAGCTAAGATATAGACTGCTAAGCCATCTAGGCAGCAGTAAGGAGTGTAGGCAGCCGTTCTGCTAGTGCGGACTAGTATAGGCAGTAGCAGACTAGTGCAGGCTACCATCAATCATAAGAAATAGATCACGCTACAAACCGTGACAATCGCTGCCTTCACCATGCCATCTGGTCTTCGCTACATCCCGCCATACACGCGTACGTTTCACCCCATCAAGGACCCGGCAACGGCAGAATGGGGACTCGCAATTAATCGCGTGGACTATGAGAAGCTTCTGGAAGGATTTAGCCCGAGAGATATGGACGACAAGTGGATGTGCAGAACAGACAAACCAGACGCTCACGGCAACACAATCGTTCATTGGTATAGAAGCATGACGGATATGGAGTTCTACACGATTACGGTCGATTTGAACGACCCGAGCGACGCCGAGGGAGACCATTGGGCAAGACTTACAAAGATAAACTGGGAGAAGGTGGTAGGATCGCTCGAGGTACCTCCGGAGGAAGCAAAGGAAAGCTTGGTCAATCTATGCAGAGGGTACATGGGCTGCAGGTTTGAGAATGCGGTATCTGCAGCCAGTGCTGAGTAAATGTAAGAGCTTCAGTGCGAATTCGAGGAGCAGGCACGTCAAGACCTTGTTCTACCATCACTCGCTCGTGGACGATGCGGCCAGACTGGAGGCCGCATTCCTCTTGCAGGGCGACAAGGCACCGCCCTGGCCAACTTCGTGAGAGAAATACAAAAGCTTAGAGCGTCAAGCTTCAGACGTAGTTCAGGTCTGCCCGCCTCACGCTTGAGTAAGCGCTATTTATGCTGGAATTCGATCGAGCATTTTTGCCGGCCACTGGCACCTTTGGAACCTCGTCTCCTTTCCTATCGCTCCTTCCCAGCTTAACAACTCCGAAGGGCTGCATCTTTCGTGTTGATTAACATTTCCGGACTTTACCTTTTCCAGTGCCCGTAATTAAGGAGGTACGCGCCCTTGCACACGCAAAATGGCGGCATGTACACAACTGCGCTAAGCTTTCCCCAACATCCGCGCCCTCCGCCCACATCTCGTAGACCCTGCCCTATTTCTGTGTCTTATTTCGGTGCGCCCTTCTGTTGCTGTCATCATCGTGTTTCTCAGTTACTGTGTATCGCATGATCTATTCAAGGCGTTAAAGACGATAGAAGAAAAGCTATGCTTTCCTTGTGTTACCATGGAAGGGAATACACCACGATCACCACCTTACCGTGAGAAACGGTCGCCAGATCGTTCTCTATGTTCTAGTGAAGACAAGTGTATTAACAGCGTGTCAATTGGCGACATAATGATGCAGGCGGGGTCCCACATGTTTTATGGGTCTGGCACTACTACCTCCGAGGCTCCAGGTTTTCCCCAGTGATCAGTTCCACTTATATGGTCTAAACCTTATTCGTCTCTAAAGAACGCTAAGGGAAATAACACGATGCCCCGGACGTTTGTTCATTTGGTGGGTCGCCCACGCTATCCACATGTTCGTGTCAGCAAGGAGCCTGCGCAGATTGTTGGGCAAAAATAAAACTCAGGACCCAACATTGAGGACCCCGGAATCCACAAATATACCGTTAGAGAAGCTGCGGGACTCAAAGATTCTTTAGCGTGGACGAGCAGGTGTCACCAGGGGTTGAGTTATGTGTGTCTTTGCTCGCCGGTAAAGATTTCCAATTAAGGAGGTCTGAGGGTGGTTCTGTGTAAGCTTTTGGTTCTCTGGTTAAAGACCTGGGACTTGTGTATCGCAGAGTGTGATGGGAGATGTTAAAGTCACTGCAAGGGCGAACAGTTATCTAGAAATTATCGCTTTGAGCAGCACAAATGTTGTGGCAATACTGCAAAGTCATGGAATCTTAGCATTCAACGACAGAATTATGTGGCACAGCGAAACAGTATATTAGATATTATTCCCGCCCTTCTACCATTTTGTGCATATATACCTACGGTCTCCAGAGAGGCGCACCAGAACAATATGCAACTGCGGATCAGGGCGCGATGAGGGCGGCGGAGGATGTTGGGCGGTAGCTGGATGATCTCCGGAGGGGTGGCTTTCACTGCAATCTTTAGTGCCGACGAGAAGTCAAAGGTAATAACGGCGTAGCATCTTATTAGGAGGGTCTTACAGTGGCTGCGAGGCTGAGTTGCCATACGAGAAGCGAGGGAGGTTGATAGGTGTTGTTACTTCACCGGATGCTTGGCGGGACTCTTCGTCGGGGCTAAAGATTGCAGTGTCGTCCTACGTTGTCCTACGTTGTCCTGCGTTGTCCTACGTTATCCTACGTTGTCCTACGTTGTCCTACGTTGTCCTACGTTATCCTACGTTGTCCTACGTTATCCTACGTTGTCCTACGTTATCCTACGTTGCCCTTCTCCAGTACTCAGCCTTACAGCCACTCACCCAATCACCTCACACGCCAAGGTGATCTCAGACTGCTCGTCGCGGCCCGAGAAACACAGTCCCGCGCTCAAACCCCTGTGACTTCTCCCGTGCAGCCACAGTTGTCAACAATCAAGCGATCTCCTGATTGATTGCTCAACTAAGCGCCAAAAGACCACAGAGAGGTCCGTGTTAGACCTGATCCAGTAATCAATCTGCCTATCGCTTGATTGTTGACAACTCTGCGTGCAGCACATGTGCACTCTCACTGCAATCTCTAGCGTCGACGAGTATTTGCGGAGAAGTAATGCCTTGGCTATAAAAGCGATGCGAGCAAAGCCACGCGCTTTATCATGCGTCGTCTCTCAGTTCCGTCCCTACCCTCTAAAAATCTATCCATCCCACGTCTATCTCCCCCTTCCACTATCCTAACCTCTCACCATCACGCACTTCCCCACCTACGAACTCCTCCTCCCATACGGCTCAAACGGAAACCCCACCGCTATCCCCGCCATAACCACATACAACGCGGCGCAGATATAAATCGGCACCGGCGTCGCCGTATCCGCATACGTCGCCACCACCGCACTCACAATGCCCATAACCCTATTCCCACTAACCGCAAGCCCGTTTCCGGTACCCCTGTGCGCAGAAGGTAGCACCTCGGGCGTGTACGCGTAGAGAGTGCCGTAGTAGACGTTGAGGCAGAAATTGATTATGCAGGTGAAGGCTGTGTTTTGCGTTTGGTTGCGTACCTAGGATATCCTCTTAGCCAACATCCCCTCTTCAGTCAAAATCGCTTTCCCGGGAGAAGGAGAAGAGGGTAGGAGGAGAGGGGGGGGGAGATTTACCTGCGTATACGCAAAAAAGAAAACACACGTAACCAACGCGCCTATCACCATGGTGTATTTCCTCCCGAGGAGCTTCAAGTTACACATCCACCCCGCCAACACAGGACCCCATACCCCGCTAAAATTCACAAGCGCGTAGTTGCGCCACGTCACATACGCACTCGTCTGGCCGAACTCCGCGCCCCGGCTCGCCAGATACTGAGGCAGGAAAACATTATACAGCGGGTATGCAAGTCCAATAAGCACCCAACTTAACCATATCAATCCCGTGCTCACGCCGATCCTGCGCGTCGCGAACAACCCCTTCAGATGCGTGCCCACGGTCGCGGGACTCCACTTACTACGGTCGAGGTTTTTATGGATGGAGCCGCACGCTTGCAACTGCTCGAGAGAAAGCGAGCACGAACGAGAGTATTTATCCGCGATGAAGAGCAGCGTCTCCACAGCCTCGGCGTCGCGCCCCTCGCCGATGAGGAACTTGGGCGTTTCGCGGAGCCGCATGACGGTGATGCGCAGGATGGACATGACAAAGACGAGGGACCCCGAGGCGAACCACACGTACCGCCAGCCCTTGTTGTTATCGTACGTGCAGGGTTCCGCGTCGGGAGAGATGGAGGGGTCCGCGCAGGAGAAGTTGGGGAGGAAGGCCCAGGCGAAGAAGCCGGCTATGAGTTGGCCGATTCCTATACGACGCAGTGTTAATGACGAGTGTCCAGTTTCTATAAACGTGCATGGTTGGGGAGGGAGGATGAGGAAACAGAGGGGGAGGAATACGCACCCCACCAACACGCCATCAGCGTAAGCATCCACTGCTTCCCCGAAGGCAAATACTCCAAAAAAACCGCCGTATCCAACACCAAATTCCCACCCCCGCCGAAACTGCTCAAGCACACGAAAAGCCCCAGAACGTACCAATTCGGACTCGCCCCCGCGACAATGGCGAAGACGGAACAGATAATGAGAGATACGTTGAAGGCGAATTTCCGCCCTATGATGTCGGCGGTCAGGCCTGTTTGAACCACCGTTAGCACACATCCACACACCCACACCCACCTCTCAACCTCTCTGGTTCGGTCTAAACAAAATCCAACCCTCACAGGGTAACTCAGAAGAATGGACTCGCAAAACTCACCCCAAAAACTTGCCCCCACCAGCATCCCCACATACGCCGCAACAGTCAAACCATTCCCCCACCCAGGACTAAATTCCAACGCCGCCTGCCCCGCGATGATACTCTGAATGAGCAGGATCAAGCTATCCACCGCGTACCCGAAGCCATTCAGCACAAACAGCTTCCACTGGTACGGCGTGAACCCAATCTCGTCAATCGCGTCGTTGACGAGGTGCATTTTCGCGTTGAGCACGGGGTCCGTGTGTTCGCGGGAGAGCAGGTCGGTGGGATGGGTGGAGCCTGCTTCGATGTCGGAGGGGGGTAGGGGAGTGTCGTGGTCGACTTTGACTTTTTTCTCAGGTGGCGGTAGGGTGGAAGCCATGATTGAGTATGCAGGAGCGTCGATGGATGTGTGAATGTGCTCGTTCGGTCGTCGATATCAGACAGACGGCTGTGTCGAAGCGTCGCCGTGAGCAAAGTTACACCAGACCCAAATGCCCTTATCTCACACCCTCAAGCTAGTACCTAGGTACGATACACGCTGCGCGCGTGTGCTTGCTTGCTTCCTAGACTCCGCTCCGATTGCGCTTCCTTAGCTCGCTCTCTCGCTCGCTCGATTAACGGCCACCTCAAGATATGTACGCGACACAACACGGGGAGTGCCCGTAAATAAACCCCGCGCTCAGACACAAGACCTTTTCCTTCTCTGCCCAGCCTCGCCGGATCCTTGTTCGACGTTCCCATCAGCACCATCCCCACGTGCGCGCGCTAATTGGCCAATTCCCACGGCTCACCCAGCCCAGCTTAGCAGGCCCACCCCGCGCCGGAGGTACAAAGGGTAATCTCAATAAAGTCGGCCGTCACGTGCAGCAGGGATTCCTGCAGGGGTAGCAACTTCAAAAGTCGCGCATCTTGATTCCATCTAAAGTATAAGCAAATACACCCAAATAAGATGTTCTAATTATGCTGTAAAGTTGTTCTGGCCACCTGCGTCCTCGCAGAGCTCTGCAACGCGCATAAAGTAGGTAGGATGAAGCTTTTCGGCCATATACTGCCTGAGTGTCTCATCACCTTGCCAGACCTCCTTTATGTACTGTTCTGCAGCCTTTTTGGCCTCCTTAGAACTTGATAGGCATTCGTAACTTGCCAAAAAACCTTCTAGACGCCCAAAACAGCGCTCAATTGGGTGTAAGTCGGGTGAATTGGGAGGCTGAGGGCCAAACTTGATTCCTAGAGCTTCAATTTCTGGCTGGCAGTACCGGAGACCTAGTAAGTGTAGGCGAACGTTGTCTTGAATTAAATAGATAGCTGCGCCTAGGTTATTGTCGCGTATAGCGCAGTAATAAGGGAATAGGTGTTTCTTAAGTATGTTCTCTGCGTACCAGATGCCGTTCATGCCCTTCCCTCCGTTGTATACAAACTCCTCTGTTTTGAAGAACTTTTCAACAGTAAGAGGTTTCTTAATACCTGCGCGGAGAGCTCCACCCTTCTTACTAGTAGCCTTATTAGTAGCTTGGCGTTGACTATTATTATAGGCAATATTGCGGTTAATTTCCTATAGTTGCCGCTCCTTATTAGTGCCAGCGACAGTCGCGCGAGAGCGTTTAACCTTAAGAGCCTCCTTTGCTATATTATTTGTGTGGGAGACGCGTTGTATAAGGTCCTCGCGGCTCTTATCGTCGTCCTGAGCCCAAACAACGCAAGGGCGTTAATAGGAGCAAGTAGTATTAGTTAAAGTGGCAGCGTAGATTATAAGACTAAATTTAGGTGGCGTTGCAGGCAGTGCGTAGACGTTACTGTCTTGTCTAACTGGTCTTGAAATCCTCTGCTTTCCGCCACGTATATTGCTCCCGCCAATGGACTTAGAGGTCTCATTATAGCAGACGAATATAATGCGTGGAAAGTGTAGGTTATATTCAGCCTTGAGCCAGGCATAGTATTGTAGTCGCTGGTCCTCGTCGTTGCTACTGAGCGCTGGTTTTTTGGGTCGTACTCTGCGAGTTATTGCGTATGGGTGCTGCTCGTCGCGGTGCTCCCTAGCAATGTTATGGACTGTATTCTCACTGAGTGTGATGCCAGCTTCTGCGCAGAGGTCTCTGACAGCGTCATGCACCCGGTAGGTGCCATATACGATGATGTCATGCCGTAGTCTTGCGCTCAGCGTAGAGCCATCGCGTACCTTTACAGGTCTGCCAGGAGGAGACTGCTTGACTGTAGGTGTTGCAGCTAGCAATTCCTGCAGTGAGTCGCCCTTTGCGGCGCCTTTGACGCGTCGAAATGCCTTACCACAGGCGTGGTCAGTTATACCCAAATCAGTGGCGATTTCTGGGAAAGTGAGGTTGTATTTTGTCCTGAGAACGACGATAGCAGCTAGCTGGGCTTCTGAAAGCAATCGAGAGCTTTTTTTGGCAGGATTTGAAGCCATATTGAGTGAGAAACGTGAGGTTGAAGTGTAGGTGTTGACGCTCTACAGAGCTCTTAGAGGCTCGGAGGCTCGGAGACTCTGTTCCGCTAGTGACGCGCTAGCTTCTTGGCAAGTCACATGACGGCCGACTTTATTGAGATTACCCTTTGTAACCATCTGCTCAATCTTGGAAGGTTGCGCGCCTGTCGAGAGATAGATTGCGCGCGATTGGATCGATGCGTGAGATTTGCCACATGCAGATCGAGTAGTGGAGCCAGTCTTCCTTGGAACGGAAAACGCGGCGCTTGGCGAGATCTGAGGTCGTTCGGTCAAAACATTTTACCCTGTAGGAACCGCCGCCCGGAATGGTCTGCACGTGTCTATTCTCGTTGCTAGCTACCATATATTCAAAACTATAGAACACACAATATCCTGCGCAACACAAGTCCGTACCGTCGTGGCCACATAAACGCCGTTTCTGTAATACGTCCAGGCGCATGCGCCAGTGGAAGATAAATATACACATACACATAACATGCTGCTAAAGGAAATGAAACGACCCGCGCTGCCCAATCTAGCAAATATCCTGAACGCCTTGCCGGGGGAGTATTGGGTATTGCCCACAAGCCCCAAGTGACGCCGTTATATAAAAAGAAGACGGAATCACGAATGAAAGTTAGCCACCATTATCGTAATACAACTACTCAACGTGTGTCCTCATTGCTGAGTGGATGTCTGCGTCGTCGGCGTATTTTCTGCCGTGCTCGCAATCGCGCCGTCGTTCGTTTCGACAGAAGGGAGTGTGACCCGCGTCGGAGCAATCCTTCTCTTCTTTATCTCCCTTCCCTCTTCAATTTCAGGTACAGCCTGTAGATCGCGTTTTTTGCGCGGCGAAACAATCTCTCCAGGAACGCCACTCACAGAGCTGCTAGCACTGTGTGTTCCGTGGCCATGCGCAGGGGTCATAGGAGGTGTGAACATGGGCACACCTCCTACAGGACCGGAGTTTGCTGCCGCCAAGCCAGGAACTGCAGACATAGACGGAGTAGGGGCATTCATCACGCCCATATCGCCGGCGCTGGGTGCAAAAGAGGAAGCGGTCGCGATGCTTGATACAGAGTTGCTTCGTGTGGGGCTGCCGGGCCTGGCAGGAATGAAGGAGCTCGGAGAAGCTGGAAAGCCCGCTGAGAGTTGTCGAGTCATGGCAGGTGCTGTCGCAGTGACTGCGGTTGGCATGTTCGAAGTGGTCGGTGTCGGGGTAGGCGTGGAATGATTCGAGGTTCGCGAAGCAACGGTATCAATGGATGGAATGTGTTGATGTCGCGATTCTCGCGCTAGTGGACCGGTATATTTTTCACCCAGCTCTCCTGGTGCGAATGTCAAAGACGAGCAGAATCCATCGGAAGAGCTCATCAACAGGGTCGACCCATCATTTGACCTGAGATCGTTAGTACTTTTTTTTTTTGCAAATAATACTTGAACATACGTACCACGTGAGGTCGGTAAAGGTAGCAAAGTGCAAGTTACTAACAATACACAAAGGCTTCTGCTGCTGTGTGTCATAAACGTGTACTGCATCCTGCGTCGCAACTGCATAGACCATGCGGTACGGTAAGCTGAAGGCCGGGACTGGTCCAGGAGGTGGGTTGCCTGACGCCTCAGCATCGCTTTCTACCGGCCTCGGGGATGCAGCGGCCATACTTGGCGAAGGCGATGGCGCACTGGTCAGCGGTGGCGGATCCATCGACGCATTTGAGGTGGGCGCTTTAGATGGCAGGGCGGGCTCGGGTAAGGCAGGGATTTCATCGTCGGCGGACGAGGTGTCGATTGTGATTTGTTTGGTGGGAACTTGGGTTTGGCGAAGCGTGTAGTAGATGGGTGAACACCGCACTGCCACGGACGGCTTCTTGTGCCCTGGTAGGTATGCAACAGGCGGCTTGTTCAGGCCACTTCGGGTGTAGATGTACACGGTGTTGGTGATGTCCTCGGTCGTCTTGGACGCATTGATAAGCGATGGTAGCACAGTCTTGTATTGTCCCGCGGGGGTGAACAACAAGCTGCCGTCCGGTGCAAAAGTCAAACGTCGGAAGAATGATGTCAGGGTCTCGTTGGCGTATATCGGTGCGTTCCTGACTCCGGAGAGACTGGGATGGGTGCCGGTTGCGATACTGCCGATACTGGGCGAATTTGGCATGACGGCGGGCAGAGGCATCGACGGGGCTGGTGAAGCCGATCGGCGCATCGATGGAGACGACCCGAAGGACGATCGGCGGCTGTGTGAGGTCGGCGGCGGATTCATCGGGAGAGCCAGTGACTGAGGAGTACCCGGTGAAGATGGTGCGGGAGAACCAGCTGCACGAGCCGTTGCGTGTGCGACGAAGGAGGCCCGACCGCCAAAGTCTGGCGGCGCAGGGCTATTCGAGGAAATCCTGCGTGCGGGCAGGTCCATCTTGGTCACTTTGTTGTGCGGGTCCAAGGTGAACTCCCCATTCTTGTTCTTGAGGCTGTAGATGTGCACCGACCGATCCGACGACTGGGTAGCCACAAACTCGTTCAGCGGATCCCAGGCTACACCTTGGACGTAGTGGCTGTGTTCGGCGATTTGCCGTATCATGACGCCTGGGAATGTTTAGAATACGGGTGATATGTTGCGTTGGGCTCGGGGCGTACCTGTCTGAGCGTTGTAAATGCGGGCGATGTTGTCCATGCTACCTGTGATGAAGAATTGGCCGTCAGGCGACCAGGCGAGATCGTAAATCTCAGAGCCCATGGACCTGCACATGTGCTTGACACGCCATGCCTCCTTGTCTTCGAGGCCGTCATCGCCCAATTGCTTCATGGGCGGGTTCTCGGACGGAACCCAGAGGAGGACAACACCATCGTCGCTGGCCGAGGCGAGGACCTCGCCTAGGAGCTGTTAGACGCCGTTTGCAGCTTGGAGACGCTTAATAATACCTTTGGGCGCCCATCGCACAACGTTTACGGCCTGCGAGTGCTTCGAGAGCGTGGCTAGATAGCTCACTTTCCGCTCTTCGCCGTTGGCTTCCACCTTCCACAACTGTATCCGTCAGCATCGTTCCTTCCTTGAAAAAGCTCGTCCAACCTACTCTCACATTATTGTCGCCACCGGCCGTGGCTAAGCGTCCCTTGCTGTGGGGTTCAAAGTGGGCCGAGTAGATGGGCGTGTTGTCGTCGTGCCAGGACACAAGCAGCGGAGCGGCCTTCATTGTGAACGCTGCGGCTGCTCACCAGCCGGGTGCGGATGTGAATGTGTGCGTGTGTGTGAGCAAGATACTGGGCCGGGGAAGGAGCAATCGAGGTCGGAGTCGCTGCCCTGGCTGCAAATGGGCGTGCCGGGAAGGTGCTGTCGACGCTGCGGTGGTGCGGAGGTGCTGCGAGCGGTCGAAGCGTAGGCGATCAGGCACGGGAGCGGGAGGAAGGCTGTTTGAGCTGCACACCAACACTCTGCATTGGGTGGGGGGGGCGGTGCTGGCTAGTTCGGCGAGGGCGAGGAGGGGATACAAGTGTAAGTGACGGTGCTGCTAGAAATTGCTCTCGGCGAAAGCTGCTGCTCGATGTTTTCGGGCGGTTGGCTGGTGCTTCCTCGTCTGCTCCCAGCAGTCGTTCCCACGGGTGCTAACCTGTTGGGGACCAAAGTGGACCGTTTCATCACCAAGACGCGACCCGGCACGTCCACTAACTGCTATGCACGCCTGGGGATACGTGCCTGTGCCGCCGGACAAGCTGTGTTGCTCTTCACCGTATGATTTTCTCACACTTGCTTGTCACGACGGGTTTCAACATTAGCACATCACAATGCAAACCTCTAGCTCAGCTGAAAGGAACAAGCACGCATGCAGCCACTCCACCAACGGCGCGGCACTGAGTATTCTAGACAACCGCCAGACGCACATGGATCATACCGCCTGGCATTCGGTGAAGGTGTAGTCACTTCAGTGCATGCAGGCACCGCTGACGAATGAGGCCGCTCTCACATCGGGCTGCTCGCGCCCTATTCGAAGAGGCATGTCACTTGTGCTGAGGGGTGGAGCTGCGTTGCAGTGGGCGAGCGTGTCATTGTGTAAGAAACGCTGACGGGCTGCAGCACAAGTGCTGGTGCGGAGAGGGAGTGGCCCATACGAGGTGCTCACCGCACCAAGAACTGCGGTCATCCTAGCCTACTAGCTGCCCGCCAAAAGATAGGGTGCCTACAGTACCGTGAAGCAAGAACATCGCCAAAAGGTAGCTGAAACGAAAAGGAATGAAAAGTGGCAATCCCTGTGGCAGTGTGGCGTGCCGTTTGCGACGAAACTCGCACCTTGTCTTGGCCGTTCGGTGAGCGATCGAGGCCCAGGTTTCTGCTTTGACCGACCGTCTGCCGGAATGTCATTATGTTTCAAGCTTCGTTCCAAGGCTTGGAATGTTCGATATTGCAACCAATGCATGCCCGTGGTCTGAGTCAACGTCTGAAGTAAACGACATCTTGTGAGAATACACTCCGGGTGTCATCAGCACGCCCCGTTCCTCCAACTCGCGCTCATCAAGGCACATAGACAGCTTCAGACGCCGAATGATACAATGTTGGGTTTCCTCCCAATCGTGGCTGCTGCCGCTGATCCGAACTCGGCTTGAAACGCCTCGCAGTCGTTCTATTCCCGACATCTTTGACGTCGCCCTGTGGCGGCGCGAGACCATCTAGGGTTGCCACGACCGAGTCCGAACAATGATGCACCGCTCCTTCCTGGTGCGGCTCTGTTTGCAGCATTTCCCGGAAGTGGAGCAAACCCGTGCCACATGCTCACTTTATTCCTACTGCCTTCAGAAACTCCTCTCGCCGTTTCTCGTCCTGTATCCTTTTGACAACCTCGGCCATGGGCTCCACTTCGCGTATGCCGCTCGCGTGCTCAAACGCCCACAGCTCCGCTTCCTCATATCGCACCTGAAAGGCCTGCCAGTTCTGCGTCTTGAGTGTGTTTACATGCTCGGTGACGGCTGCCGCAGGGCCGGAGAAGAGCATGACACCTGGGTAGCCGGGCTTCGTCATGCCACATAGCGAGGCAGGGGACAGGGCGAGCTTGCGTTTCGACAGCGCGAGGAGGTGGTGCACCCAGATAATGACTGTCTTTGACGATGCGGGTGTGTCTGTGGCAGGAGACGAGTTCGCGGCATCTGCAGCTGCTTGAGAAGCAGAGTCAGCATCGAGCAGGCTCTGGAAAGACGCGGCGATGGCGTCCAGTGCCTCTTCTCCTTCCGCAAGCCCCAGATCCCTGATCGCAGAGCGCATCCGTTCGCGCAAGTCGTTCTTCTGCGCATCGCTGGCACCAATGACATCGGGAAATCCTGACTCTGGGTACGAGTCGGGTATCCGCAGCTCCAGCATCGCGCCTTCCGCAGTGAACTTCAGAGCGCGACTTTTCGCGTCATAGCCTATCTGCTCTGGATACATGGCCTCGAGGAGCTCCAGCTCCATCGCAAGCCGCGACTCATCATTGTGGGACATTTTTTGCGCCTGGGATGGAGCGTGAGCGTGCAATTGCGGGGGATGGTGGTGCGGCTCCAAAGCTTTCGCTTTTCCGATGTGGGCTTGCCGTGATGTCATGCCCGGGCCCTTGCACTCACAGCGACTGGAAGGAGCATTGCAACACCACCGACAACTATACGACGATCCCCATCAGCTTCGTAATGTATTTCGCTATAGTGCAAGTTTTCCATGTTACTTTCTAGCCCGCAAGATTTTTTTTGTCGGCATCTGACTTCACGAAGCTTCAAGGGCGGTGCGATTGCTCGCCATACGAAGCGCGGCCATCTCAACGCCTGAAATGCGCCGTGAACACGAGCATGACATAGCGACCAGCTTCACGAGTCAAGACAAAGTTAAAAGTTCCCAAGAGAATTTGATTTCAGCACAAGAACAATTGTTCAACAGAGAGACTTTGTGCTTTCTCCCTTGGGTTATACTGGCGTCCCTTCGAGCGTTAAAGACGACCAACGTCTGTCAATCATTCATCCTCCCGACCGGGACAACCGGGCATATCAGCTTCCGCAAAACAACATAACGTAACCTGGGAAAATGTCGCGTATACGATCCAGGAGATGTGTAGTGCGAATGTGGAAGATGGCGTGGGAAGGCCGAAGCTGAACCGGAGCGACTTCGCGCTCGCATTCCACGGGATGAGAAACTCGTCTTCGCGTCCGCGCCAGCATCCGGGTGGATCAGGAGACCATTCCGCTCCCAATTGTTCGCAAATCCCATCACCACCCAAACCACCCCCAAACCCCCTCCCACACACCCATCAAGAACTCGATTCCACTCCCCAATCGGCCCCAATATCCACGCCCAGGATCCTAGCGGACCCTTGACGAAAGCATCCTCGTCGATCTGTGTTCCGCGTGCGTCAGACTCGCCCATCGCGGGCATCTCCTGCACCGCAACCCACTCCGGCCCAAAATACATATACCACGATATCTCCGCTTCCTCTTGCGCTGGTTCGACTCTCCAGGGGGAGTGGGCACGTCGGAGGGGGGGACGCCGTGCTCGGGGTGCGGCGGTTCGGACGGGCGCTTCGTTGCGAAGGATGTCTTCTATGGAGAGGGTGATGGGTGGGTCGGGTGGTGGGTGCAGAGGTGCGCACATGTTGTATTGATCTTCCTTGCGGCGCTGATTGTGGTGGGAATCCCGGTGATGTAAGGCGTGTGCGTACTAGGACGGGTTCAGTGGAAGTGGTTATGTACGTTGGGGGTGTGCTGTTGAAGGCGCGTCCCGGGGTTCGTGGGTGGCTTCCGGGGAGACTCAATCACGGGAGTCCTCAACGGCGTGGTCGATCCACAGGAATACCATGCGACATCACAAAAAAGTCCGCAAAAGCAACTGTGGGTGTGGAAAACGATGCGCGGCGAGTAGTTCCGCCCCGCCACCACGCTTCCCGGTCCCAGACAGCGTTATGGTACCGTGTTTCTCCTGAGCGCTTAACCCCGTGCCTCATGAACGTGGCTTGGTCGCCACATCGACCTGGCAGCCCCAAAAACCGTACCTAGCACTCTGGTACCACTACTTCGTCATTGTCGTAGATTTCGTGGACCTGGATGTGGTACTCGGCACAGTGTCGCGGGGTGTGCCGTGCGGCTAGCGGTCAGCCGTATAGGGGTATGCTGTCTCCCTCTTGCTTGCGCTCGTACTGCTCCAAAGTGAACGTAGCGCGAGGGGCCCGGGGAAAAGCGTCGAGTTTGGAAAGTCCTGTTTGGGTTGAGACATAGGATTGTTGACGGATGATGTGGTCCAACATTGACTCGTGTTTCTGTGGGGATATTGTTCCCCCTGTATGCTGCTCTTAGGGCGGCTCAGATAATCCTCTCGAGTCTCCAACGGGCCCGTAAGGCCTGTCTTTGCGCTCGTACCCTCGCCATGCCCATGAGCTCCCAAGCCCTGCAAGACGCACACACATCCCATACCATATAACTCTTTCATATCCCCTCTACCCCGTCCCCACTCTAGCCAACCCCACCTCATCATCTCCAGCAAGCCCTTCCCCGATCTCATGATACTCATACCCCCCACCGCCCATACTCCCCGCTGACCCCGTCTCCAATACCCTTTCCGCATCAACAAGCACCCACACCCCCAGCGCAGCCAAAACAGGCCCACACTCAAGCGCGTAAAAGAAAACCTCCCGGTGCGCCAACCCTCGAAAATACCCCGTGAAGAACGCAGACAGCTCCACAAGGCGGTACGCGATCCTCACCAAGACACCCGCGAGGCTGAATAGCAGAACATATAACACCCCGCACCGATTCGCCCCCATCATGGACGGCACAGTCTTGGTCACCTCGGTGGTAGTAAATTTCCTGAACAGAAGGACGGAGACGGCGAAAGTGTAGCCCACGAGCACTTCGTGGATGCCGATGCCCACGAGGTATAGCTGGAGCCCGAGCATTGCGGTAGGAGAAGATGGGCGCGAGGGAGATGGGCGGTGCTTCGGTGCTATGAGCACAGCGGCGATGAGGTGCGAGACCGCGAGGAGTGGGGTGAGTGTGAGGAGGAAGCGTGAGAGTGTCTGGGGTGTGAGACCGAGGAGGGGTGAGTGGGGGAATGAGGTGCGGATCATTTTGGTGAGGATGACGCAGTTTAATGCGAATACCACTGTTTACGAGCAGGGGAGTTAGTATGATATTTTCAGGATAGGGCACGAAGGATTGCGAGGCAAATGGATAAGCGTGTTGGGGCTAATGAGAGACTGACGAATTGGGCACACCAGAATCAAGGTGTCAGAGAAAGCGACGAACACTGGCTCCTGCTGATGTCTCGTGCCGAATGCACGCAACACATATGCTATTAAGAGGCATGTTGAGATGAAAGCCCCGAGCCAAGGTACGCCAAGGATGTCTCTCCACAACCGTGTTTTCCTTTCTGTCAGCCTACCGCGACGACGACGTGCTATCCTGAGAGCAAAGCCTGCTAAAGCGGCGGCTGCTGCGACAGAAAAGACCAACGCGGTGGTGAGGGATGGGTAGTAAGGCCGAGATAGATACCCGCAGGTTCCCGGTGGTACCCATCCATTCGCATCTGGCTGCACGGTAGTGGAAAGGCAAACTGGTGACGGTGAAGTGCTGTCAGAAGCCAGTAGAGTCGTGGCCGAACTGCTCGCAGCAGCGAGAGAAGGCATTAGAAGTCAACAAAGTAGTGGACTCAAGATGACGACATTAACTCAGCCTGATACCTGGGGAGTTGAGCATGCAGACCGGAGAGGCGCAGGGCTGTATCCGGTATCGAAGAGATGGTCGACAGGCACATTGATGGATCCATGGATTACGGCGCAACACGTGCTCGCGGCCGCCCCACCAAGACCCTGACGAATTCCGCCAAGCTCATTAGCTCTCATGGAACAAAATCCTTCGGCCAAATGCGGGGAGATAAGATCCTCCAAAGCATCAGGTGAGTAGCGCCGGTAGAGCTTACAGACATATACCAAGACATTTGGCATGATCTTGGAAACGGTGCTAGCGGTACAACAACAAACGTCGCGCGCAGTCGCGCGAGATGTGCAGAGACTTTGGATCTAATGCGGAAGGTGGAGACGAGGAATAGATCTAGGGCCTCATATCAGCGTCGCGTTGTGACATGCTGACTTCGGCATAAGCTTACATTGTAGCCGAAGCGTGTCGATCAAGTAGCAGTGTCCCACTGTCGTTTAACGATGTTTAACGTAGTTTACATTGCTATGTTTTATTCTCCACACCGGGCGGGTGGTGTTCGGGGCCCACGATATAATTTGCCTAGGAGTAAAGTCAGCAAGTGTGATAAAGGGCAAAGATAACGGTGAAAACATTCTCACCATCGGGCGTAGTGATGAGTCTCTCCTCTTCCGTAAAAGAATGCCGTCTCGTCCAATCCTGCACTGCATCCCAATTCACGCACGCCGAGTCCACTGTGTTATTCGCAAACGCCACGCCAGGCTTATCAGGGTTCCAAGCAATGCCTCTGACACCGAGGTCCGGCTGACAGATAAGCCTCTTACGTAGGGTCTCAATGCAGTGGTCTATGTGCGGTGGAAAGTACTGTTCATCGACCATTTCGGAATGTTCCGTGTGATTAGCTGCAGGATCATGAGGGTTTTTGCAGCCGATTCCGGCGACCTGATGTCTGATGGAGTCGAGGCAGTGCAAGTGGTGGTAGACGTTCATGGAGACCCAGACGTCGCCTGAGTCGTCGTTGAGGGGAATGCTTTCGATATTCAGGGCGTCTAGGGATGTTGATGGGACGCGTATTGAGTACCCTGTGTGCGGTCTGTGGTCAGTCTCAGGCTTCGGGCGAGGATGATGTGCTCGCTTACCGTTCATGAGATCCATCCATCTAGCCGTTCTTTCTGGAGTCGGGTATCCCTGATATGGGCTCGCGTGACCATGGCCCTCCACATCGTGATGGGTAAGAGTCAATGGCTGAGAAGATATAGCTTCAAATGCTGGTGCTTTTTGAAAGCCACTGTCAGAATTACATGGAGCGGATGAGAGCTGCTACATTGAAAGGAATGAGCACTTACAAGGCACCATAGAGTACTGCGCAAGTTGGTCGCTGGCGCTCCGTGGACGTGCATCGTTCAGTAGCCAACCGGCAACCAGTCCAACACTGAATATGATCAGATTGATGATCACGTGTCTGACGGCAAATCCGCGGCTCCAGACGATAGGACTGGAATCCGTATGTGAAGCAATGTCTTCGCCATCTTCTTCGCTGCGAAGTGGTCTGTACTTTTGGTTCGGCATCATCCGGTCAGAGGATGAAGATGATGAGACGTGATTTGAGCGTATAACTGCTCCCAAAGTTGAATCTTTCGCGAAAGCGACAACTTCCTATTCTCTTTACTTCGTTGGTTTGTTGGTTCGCTTTGCGGCTACCCTAAGTAACTCTCGCATGCAGGATTCCACCGCCGACAGCGCTCAGCATATAGCGTTGCGGAATCGGCGTCTCCTAGGTAATTTTGCGAAGCTGAGGAATAAGGCGGGCATGATTGCGTATGTGGCCGATCGGTAGTGATGTTGAAAAGCCCGGCTCAGATGGATCAGGAAGGTGAGGTGAGTAGGACCCCTCTATAGTAGCCGCTTGGCAGATTACCGTCTGCTTGGCATACCCACCCCGCTTCCTTCAGGATTCCTTTCAGCTATGCCGAGCATCTACACTACAACCTGTCGATAACGTTACCTTTGCATGATCTACAGGGTGCGAAAGCCAGACGTTTTAGAATGTAGATCACTGTATATATCAGGCGTCGCCGTGCTCTAATGTGAGTCTCGGGTTGGTTTCTCCTCGTCTCACCTCAAAGAGCCCCAAGTCTTCAACATGCGTGTCTCCACCGTCTCTGCAGTCCTCGGGCTCGCTGCTGGTCTTGCCAATGCGGCTCCCGTTCAACCCAAGGAAGTCCAGAACCGCGATGCTGAGCCCCAGTGGTACGACATCACCTACATCGACAAGGTGAAGCGGGAAGCTGCTGCTGCTGAAAAGAGCCGCGAGGCTGCTCCTCAGTGGTACGACATTACCTACATCGATAAGGCGAAGCGCGAGGCCGCCGAGAAGAGTCGTGATGCTGCTCCTCAGTGGTACGACATCACCTATATCGACAAGTTGAAGCGTGATATCGCCGACAAGAAGCGTGAAGCTGAGGCGCAGTGGTACGGTGAGTGTTTTCCCGAGATCGTTATTTGAAAATATTCATCTACTGACTGCCTGAACAGATATTACCTATATCGACAAGCGTGCTGAGGAGGAGAAGAAGCGCAAGGCGGACCCTCAGTGGTACGATATCACTTACATCGACAAGCGTGCTGAGGAGGAGAAAAAGCGCCAGGCGGACCCTCAGTGGTATGACATTACCTACATTGACAAGCGTGAGGAGCAGTAGAGAGGCATTTTGAGGGGGAAAGCCACTGTCTCTGTGCACGAAGTGATGAGATGAAAGAACTACGTCATGCGTAGCTGCACGTCTTTATTGGAACGATCGAAGATACTCCAATTTCAATATCAGAGCATTTACAAAATGGTGAAAATGCCTCTTCTCGACGAAATGTGAAACTTCTCAATCACTAAATGGTCATTTAACTGTGAATACTCGTGAATACTCGTCTGGTCGCATGGACTCAGTGTATGCCATATACCTACCTCTTTCGTCCAAAAGCGATGGATCAACTTGCATAAGTGAAGTAGACTAGTAGCAGGACTATCTCGCTCTAGGATATTGGGCATTTTGGCCAATCTGCATCCCGTGACCTACGCACTTCAACGCCCGGATCTTGGCCTCACCTTGGCAGTGGGGTGGCATGTCTCCGGTATCATTCGTGACCGCTCGGCCACTCGAAAGGATTGTGCGCTACTCGAAGCTTCGCCTGATGCATGTGGCTTATCAGCGAGCGTTACCTTTATTGACATGACATATCGCCTTAGGCTTCTCGCCTGGTTTGCACTTCCACTCCACCTGATAACCAAAAAAAAAACTGTTGTAGAGCTCCCACAGCTGACGTACCACAATGGAAGAGCGGGATCAGTACATGGGCTCTGACGACTCAGCCGGCACCCACGCCACGCTCAACTCTTCAGAAAGACTACCGTTTAACGAATACAACGATGAGCACGAAAAAGCCCTTCTACTGGGCGAAATCAACGAACGCATTCACAAAGCACCCTGCAGAACTGCTTGGTTCACCACCGCCCTAATCACCATAACCCTCCTCAACATCCTCCTCTTCGCGCTCTCACTAGTAATATTCTCGTCCTCAAAACCTCCCTCCACCCTCTCCGACCAAGACCACTGGAAAGCAACATCCTACTACTGTAACACCTCCCTCAAACCCCCATCATCCCATCAACTAACATTACCCAAATCCCAGCGCCCGTCTTCTCCCGCTTCCCCATCCCCAAGCTAACCCTCACTACAAACGGCACCTTCTGGCCCACCTCCCCGCCCTCCCTCTTCCGCACCCGCACCGGCCCCGCCGCAGACGCCGCCTGGGCCTCCATCGGCAGCAACATCGCGCCCATCATCATAAGTTCCGCGGATGTCCGCGCCCTCGGAAAAGACCCTTCTGTCGCCGTAAAAGCGCCCCCCGCCCTCAACCTCGGTTCCGACGCTTACATAGCCGGCATGGACGTTTTCCACCACCTGCACTGCCTCGATAAACTCCGCCGCGAAATAAGCTACAAGCACTACCACGAGGCAACCGAGGGGCCGTATCCGGGGTCCGAGCTGCACGAAGCGCATATCGATCACTGCCTCGATGTGCTGGCCCAGGCAATTAGGTGTACCGGGAGCGTGGATGTGGTGACGTTTAATTGGGTAGAGGGACATAAGATGCCGCAGCCGGATTTTAATAATAAGAAGGTTTGTAGAGATTTTGAGGCGTTGAGGGAGTGGACGGTGGAGAATGCCGTGGATAGTGAGACTTTTTTCAAGGAGGCGGTGGGGCCGCCGGAGGGGGCGGTTGTGGTGAAGGAGTTTAGGCCTGGGCAGGGAAGGGGGTGATGGGAGGGCAAGCAATATGTGGTCTTGTGGTGGGATCTTTTGTGGCAGTCCGCGATGCGGCCTTTGCCCTTGATGTGGAAAGAGCTGAGATGCTGCATGCTTGCCACGTACGGTCGGTTGACCTCGAACGGCGAACGTGGTGCTGTACCTACTAGATTTAGTCTGTTGAGGCAAGATCGGTTCAAGGTGATGTCGAACACAAAGGTCGGACCTGTCCGGCGAGAAGCATCTCATTCTGCCTAGGATGGAATGTTACAGCCTCATTGGCTACCGTTGCTAGCCAGCACATGTTAGAGTGTGAAAAAGCGCACGAAAGGAACATTTCAGGATAGAATACATATCTATTCGAAGCGGAACATGAACGCTCAGAACGTGAACGCTGAGAGTACTGCGAAAGCCTCAAGCACCTTCTATACGCAAACAGAAGCCAATTTCAAGCTAACATGGGGTATCGTGCTGAAAAAAAGCTCCTGGGCACCACTAAAACACCTAACCGTATGCGCCTTCTCCCCTCATCCCATCGTTGACCCAGCACTAGTTCTTCCTCAATCCCTGTCGCCCTGTCCGGAGCTCTTCATGCTCGGTTCGTCACTCATGCTCTTACTGTTCCGTTTCGAGCTTTCACTGTGTTTTCTCAAGGCCCATCGCGACTCTTTTGGCTGCACAACCTCGACCTTCTGTGTTACCTCTTTCGTCTGCACAATGCGTTCCCGCGCAAAGCTGCCTCTGCTATTCCAAGAGAACATTCTCGATAGGTTCATGTCGTCTTTGTTCTTGCGTTTACCCAAGTATTTCCTCCAGTCGTTGGCGTCATACCTCGTCGAACTTTCTGCGGCTTCTGTCGGCTTGAGTTCTGGCTGCGCTACTATCTCCGTCGTAAAGTACAGCTCTGCGCTAGGGGTAAGCTGGAGGGGGACGAGGGGTCGCTCGGACTGCGTGCTGCGTGCAAGGGACTCGGAACGTCGGTGACCGGCTGAGTCTCTGGGGCTGGGAGGGCGTGATAGTGTGTGCACATCTTCTCGCTTTGTAACGTTCCCTTCGGAGCTGTCGAAGGTGTCATCTAATTCCTTTCCCGCAATCGTGCGAGTTGTCGGGTCGGTAGGCAGTTGTAGTTCAAATTCTGTGAGACGAACAGTGGCGTGCGTTCGAAGCTGAAGAGCGGCGATGAATTTTTTGGTCCTCGGTATCGTAGACTGGAGAACGGAAAGATGTGAGACGCAGCTGCGAATGTTAGCAGCTTTCCCTTGGGCTCCTCAGTCGAGGTCGGGCTTACAGCATCCACAGAACGCGGCCAAACGATTCGTCTGTTTACATTAGCGACGACGTAGAGAAACCTCGCTGAATAGGAGCAACCCACAAGTAACGTCGGTACTCAATATGTGCCGTACCACAGAAATCAATTGAGCAGTGGCAACGCAAGCAACACTGTGCGGTCAGCACGATAGTCCGGCCCAGTTTCAACGACAGAGCAACTCACATCAAGCGAGATCCGAACAACACAATGACTATAACACGACGGTCTTGGTCCATTAACAAGTGCCAGAGCGTAGGTAGGATCCACGTCCCCAGAACGATGTCTGTGAGAATATTCATGATGATCACCGGGTAGTACATTATTCCTTTCGTTACGCAATTGGACGGGTCAAACATCCAGGGTTTGGGGAGACCGCATTGGAAGGCGATGGCAAACATGGCGAAAACGCCCCAAAAGGTGACCATGCTGAAGACGATGTTGTACTCCTTTGGTTTTCGAGGTGCGACTCGCTCGCACAGTTGTAAGAAGGATACCTTGGCTGCCCATTGCGCGGCTAGACTGAGCAACTCGCCAGCATACATTGACTGTTAGGCGAAATCATTAGTCGTACCACTGCAATGAGATAGGCGAGCCCATACTTTGTGGTAAACGGCTAGGTCCACTTTGGGCACCTTGTCTATTTTCTTCCCCAGACCATTGTTGCTGGCAATGTGGAAGCAGAATGAGCTTGCCACGACCAATATCTGTCGACATGAGCGAGGTGCGCAGGGCGAGGCACAGTTCTTCACTCACCGCACCAATCGCGAAAGAGACATCGTCCTTTTTCAAATGCAACCTGTGTCTCCACGCGAGACCAAAACGAATCACTGTGGCGAGAACGGTGATGAAGATGAAGGTGTAGGCGATAATAATGATGATGGAACCACGATCATCCGCAGTCAGCGGATGGAGCGGAGGCTTCGTAGGTACAGCTGCCATATTACACTGCTAACATGGCGTCGATCATAGACGGGCCACAGAGGACGGGGCGGCATATGTAAGGCTGCGCTTCACCAGTTTGATGCGGAGGTAAGGCGTGGGTGAAGACCTCGGAACCTGTCTCAGCTGTACAATGGCATTCAAATCTTAGTGGCGGCCAAGCGACCAATGAATCCCCTTGGGGGCCCGGGGCCATCGTTCCGCGATTGGAGCGACGGACGACGAAGCATCTCGTTTACTCAACCGCTGACGGGTGAGCACCGCGTTCTAGAATGGTGTGGGATGTCGAGGAGTCGGGACGACGTGAAACAGCCAGGAAGTGGTCGGTGCCTGCACCGCTAGGGGGAGCGATTTCTCCGCTGACCTTAGTGGCCGCTCGGATAGTCCCTGGTGCACCCACTGGCTCCCGTACGCTACCCCCTCCGGCCCCTCCGCGCGGTTTTGACAGCATCTATAGTGAATGTCCACCTTCCCTTCACTGCACCTGCGCGTATTTGCGCCCAATTGATAACGAAAATGAATGATACGTGCTCGTCCGCCAAAAGAAAGGCGCGGCTCGGCACTTCTCCATCCCGCAGCATGCAAGCCCAAACCTTGCACCATCCCAAGCAAGGCGTGATTGGCATCGCTTACAATCAGGATGAGAAAGAATATTCCGCGCTTCTGGCCCAATCAACAAGTTTTCCTCTCCGGCCATCCGCACTGACGCTTCCGTTGCGTCGCTTTCGCGCAATCAAACCTTGCTCATCACTGTTGCTCGAGCTGAACTGTGAAATCCAACTCATCAATGCCATTGGAATCCTTTTTTCGTATCTGATGGCCCATGACTCGACGGGAGCGAGCTTATGAGCTGGCTGCAGGAGGATACGAAGCGAATGACAATGTCAAGCGAGGTCATGCATGGCGTCTGTGTGCGACTTGCGTGGGACAGCATCCACAAATTTCTCGAGTCCCCAACACCACCGTATCCAACCACGCCAACAAAAGCAATTAGGCGTCCGGAACTTGCTCCGGAGAACTTACATGGTATACTATTACGCCATAAACTCCATCATAATGTACACTACCCCCATCGGGAAACGTCGCCGTGATTTCATTCTAGCCATGCTAAGCTATGGCGCTGTGGGGGGCGTGCATGACGAACACTGTTGCACAACATGCCACTGCGCACGCTCCGCTGCCATGGTCGAGAACTTCCCCGCCGCAAGAGCCGCTAATTGACAACCAAGGGATTTCTCCGAAGCTCAACAAGTCAATAAGGACGCGGCTGTGTCCTGTTCTCCTACCACTGTGCTGGGAGCGTCACCCCTTTACTTTGTTGCACGCAACCAATTGGCCATGGATAAGGATTTACAGCTGACGACCCGGGCCGGGGAGGTTGACAAGGTCGCTGCTCAGGAGGCGATTGAAGACGACCGGAAACGAACCGAGCAAGCCCATCAGGGCGGCACTCTTGAGGTATGGATCCTCGTGAGCGGAGCGTGATCCATCTCTTACATGTTTTGTAGCGATATATTAACTCAGTGTCGACTGTCAATTTCTCGTTTGTGCTACAGTGCTCCTGGGAGGCTGCAGCTGTCACTTTTCAGTTCGCGCTTAGCAATGGCGGGCCGGCGTCTATCGTCTACGGGAGCATCCTCGCGGGATTCGGAACCACGCTGGTGGTTACCTCGCTGGCCGAGATGGCATCGATGTAAGGGCTGCGCCGCTCGATTGCATGCACATGTGCTCTCCAGGGCTCACTGGGCGGTAACCGGTGAAGCGACTGCTAACACTGGGTAGGGACCCCACCGTTGGAGCCCAGTATCGCTGGTCGGCCACGTTCGCCCCCAAATGGCCCCGATTTTTTGGCCTCATGCAAGGTATGTTTACATTTACAATGTATGATGTACGCGTGTGTCGCAGGCCTGATCGATCACAGGTTGGATCACTGTCTTCGCCTGGATATGCTCTTGTACTTCGAATCCGGCTTTGATCTCGAACATCATCACCGGCCTCGTTATTTTCAACAACCCCGACTACGTCCCTAAGCAATGGCACGCGACGCTCTTGATGTGGGCTGTCACGTCGCTGCCCTTCTTCGCCAACTTCTACTTCCGAAAATTGTTGAATCCATTTGAAGCCGTTGGTGCCATACTACATGTCGTCTTCTTCCTCGTCAGCATCATCACTCTGGTGGTACTGGCTCCTCGAAGCCCTACCGACTATGTCTTCAAGACTCTTACCCACGATAGTGGTTGGGAACAGCCCGTCGTGGCCTTTGGCATTGGACTTCTTACAGTTGCATACCCTCTCACAGGTACGTTCCATCATCCATCTCCCACAGCATCTTTAGACAGAGGCTCACTATATCCTAGGTTTCGACGGCGTCATGCACATGTCCGACGAAGTAAAGAAAACCCGCGTCCGCGTCCCGCGCTCCATGATCTTCTCCGTCGTCCTCAACGCCATCATGCAATTCGCCTTCCTAACCACCGTACTCTTCACCATCGGCGACCCCGCCGTCGTCGCCGCCGACTCCCTCCCCATCATCCAGGTATACTACCAAGCCACCGGCTCGAAGCCCGCAACCAACCTCTTCGTCATCATCATCTGCATCATCATCTTCGTCTCCTTCTTCAACATCTTCGCCTCCGTCTCCCGCCTCATTTGGGCCTTCTCCCGCGACAACGGCCTCCCTTTCTCCAGCACCTTCGCAAAGGTCCATCCTACGCTGAAGATGCCGCTGAATGCGCTGCTGCTGCTAGGAGGCTCGCTTTGCGTTCTCGCTATTATTAACATCGGGTCTACGACGGCGTTTAACGCATTTATCTCCTTGCCTGCGCTGGGACTGTACATTTCGTACTTCACGCCCATTCTGTTTATCTTCATACGCCGCCTTTCGACAAAGCATCCTACGCCTATCCCCTGGGGTCCGTTCAGGCTCGGACGGCTCGGCCCGTTCATCAACTTCGGCGCTATGGTGTATATCCTGTTTGCGCTGTGTTGGTTGCCGCTGCCGAGTTTTAGGCCCGTCAATGGCGAGACGATGAACTACGCGGGGCCGATTACGGGGTTTATTATTCTGTTTGCGATTGGGGATTGGTGTGTTAGTGGGAGGAAGAGGTTTAAGGTACCGGTGTTGAGGCGGGCGGAGTATGAGTATTGAGGCTATTGGTGGATGGCGCGATGTTAGTTGCTTTCTGCGTCGGTTTCGGTATACAGTGTTAATTAGAGTGGGCGTAGATGGGTGGGATATGGAGAATGGTATCTGTTACGTTGAAAGGGTAATAGGCATGTGTGTTTTACGAGAAATAGAGGGAGAGTTTTGCAGGTGTACAAAACTATACGCAGAAGACTGATTCTGCCATGGAACCGAATATACTCAAACCGACCAGTGTGGCGGATTTTTGCGCCTTCCTGTTCCTCGTTTTGAACTAGTACCAATGTAGCTAAACTCTCTGTTCATGATCTAAATCTTTCGCAACTCATCTTCCACAATGCGAAGGGCGTCGGCGATTCCCGTGCCAAGCGCACATCGCATATTCCTCTCCCACGGCGCAGCACCATCGTCTAGAGTAGGTTGGGTAGCAAACCAAACACACACCATTTCCCAGCCCTCGAAGATACCTAGTATTGGTGATCATTATTTCGGCAGTTCGACACCTATTCCGCATGGTACGGGAAGTGCTACTTAGCGCTGCATCGGCTACACGGAGCCGCGGGCGAGACTGCTTTGCAAGCTGTTACTCACACGCATTGCGCATATTAATAAACGGAATACGTTGCGAAGCGGCATTATTGGTGGGCTGGGGGTTATTTGTAACAATCTAAGAGGTGGTTGGATACGAAGGGAGAAACTGCACTAGAACTGGAGGTTGTGTTTGGGGTAAAGAAGGGCGGAGTTAACGAGTGTAGGAATGGGAGTGGATGAGGATTTTGGATTATTTGTAACGCATGCGCTTCTTAACTTCTCTTGGGAGGTGCTTGACGACAAAGCGAGAGATTGCATCGCAACTGAGCGTTTTAGCTGAAAGGCTTTGCTGTGTTTACAGAGTGGACTTCACTAATGTAGTACTGGGGTTGAATGAGTGACTGTCTTATTTGAATAAATGGCTGCGGTGAGTGGTGTGAACGCTAGACTATGTACGCCGAAGTGTGTGGCCTTTTGAAATGACCGAAGGCGTATTTGACGCCGTGAACAGAACGACTTCAATGTTGTCAATGCGAGAATGTGAATGCAGAAATTATAAATGCGGGAGAAGAAAAAATTGGACGTTGATGGTTGTGGAGAAGAAGGAAGCGTGAGAGAATGGTAGGTTTCTTGATCTCGCGATGGTAGTGCAAAAAAAGCTATAGAGAAGTTGTGAATGAAGGATAGAAGATTATTTAACATCTTCAAATGTTGCCGCACTGAACGTGAAAGAGTAAACGGACTGGTGGAGTGTCGGGGGTTGAAAACTGTAGCCACGTGACTGACGTCATAGGTGGAAGGTACTACTCAGGTGCACGGATTAGGGACTCAACAAAAGCTCTCCTCGCGCTCTCTCTCCTCTCAGCAGACTCCTCACTCCACACACTCTTTTCTGCAGATAGCAATACAGCTTGTTGTCCTCATATGCATGCCTGCCCGCCCACAAAAACTGACAAGGAGCTTGAATGTGCAGGAACAAGACCGACGGAGAACCGCGCCTCGAAAACCTGTTCAGCAAGTGTAAATCCCCGCCTCAGATAAAGAACATCTTGTCGTCCAATTTCCAGTACCACGGACGCAAATGTGTCTCTTTATCTTTATATCCTTTAGGCCGCACCTTGTCCCATTTCTGGCTGCGCGTGGTTACCATGGCTAAAGACTTTTTTACTTGTTTCGCTTGTACTTCGCTAATAGCAACTCCGAATTTTGGGTGTTTTGCAGCGTAGGGGTAGTTGCTTATGTTCTTGTGAGACATCTAGTCATAGTAGGATAGAACGCGACGTGCAAGGTTCTGTGCGTAGTGGACGGGGAGCGCGAGCGATGTATAGTCGCAGATCTGGGAGCTGACGTTGAGTTGGCCGGTTACCAGTTGTAAATCCGCAGGGGCCATTTGGGATGCGTTGCCGTTGGCGTGCACCACGTACTGGTATTTTGCGCCGTCCTCCTCCCGCCGGTTATTGCCGTCGATGTGCTTGATGTCTTCTTCCTTGTACTCACTTGTGGTGAAAAAGAAACGCGCGTCGCAGACATCACCTTTGGTGGCCGATTCTTGCGGGGCTGGTATGTGGCGTCTGCTGTTTTTACCGACAGTGATATAAGATAGCGGTACATCTTTTGCTTGCTTGAAAACGCTCTTGTATGCGTTGCTAATCTCCTCGGCTTCTTTGTCGTAGGCCTTTGTGCCCATTTCGTGGCAAGAGTCTCGATAGAAAACGACTCGTGGCTCTTTGAAATTTGAGCCATTAGCCTTCGAGCTCTCATCCCACGTTCTGGAAATGTGTTCCATGGTCTCTTTCAGTTTCAAAATTTTGGGCTGGTAGATTTGTACAAGCCTAGATGTCCTGCTAACATCTATAGGAAGTGCTCCATCGTAGGTTTGTTTGAATATCACACTAGCTGGTTGCACGCGGGCGGTGGCTCGATAGCAATATGGATCGTTCGGCTTGCTGGCTACAAGAGCGGCCACGGCTGGACAATACTCAGTGGCCCCAGGTGCGGGTTGGGACATGTGGGCGCCAATAATGATGAGGCCGCCTGGATACTTGGTGTCGATGTGTGTCTTCAACTCGCCCTGTTCGAAGTTCATCTGGCCACGAATGAACTTGATCTTTCGCAAGACATCCAGAGGAAATTACCCTCTATTTCGTCGGAATCGCTCCTCTAGATCCTGCTTGTTAAGACATACTGTCACAGCCCCATGTTTCCGATCTCCTACTCTTTTCAACTCGGCGGCTGTTTCGTCGTATTTCTCGCGGCTCATTCCGTGGCCGTCAATGATACCGATAAGGACATCGGCAGTAGAGTCAATCAATTGCCTTAGATCTGATTCCTTGTCTTCTAAGCAGACTTTGTTGTCTTGCAAGCGGAAGTGTTCAGAGCTGGATCTCACTGGATTGGCCTTTATGTTCTCGTGGCTAACGTCCAGGATTCTTTCGCTCTCGTCCTTGTCTTCTTCATTAGCTAGTGCCATTCTTACATTCGCGAGGAAGGCCACCGTATCTTGGCTAAAGATCTTAGACGTAATATACACAACACTTACCTTGAGCGGATCTGTCTTGAGCGGATCTGTCTTGAGCGGATCTGTCTTGGTCGTATCTGTCCCGATCGTATCTGTCTCGATCGTATCTGTCTCGATCGTATCTGTCTTGGTCGTATCTGCCTTACCGGTGACTATTGGCCTTGGTATTGAGTCCGGGCCGACCTTGGCCTCAGGTTGAAGTGGAGTATACGGCGCAATAAGGGACGCCGGGAAGGAAGCGACACCTCCAGCCTTTCAGGCTGTTCGAAGTACAGGATATTTTGCTCTCGGTCCGATGCCTTATTGATTGACTTTACGAAGTTAGCTCCTGCCTCAGCCACCTTGGCTGGATCCAAGAAAGTTCGCCTGAGTCTTTGCAGTTCTTCGGTAAGATGTCCCATATGAGGCGGAACCTGATCTTCGCTGAATGTGAGCAACTCGAGGGGAACCTAGTACGGTCTCTTCTTCTCAATATCCGCCAATGGGAGATGCTTGAAATTTGGTTTCATAGGAACTCCATATTTGTCCATGTAATGTTTAACATTGAGAAGCATCTTTCGAACTTGGTCGTCCGCGGCGGACTTGTATACCGGGACGACAGTACTGACATCAGAGTTAGCTTGACGCCTCGAATAGTGTAAACGCGCTCCGGTGAATGATCATTCTCTTCCGCGTGCTGAGCTCCATCAACTGTTTTCTAGCCGTTTTTTTTTCAGCAATTGAAGCGCATCTGTCCCTGATCTTAGCTGCGAAGGAATACTTCATACGTATGTCTTGTAGCAGCCTCTTCAATGATCTACTCATGCTAGCCGGAGCAGTGGGGAAATTTGCAGGGAAGTGATAGATGACGAAATCAGATACAGCGCGATCTTTCTGGACGGTGGGAACAAGATCAAAATCAATGCAAAGGCGTAAGGTCTGGTCAAAGAAGGGTCTGTATCGGACGTCATAGTACCATGGTGCGTCAGGATGAACGCTTCTATCAGCTTTCGCGATCCAGTCTTGTCTCCGCCCGGAATCTTCGTAGCAATTCCATAGCCGACGCCGGATACTTTTTGTCGCGATTGCTGGTGCATGAGTAATTGTAAACTACAACGATGAAGATGCTCACCCGCTTCTTGACGCTTAGATTCTTTAGGATCAACATCTTTGGGCTTCTCGTCTGTGCTCTTCTCGTCTTTGGGCTCAGCACCTATTGGACCGGCATTCTTACGCTCAATGAAGACACTCTTGCGAGCGATCGTACATGTAACAGGGTAGTCGACAACTTCCGGAACTTGCCCTTTCTCTGCTTTGATGACCTTTTTCTTGGTCTTGGTGAGCTCCTTGACCGGTTCAAGCGTGTTAAAAACTTGGAGAGCAGTTTCCCGATCGTTCACCGGTACGATTATTCGGTTGGTTCGGCCAAACCGAGAGCCCTTGTATTGGCACTCTCCAACGTCGTAATGGGACTCTAGCTCCTTGAAATCATAGCTACGAGCCTCCAAGCCGAATACACGTTGAACAGCGTTCTCGTCCTGGGATTTCGTAGAAGTGAAGTATTCCGCCAGAGCTTGGTGTCGCAGCTTGGGACTCTGGACCACCATGCGTTGAGCTTCAGGTATTCCGTCAGCACCCTCGACTAATTCTTCGGTGGTATCGGTGCTTTGCAAAAGACCGTCCCGACCCACTCTGGGCGCTTGTTAGGTAATCGCTTCCCCACTTTCATTGTCGCTCATACAAAATTATATGAGAGACGATGTAATTAAGGAAATTACACTAACTTTTCTTATTACTAGAGTGTCACGAGTCGTAGGTCGAGGGCCCTCGACGGCCCTAGTCCGCTCTAGACCGGCGCTATCCGGGCCTTCCGCCTATCTACTTCCCTCGCCGCAGCCCTTCTCTTCCCTCTCTAAGGGATCGCCTTAGTACTGTGGATAGACTAAGTCGCCCGTAGTCAGGGCGCTTTTTACAATACGATCCCTTACCCCCTTATATCTAATTCACCTGTACAATGGAATCGACACGAAGAGTTACTCGCCAGACCTTAAAGATAGCAGGAGACCCTTAAAGCAGGTTACTACTTATAGGACCCTCTAAATAAGAGCCTCTAATAGTTACAACGCCTATAGAAGACCTAACGACACCTGTAGACTTAGAGGAAGACCCCCCTATTGTTATAGGTGATAATAATAACTAATAATTAGAGGAAGTTACCCTCTAAGAACGCCTAGGCGTGCTATAGCTCTAACAACGTATTTAGGAACTAGAGGCCTCCTTAATAGTAGAGCGTCACTAATCTAAAGGCAAGACCCTAGTTAGGAACAAGATAATAACTACTAGTATCTCCGATAACTCCCTAGAGCCCGAGGAGGGTCACGACAACCCGGACAAGGCTAAAGATATAAGTAATAACCTATTAAGCGATAGCTTAACGGAGGACGCGTCCTTAAGCTTAGATAATGCTAGTTAAGACTAATCTAGGGCCTCCAGAAGCATCTAACGCCCGCGAAAGAAGGATAGATAAGGCTAGGCCCGCACTAGTCGCGATAAAGAACGTTAAATCTAAATAGCGGCTACTGCCTTAGACGCATAGCTACTAAAGCTGCTAGAACCCCTTTAATTTAAGGGTAAGGGTCGCAAGGAACTAAATTTATAAAAGAGGGCCTACGAAGACTATATTAACTTCTTATTTACTTTTAAAACTAATAAAGCGTAGGTTAGGTTCGCAGTAAGATACTTAAGAGATACATAATATAACTACTAGAACTAAATAGTCGCCAAGATCCTAGAGCGGAAGCGACACAGGAAAGTTACCTAGGACCTTTTATAGCAGACTATAGTGGACTCCTTAGGATTAGCCTGGGAGCGAAAGAGTGCCGCTCGCCAAAGGATTAAGGTAGCTAAACAAGGCAAGAAGACCCCTATAGAACTCCTTAACTACCTTAAGGACTAATAGGAGGAATGCGACCTAGAGAAGGCCTTAGATAATAATAATAAAGACTACATTAATAACTTCTACATAGCACTAGATAAGAAAATTTAAAAATGCCTTAAATAGTAGCCGCGCGAATAAAAGAGCCTCTTTTATTTAAAAGTAAAGGTAAATATGTATTAGTAAGCGTTAAAACCTTATAAGTTAGGGAAATAACGCACACACGATGTTAATAACAACTTCCTTAATAAGCTAGCTAACGAAAGGCGCGATCGAAAGCAATCTAGGTTAAATAATATAAGACTATACTAGAGACGCCACGACAGCGACTGTCGCGACAAGGACGGCAAGAAGAAGGCTCAGGTAGTAGAGGACAAGGATAAGGACTAATACTTCTACTACTATAAACTAGGCCATTATAAGGCGTCCTGTTTAAAGTACAAGGCCGAGGCGGGGAAAGACAAGCTGTAGACTAGGAGGCCTAATAGTCTATAGGCAAGGTTAACTATAATAAGGGTTAATAATAACTAGTCGCAGCCGTAAGAACCCCTAAAAATAGGAGTAGTAGCTTACTAATCGCGCTGGACGGTAAAGTACAGCACGAGGGCAACTAATAATAGATTAAAGCCCTAGTGGACTACGGAGCTAAAGCAAATTTCGTTAGTAGTAATCTAATAAAGCGGTTAGGGGTTGCGGTGACAATAATAAAAGGCAAACGCTACGTGGCGCTGAACAAACAAGACTTAGGCGTTCTGGGCCAGGCAAAGCTCCCCTATACCATTATAGATAGTCGCGGTAAAACCAAGAGCAGTAGTTGCCTGTTTATAGTTAGTAATATTAGTGGATTCGATATAGTCCTAGGAATGCCCTGGCTAGCAGAATGGAGCCCTATTGTAAACTTCTATAATAAGACTATCCGCTTCGCCCATGGGAAGCGCAAATGGACTAAGATCTCTACTAAATTAGTAGAAGAGTTCGCTGGCACGGCTAAAGATATAGTAAATAATTATTTTATTATATATGCCACCCTAAAGGACATATTGGGAGGCCCACCCGGGACGCTACCTAAAGAATACTAAGGATAGTAGGAGGAAGCCTTCTCCGAAGAAGCCGCGAGCATTCTTGCCAACTATAGCCCCTACGAGATAAAGATTAATATTAAGGAAGGCAAGAAAGTGCCTTTTAGACTACTCTATAGTCTATTAGAGTTAGAGTCGGCAGTTCTGCGCGACTATATCTAAAAGAACCTTAAATAGGGCTTTATTCGACTATCGCGATCGAGCGCCGGGGCACTAATCCTTTTTATAAAGAAAAAGAATAGAGGCCTCCGCCTCTACGTTAACTATAAGAGACTAAATGTAGTTATAATAAAGAACTAATACCTACTTCCCTTAATACAGGAATCCCTTGACTGACTAGGGGATGCCTAGATCTATACTAAACTAGACCTAAGGGACGCCTACCACCACGTCCAAATTAGGGCAGGAGATAAATAGAAGACAGCCTTCTAAACAAGGTATAGACAGTACGAATACATAGTAATACCTTTTGGCTTAACAAACGCGCCTGCGACCTTCTAAAGCTATATTAACAATATACTATTAAACCTTCTCGATATCTGCTATATTGTGTACCTCGACGATATCCTTATCTACTCTAAGACGAAGGAGGAACATATCTAGCACGTTTAGACAGTGCTAGAACGCCTTGTTAAACGCCGGCTATACGCTAAACTATCTAAATGCGAATTCTACACACGTAAGGTGAGATACCTAGGCTTTATAGTATCCCTAGACGGCGTAGAGATAGAGGAGGACCGCGTCGCCTCTATAAAAAATTAGCCTAAACTAAACTTAGTCTAAGTAGTTAGGATCTTCCTTGGCTTTACTAACTACTATTAAAGGTTTATAGAAGGATTCTCTTAAGTGGCGGCACCCCTTCACGCCCTAATAAGAAGGCTAGAGGGAGCCACTAAGGGCAGACAGCGATAAAGACTCGAGGAATTAGTTATAATAAGCCTACTAAAGCAGGCTAAGACCTCTTTTTACTAGCTAAAAGAGAGCTTCATGCGAGGGCCCTTACTAGCCCACTTTAACCCTAGAAGACCCTTAAGAGTAAAAACTAACGCTTTAGGTTTCGCGATCTCGGGTATCTTAAGCTAACCGCAACTAGATAAATATAGGAAGCTACGATAGTACCTAGTTACTTTTTATTCGCGCAAGATAAACTAGGCAGAACGAAACTATAATACGTATAATAGCGAGTTACTAGTAATTATTAAAGCTTTTAAGCATTAGCGACACTACCTAGAGGGTGTTAGCGAAAAGGTCAAGCTTTTAACTAATTATGCCAACCTGCAAGGGTTTATGTCTATAAAAGTCCTAACTAGACGATAGGCAAGGTGGGCTAAATGACTTACAATATTTAATTTTAAAATTAAACACCGTCTAGGAAGGACGAATCCCGCTAATAGACCGTTATAGAGACCCAACTACGAGTTAGAGGAGGAAATAAGCTTAGGCGGGATAGGCAGTTCCTAGTAGAGACTTCTTAAGGCCCTATAGCATAAGTTATAGCTAAAAGGTAACGCTTTGGATAAAGCAGGCGTGGCAGGTAGCCTATAGCTACTAAAGCAGGCAGGAAGCCCTAGACTAGTGGTAGCGATAAGGGTCGCTAGACCTAGAACGTTAGTAACTAAGGAGGTAGCGGTAAACAATTCAGCAAGCGCTTACCCCATAGTGGAGCTATTAAAGAGAAACAGCCAGGGGGACGAAACTATAGAACGAATCCTCTAGTACCTCTAAGGGCCAGAGATGGCAAAGCCAGAATGGCTAAAGCGCTAGATAATTAGACTGGCCAACCTATTATAGTACAAGAATAGGCTATACGTGCCACCTCTAGCGAGGGTATATGTTCTTTAATAATACCACGATAACCCCCTCGCGGGCTATTTTAGCTTTATTAGAACTTTAGAGCTAGTGCTGCGGGAGTTCTAGTAGCCTAGTGTCTAATAATACGTAAAGAACTACGTCTAGACCTGTTAAGCGTATTCTAGGGCGAAACCTGTCTAACACGCGACGCACGGCTAACTTAATAGCCTACTAGTCTTAAGGGGTATCTAGGAGGATATCGCTATAAATATAGTAATAGATTTACCTAAGAGTAAATTTAGAGCCTATTATTATGATAGCATCCTAGTAGTTATTAACTGGTTTTTTAAGATGGCACACTACATCCCCACGCGAAAGGACCTAAAGGTAGTAGAGCTAGCTAAGGTCTTTAGGAGAGAGGTTCTGCGCCTATACAGCCCTCTAAAGTTAATAGTTACGGATAGAGGTAGCCTATTTATATTAGCTTATTAGAGCACCTTTACTTAATATTTAAAAACTAAGCAACTCCTCTCTACTGCCTTCCACCCATAGACAGACGGATAGACAGAACGATAGAACTAAACGCTTAAATAGTACCTTTAAGTGTTCTGTAACTATAAATAATTTAATTAGGCGGACCTTCTATCCGAAGCAGAATATTTGTATAATAATAGCATCTATAGCTCTATAGAAGTGTCGCTATTTATTGTAGTGTATAGCCTAAATCTACTAATAATAGGCCTACCCTAAGAAGTATAGCTGCGCGGGTCGGTACCTATAGTAAGGGCCAGAGCGGCAGTTCTAGCCTAGACTAGGGCCTAGATAACCCAAGCGATCCTTAGGGCACAGGCGTACTAGGCGACGTGGTACAACAGGAAGCATAAGGCCCAAACCTTTATAATAGGGGACATGGTATACCTCGACGCCCGTAATATACGGTTAACTAGGCCTAAGAAGAAACTTAACTACAAGTCCTAGGGTCCCTATAGGGTAAAACGGCGGATTAGTTAATAGGCATATGAGCTAGAGCTGCTAAAGGACTTTAATATTCACCTAGTGTTCTATATGTCTCTCCTAAACCAGGCAGCCCTAAAAGGACTGCTATAATAAGAGTAAAGCCCGCCTAAGGTTATTGTACTATAAGCAGGGGAGGATATATACCTAATTAAAGGAATTAGATCTAGGGTACTCTAAGACAGAGAATAGCTATATGAAGTTAAGTGGAAAGGATACGATAGCGATGAGAACTAGTGGTTATCTGTAAAGGAAATTTCTAAAGGGGCGATAAAGCAGTTCCTAAAGGGCTTAGACAAGAAGACTAAAGGTCGCCCTAGACAGGAGCCTAAGAGGCGGGGTCGCCCCCCTAGAGAAGGAGGAAGACAGCACTCGATAATAATTAGTAATAGATTACCCTAGAGAGTACACTTTATAGGCTGCGAAATACTAGAATAAACAAGACAAAGGATTCTTAAATAGACTAAAGACTAGAACAAGCTATCTAGGCCTATTCACGCCTCTCGGGGCCTAACAGAGGCTCACAAGCCTATTCGGACCGTACCTAACGCGATTATAGCCAACCAAAACCTAACTAAAACTGCCTAAGGGTATAGAACGTGAATAAAATCTAGACACTGTTAATAGGGGCAGGAATCCCTAGATCGTACTAGATAACCCTCTTAATTAGTTAGGCGCTTAGACTCGTAGGCTTGCTAAAAAGTTTCCTAACTACCCTTACTCTTAATCTTCTTTTTTACTTCCTCCGCAAAGAAGTCTAGCGTGGCTAGGATACTAGCCTTAAACGCTAACTACCTTAAATTAGTATTAATAACCCAGGATTAGGGTTAAGGATCCTTACTAACTTAGGAGCAACCTTCTTGCGCCTAGGGGTAAGAGCACTAGCAGCAACTAGGGAGGTTAGACTACCCCCCTCTATAGCAGAAGCTTTCCTCTTCCGCTTCTCCTTAACAAAGAGGCCCACCACCGGAATAATCTCCTCAGGAGGCTAGGTGTCATAACCCGAGTGGTAGGGGGTTAACGGGTTTCCGCAGAATTTAGATCCGGTGGCCCTATGCGACTTAGTCCAGATAACCCTTAACTACACTAGATAATACTTATATAATAATATTACTCTATTCTATCTCTAGTACCTACGCGGTGGCCTTTACTAATGCCTTATTTAATCTAGAGAGGTCGATCTCGTCGTATATATACGCATTAATTTGGCTCGAGCGCGGTATAAGGGTAATTAGAGTACTTAACACGTTTTCTAAGTTGTCTTTAGGTATTTACTACTAATTAGCCTTAAAACCCCTACATAACCCTTAAAGCGCCAACTTACCTACTAATAATTCCTACTACCGCCGTAGCAGGCATCGTAGCGGCAGATTAAATTGTAGTCCTCTAAATCTATTAGGCTAAAATTAATATATACTGCCCTAGACTAGACACGACGCATCTCCTTAACCTAAAACTAGTAGAGCTTTATCTTTTTATAATTAGACTGCTTAAGGCTATTTAAGATAATAGGAAGGCAGGTATAGCATAGGTTAATAGTACTAATCGCGCTCGCACGCGCCTTGTTAACTAGGGCCTTAAAGATAGTATTCGCGGTACTTATGGTGCCAAATAGCGTAAGTATATCTAGACAAAGTCTAAAGGTTGCTAAAGAGGGCGGTAGAGAAGTAATAAGTACGGGGACGACTCGGCAGGCCTGCACCAGGTTAGTCTACCTTTACAACCCCTAAATTTAGAGCGGCTAGGTACTAAAATAGGGGGCATCTAGGGTCAGGCACCCTAGACTACCATAGATTAGCCAGGTTGTACTTACGGGTTAGGGAGCCTCCGGGATGAGGTAAGCCGCCAAGTAGAGAGTAAGAATAAGGGTTTTAGGCCTTAGTGTAAGCCTAAGATTTAACTTACATTATTAGCTTACGTAATACGCAAGGCCTAATTAGGCTAGTTATTACGTGCTTATTCTCGCGGTCGAGACCCTTAAAGAAAAGAGCCTTTGTCACGAGTCGTAGGTCGAGGGCCCTCGACGGCCCTAGTCCGCTCTAGACCGGCGCTATCTGGGCCTTCCGCCTATCTACTTCCCTCGCCGCAGCCCTTCTCTTCCCTCTCTAAGGGATCGCCTTAGTACTGTGGATAGACTGAGTCGCCCGTAGTCAGGGCGCTTTTTACATAGAGTTCTATATAGTATACTAATTAATCCTAAGAGGCCTACAGGCTATAGACTACAGGCGTTAATAATACAGGCGATTATTAAGCGCATAAAGGTAGGGTAAAAAAACCACGAGATTTATAGATCTCTCGGAGTTAACACTAAAACTATGTAGAAATACCAACTTAATCTAGAAGCGTTTAGTTAGCTATACCCTCCGCGATATATTAAAATTGGTTAGCCACCATCGCTGCGTTAATGCCATAAAGACGCCTTGTTAGAGTTCCTACGGGGCAAACCTACGGCATATCTCGATGAGATGCAGGCCTTCTTGTGCGATAACTTCGACTTACAGGTGTCGACAGCCACTATCACGAGATTTCTCGCTAGCATAAGGTGGAGTCGAAAAGCTGCGTCAAAAGCTGCCAGGGAGCGCCATAAAGGCCTCCGTTAGGTGTTTCGTGCACGCTGCTAACAAATATATAAACTAGAGCAGGTCGTTTACCTTAACAAGAGCGCCTGTAATGAGAGAACCGGCGATAGAAAGTATACCTAATCACCTGTAAACACGCTGGCAGACGTATAATACTCAGCGCAACGCACGGAGAGGTGGAGCTTGCTCCCTGCTATAGATATAGACGATTACGTTAATTATGTCCTATACTAAGGAGCAATTACCGCAGATTTAATAGAGGAGTTTCTAGCGAATAAAGTACTCCCTTATTACAATCTTTAGCCAGGTAAATAATTAGTAATAGTCCTTAATAATGCCTCTATTTATAGGTTAGAAAAGATTATCTTATTATGCGCGGAGGCGGGCGTTGTACTTAAATATTTACTACTATACTCGCCAGATTTTAACCTAATTAAGTAGACCTTTAAGGCGTTAAAAAACTAAATAAAAAAGCACTACAAACGCGCTTATACGTATAAGGATTTTGCCTACTTCTTAGAGGAGGTAGTATAGAACGTATGCTATAATTAGGCGGAATCCGCGCAAGAATTCTTTAACTTCTATAAGTAGGTACTATAGGTGCTAGATAAGGCACAACACTAAAGGATTAGTATCTATAATAATATCGCGGAGGTTGCTAAAAGTCGCCTGCTATTATCTAAAACTTTAGTTTTAATAGCTAAAGAAGGTATAACTAATGTCGCTAAATTAATTAATATTATCTGTTTTGCGATATCTGTTGTGGGTGAAGAGTTATAAAGGGAAAGATATTGTTAGCGTGGACAAAGTATAGTGTTTTTAGCAGGTCTTAGCGCCTTTATAAGTAACTTTATTACTAGACAGGCGCGCGTACGCGTAGACTTAGTTAAATTTTAATTAGAAAATAGCCTATGCGTAGTATACAGAACCTCTCCACTAACGTCGCTAGCTTTCTACACTAAATTGTCTCTCTCCCTACGCAACCTCTCACGCTATTTACGCTCTTAATCCTCTCTATATACGTTTGCGGCACCCTCCTCATTGCTCTCTGTAAGTCTATTATACCTAGATCGCCACCGAATCGCCATCCTGCGGAGGCGGAGGAGTAATAGCACTGGTAATATAAAATGCTGCTCCTACACAGCGTACGGCATCCCCGCGTTAAACAGATCTATTAGTATATTAAGGTTAATTTGCCCCCGTTAAACAACGTTATTAAATATTTAATTAATTTTAGGCAGCTTTCTAGCTAGTGCTTAGTCTCTCTACTAGTTAAAAAAGTGCTAAGTTTAATAGGTAAGCTCTATTATATTTCTGTAAGTTAAGTCTTGCTATACTAACGTTAAAGAGCTCCCTAAGGTCGCAGACGGCGTCTTAACCTATTATTACTAGCTAATAATTTAACTTTGTGCTAACTGGCTTATAGAGAGAGAGCTGGCGGCGATAACCTTTATAAAGTTGTCTATATTAAGCTTGGATCCGGCACCTTTTTTGGCTAATTTCTACGACGCCTTCTCCTTTGCAGACCTCTCTCTGGCCAGTAAGAGACTTAGGCGTATATTATCATGTAGCTTGTTAACTATACACTTACCCTTTGTTATATCGCGCGCCTATGCCGCCACTATAGTACTACTCGCCAGGTAATAGTTCTCGAAATAATTAGGTTACCTAGGCGTACGTTTAACCTAGCACACGTACGGATAGTTACTACAGTAGGTATCCTAGCATTACTATTAATTACGTATAGTAACTATAGGGCCCTTACCAACGGTAGTATGTGTAAGGACTTTTAGCAGGTTATATAACTAGCGCTAAGTTACGGTAAGTCACGGCGAAGAGCTCTAAGAGCTTTATAAGCTAAATACCCCCTTATTACGCGTCTAATTATTTTAGCTAGTTTCTAGCTCTAATAGCGTTAAATTAAAGTTAATATAAGTTATCTTAGCGATAGACTCCTCCTTTAACTTATACGCGCGCTTAACGACCTGTATAAAGGTAACACTATTACTATGTTTAAGAGACTACGCAAGTCTTTGTCGCTTAGGTATCTATAGTATATATACAACCACGGTTAAGTTTTTTACCGTAGTTTTAATAGGGGGAGTTAACTCTAAGAGGTCTTATATAATATTATCTACCTACTGCCAGAGCTTTGCGCAGAAGTACGTACGTATTCTTATTTTAGTATTAAAATTAGTCCTAACTTCCTCCTTGCGTAGGAACGCGCGCTAGCGGTAGGTAACGTATAGCTTAACTTTATATAATTCTAGTAATTTATTAAATACCCCCTTATTATACGTTTAGCTATTATTATTAATTTCTAGTAGTGGCGTTAGCGCGTTAACTTCGCTAAAAATTAAAGCCTACTCGTCGTTATTAAATACCCCCCTATTACGCGAATGCTCTTTCTCTAGTAACGCAGGCCTTTAAGCTAACTAAGGTTCTTTGTCCTTAGGGTAATTATTAACGTATATATGAAAGTCGTCGTCGTTAACGCCCTCTAGCAGAGGTTGTTCCTCCTCTGTAGGTCCTTTCTCCTCTATGCCAGTAAATTATACGACAGCCAGGGGTGCCCTTGTTAATAGGGCTTTTTTTAGCGCCCTGCGCTTTCTCGGAGGGTTGCGGCCAGCGTCAAACACCTGTTTTGCCTTCCTTTTGCGGGTACTCGGCATGATACATTCACTACACGGCAATTGACTGCCTTTATACACCTCGTAGAAAGTTGATTTTCCTGTATTACATCGTCTCATATAATTTTAGGTGTAGGGCGATGAAAGCGGGGAAGCGATTACCTAAAAAGCGTGCAGCCACTCAGAAACTCGCCCCAAGTGGGTCGGGACGGTCTTTTGCAAAGCGTTATAACGTGTCCGTGCGCGTGCCGAGCCACTTCGCGTGACGAGCCACCTAACACTATAACAGCTCATGCAAGAATGAGGCTGCAGAACTACCCATAAATAATATTATTATAAGATTTTCTACTAGGGTAGTTAATCGATAGCTGCGATTAATTTGCACTACTTAAATCTATTTAGAAGCTTAACGTCGCGGCCGCTGCGTGTAGATTTGCTCGGGGCAGTAGATGCGCCCTTTAAGGCCTCCCTAATATCTGTAGCATTAATAACACGTTTTGGACGCTTTCTGCTCTGTGCAGATAGCTAAGAAGCCTTTCTCTTACACCTTTAGGATAGTTGTAGAGCTTTTTCTGCGTCGCGGGCAGACTTCTGGGCAGCGCGCTAAGCTACCTTTTTAGCCCTCTCCTTCTCCTTCGCCTTCTTAGCTGCCTCTCGCGCATTACGCTTTTCCTATTATATTTTTTCCTTGTATAGCTTAGCTGCCTTCTTTAGCTTTGCTATTTTTACTTTTTAAAGCTACTATTGCTTATCCTCTTATTCTTTAATAGATTAACGAACACGTGCCTCCCTCACCTTCCTTAGTAACTATAAGATAGCCCTACTCTAATACTCTTAGCGCTATTAGAGATCTAGAGTCTTGCCCTTCTTTTTACGCTTCTCCTTAATAGATAGTGCCTGCTTAATCCCATCTATCTTATGCTTAAGTAGCTTATTTTAGACAGATAGGTAGTGGAGCGATTAACAAAGCTTCTTTGTATTTTAACTACCCTAATCCTTCACTGCTAATCGTATAAGCCTATCTATCTTTCTCTAGTTATGATCGCTAAGCCCTAATAAGGAGTTATCGCCTAATTCTTAATCCTGGGCGAACCTATCTAGGATAGGATTAGGATTAGGTGGCGATATGCCTGTGGCTCTAAAAGAGCTGAGGATAGTTGATTTCTTAAAGGAGGCCTTCCACGCATTCTAGAATAAGGGGAAGAAGTTATCTTTAGTAATAGAAGCTAGGCCTTAGCTTCTATAAAGGTATCGTGATAGCTCTGCTGAGTATGCTATTAATAGAGGCTTAAACATCGTAACGTTAAGTAGCTAAAGCGTATAAGTTAAGTAAGGAGGCAGGATAGTAAGTAGGATCTTATGCTTATTATAATAGTTAATAAAGTCTATAGTAACATAAGATCCGTGGCTATCTATAATTAAAAGACGATATAATCGTCGAGTCTTCTCTTTTATACAGCGATCGAACACCTGCTTAAGCCAGGCAAGCCCGATATCGTTGTTTGTCTAGCTAGAGGATGATGAGGTGATAAAGACTTTATGTTCTCCTGCCTTGATATCCTCTACCTAGCTTGATTGGATGCCCTTGTTGGCGACCTTATAAATAAGGCTTGGCGGCAGAGCTGATCCATCAGCGCAGATACATGCCAGGAGCGTGATCCATGCGCGATTACCATCTTGGAGTGATGCCCTAACCTCCTTCTTCTCCTACATTCGTCTGCTGAATATTCTCTTTGATCTACCAATAATACTGATTAGGACGCCTTTTTCATCCATATTGTAGATATGACGAGGATCTATGCGATATTTATCTATCTTACTGTGTAGAAGGTTAAAATAGAGGCGATATTTATCCACTGAATTAGCTTTGTGGCGATTGTTGTCTATCCCGACGGTCCATTGGGAGATGAGATGAATGCTGTGTTGGTTGATAAAGCGGGTAACCCAGCTCTCGCTGACTGGCTCCTTTGCTATCGTAGAGGCAAAATTCTGTATCATCTCTCTAGTAGGAGGTGTATGTCTCTTTGTGAGTCCTTCGATATATCGTACAAGCTCCTGCTCTTGTTGTGGTGTAAGTTTCTGCTGGTTGATATTCTTGGCTTCATTTGGGGCCTGAACGCGCTTGTGTCTTCGGGACAACGTAGTCCGTTCTACACCATAGGTAGCCGCTATTTTTCTATATGAAAATTTTTCTCCTGGATCCAAAGATTGAATAGCTTCAATCGCATCTTCAATTGCCCCCATATTGGTGGAGTTACGACGCGTCAAAGTTAGTGAGTCATTCAGTCTTTAGGTGTTGGGTGGCTCGTTACGCGAAGTGGCTCGGCACGCGCACAGACACGTTAACGTCCACGTCAATCAATAACAAATACGGAAGAGACTTGAGTTTGTAGTACATCCTCCCAAGCGACGTCTTGCTATGCGGCTTGCCATCTTCATGGATGAAATCAACCTCAGATATCGTCGAGACTCTGCTCATACTAGACCCAAGCTCCGACCTTTGCTTCTTCAGTACACCCCCACCCAGCAGAGCTCAACTACCATAACGCGCCCACGTTGGTGATTCCGACGCGACGATTCGCATCTACGCCTACTATAATAGTAACTCTAGTAGCAGAAAAAAATCGACGCTTGCTATAGATACTGTGCCCGTGCGCGCAGCGACCCGAATCGCGCAGCGACCCACCCAACCAACATTGGCCTACCAGCAAAAATGAGGCTGTAGAGCCACATACAATAGCTATTATCACGAGATCTTGAGGTGTAGTAGTATATAGGATAATGCAATTAATTTATACTATCTATATTTTCCTAGAAGCTTAATTAGGCGGCCACTTTTGGCTAGTTTTAGTGGTGGTTTAGGTGCTAAGAATACCGGGCCCTTACCACTACTAAAGGCCACAACACGACGCTTTTTTGCTAAATTTAATAGAGCTTTGTGTAAGGCTTTTCGCTTAGGCTTATTTACCTATTATAATAGTTTTTAGGAGGTTGTAGTCTCTTTATTCCGTTGTTTTTGCTCTTTTACAAGCCTGGCATTCTTAGCCTTTACAGCCCTCTTATTCTCCTTCCTTTTTTTAGACTTCTCTCTCTTAACACGCTTCCTTTTAGCCTCTTTCTCTTTAGCAAGCTTATTACTAGCTCTGTTAATTTTGCGCTAAGTAATTGCAACTTTCTCTTACTCTTTGTCTCTCTCTTTAATAGCTAAACGTGTATTTGCCTCTCTAATCTTGCGAGGAGACTAAAGGACTGCTTTACTATAGTAATTTTATTACTATTGCAGGTTAAGAGGCTTACTTTGCTTCTTGTGCCTTGCTTAGAGCTAAAAAGCGTTTTGAAGTTGCTCGCTTTTATACTTAGCTATGTCCTTGTCTGCTTGGAGTTTGTGGATGGTAAGAGAGAGAGATCTGGCCTTATTCGAAGCTAGGTCTTTTACTGTAGAGCGTAAGAGACGCTACACTCGCTAGAAGTTGCCCTTAATAGCTACTAGAGAGTCCTCTAAAGCCTTACTCTTATTATAAGAGTTATGGTTAAAGCGTTTAAGTACACGCTCTAATTCCTAAGGCCATATACCTATAGCCTCCTAGGCCTTTAAAATTATGTCTTCTTTAAAGGAGGAGACCTAGGCCTGCTAGAAGAGCGGAAAAAAGTCGCTTTTATTAATGGGAATTAGCCCTTAGGTGGTTTAGAGATAGTTACTAAGCGCCTTAAAGTAGGCTAATAAGAGAGACTTAAATATTACTATATTAAGTAGTTGAAGCGTATGGGTAGAGTGAGGTGGTAATATGGCCAGGATGATGCGGTGGGATTCGTAATAATTAATAAAATCTATTATAAGGTGACTGCTATAGCTATTTATAATAAGGAAACGGTAATCTCTAAGTGCCTTCTCTTTTGTAGTCCGTTGAAACACCTGTTTAAGCCAGGACAGGCCTATCTCATTATTGCTCCATCCTGTGGGAGAGGTAGAGCAGAAAATGTCGTGTTTTCCAACCTTTATACTGGTAACCCAGGTGTCTCTCAAACCACCTAAAGCTGCAAAGATGAGGCTAGGTGGTAGAGCACTCCTATCAGCACAAATTGTTGCTAAGCAAGTGACAAATTCTCTCTCTCCATTTTGGAGAGCTGCTGTTACCTCTTTTCTCTCCTATATCTCACGGTTGAAGATGCGTTTGGAGCGTCCTAAGATGCCTATGAGGAAGCCCTTCTCATCTATATTGTATGTGTTACATGCCTGAATGTTGTACTGGGCCATCTTCTCGTGAAGGAGATCAAAATAGAGCCTGTATTTAAGGTAGGAGTTAGCGTAGTGGCGAACAGCGTCTATTGCCTTACTCTATTTTAAGACGATACGGTTGTTATTTTGGTGGAGGAAGCGTGACACCCAGGACTCTAAGATTTCTTAGTAGGCAATAACTAAGGCAAAATTGCGCATTATCTCTTTTGTGGGAGGTAGCCTGCGCTCTGTAAGCTTGTTAATATGCTGTAGGAGGGCCTGCTCTTGTTGTGGGCTGAGAGCGCGTTGGTTGAGATCTTTGGTGGTCCTGGACTGCTGACTGCCCTGCTGTCTGCGGCGTAGCGTGGTTACGCTCACACTAAACATTTTCGCGAATTGTCTATACGAAAGTTTTTTCCCTGGTTCTTGCGCATTATATGCTGCAATCGCATCGTCAATTAGTGCCATGGTGGTGGAGTTATAACGCGTTGAAGTTGGTTACTTGTCTGCAGGTTTGGTGTTGGTGGGTCGCTGCGCGATTCGGGTCGCTGCGCGCACGGGCACAGTACTGCTTGCTTGATTGAACGCTCTCTCCTTCGCACTTCTCTTCCAGTCTCCGACCCCTCACACAATCACCATTTACCCAACCATTCCGAGCCCACTCGGATCGCGGCACCACAGATACGTACCCTACTCTACGCTGCATTCGTATACGTATGTATGGTATATTTATCCGGATTCCGCAGCCCCTCGCGTAGCTATCGCACACAGATACGCACGCGTCCACACGAGGCGATAACCTCGCATGTACGCCTACTATCGCTGATATTGTAGCGCTGGATGCCCCTCCATCCCGAACCCCACTTCACCTTTTCTACCCCGCTGCTTTCCTCACTGTCTGTCTCCGCCACCGACTCTCATAGCTCAGCTCTCGTGAAGAGGTGGTTACGTAGCATTCGCGCTGTGCATTTGATCAGCACACTGCAGCGCAGAAACGAGGCTTGGTCCAGCGACTGGGTAAATAAGGACCCTGCGACACGTGCGTGACGGAGGGGTGGGTGGCACGAGGTCGGTGACGGTCTGGACCGGTGGAATGCAGGGCGCGGGTCTGGACTGCGAGGGCTGCATGTCGTGTACTCCCGTATGGGAGGGGAGATTGGGCTGTGAGATGGTGGAGATGGAGATGGGTAGGTGGACGAAATGGATTGCGCATCGCCACAGCTACGAAGTATTAGCGCTTTAGATCTAGCCGTTGAGTATGGTGGACTTTTGGGCACCAACTCTTCTACTTTACCGCAGTAGAAGAAAAGCCTGCGTCCCTGTCAAGCGATAGTAGAACGAGCATGTGCGCTTACTTTAGCATTAGAGGTAGACTTCCACGTCCCAGCTGCGAGAAACCTTGCTACTCCCCCTACAAACTTCCTACGCGCATTTTTAATCGCTCCTGGGAACCTTGGAATGGAATAAATCACGTGTCCCATCCCCACCCACCAGTTCGAGTCACGGCAACCCAACCCGGATCTCCACCGACGATACGAGGAGCTCGTTTTTAGTGAGAAATATGCCAAGGTTTATTCAATCCAACAGTGCTGCATTACAACCGCAATATTATTAAATATTAATTTAACGTATTCCACATGCGAGCTGCGCACCCGGGCGAGCTGCGCACTTTTGCCAAGCCCACACCAACTTACCATTAATATATAATGGCTTAATAAAATAATAGTTAATCTGCTTCGTACGAAGCAAATATATAGTTTGCCTTATACGCTATCTTTAATAACTAAATCTAGTTAGTCTAACGCGCTACTGCCACGTATAATACGCCTAAATCCATGCTACGTAATAGACGCGCCAGCGTCCTCCCACGTAACAAAACATAACTAAACTTAATAAAGCTTATAAAGTTAGAGGAGGAGATAATTATCTAGTATATCCTAGACCTTGCTAAGCGAGGATACCCTGTAATCCTTACGCAGGTTTAAGATATGGCAGATACTTTGCTTGCTACGCGTAGCTAAGGCTAGGTTAGCAAGAACTAGCTATCCAGCTTCGTTAAGCGTATGCCTAAGCTTATAATAAGGTTTAATTATAAGCTAGACTACTTAAGAATGCTATGTGAGGATCCTACTATTATATTAAACTAGTTTTAACTTGTATAGAATGTAAAGGCGAAGTACGGCATACAGGATAAGGATTGTTAAGATCCCAAAGGGGTAGCTAGTCCCTAAGGGGCTAAGGTTAGTTCTCGGGCAGGAATACTGTAGTAGGACAGGAGAGGGTCGTAGTAATAGCTTACGCTTGTTACTAGGGCGTTAGTATTAAAGGTATATACAGCATAATTAAATCAACAAGGTTGCTTATTTAGATCTAAACGATAGATTAATAAACAGGTTAAACACGAATGCTATAAGGGTATTCGTGCTAGGTTATATATATAACTATTTGTGCCATCCTTTCCTTCTTACCATCCGTCCTTTGGTAGGATGGTATTGTTATCCGGGATGTTGCTGCCATCCCTTCCTTGGCAGGATGGTTCTTCTTGGCGGGATGTTGGATCACGTGACCTTAGTAGTGCAGTCCCACCGTGGGTTTATCTCATTAATTAGACGCTCGGCTTGAGGGCCCTTGAGCCACTAAGGGCTGGCGCCCTTGGTAGCGCCGCACTAAGCCGCTTTTAGCTTCTAGGAACTTATAAAAACTTCTAATTAGTTCTTAAAACTTATGTAAACTTCTAAATTTTATAGACTAATTATAGCGCCGCAAGGACTATCTAGCTATAGCGTCTAAAGATATTTATTAGGATTTATGTATATCCCCGCCTGCACGTATAAGGTAATTATTAATAATTACTACTACGTATTTTAATATTATAACGACGTCCTCTTATTACTAAAATACGTAAAATTAACGCGCCTTCTTTTACTCTCTAATCTAAATCTATTACTAATATACCCGCTGCCCTTAATTAGATCTTACTAGCTACTAAAGTTACTACCTTTAGTAGCCCCCTCTTAAGTCTTTTAGCTAATTTTATCCTCTCTCCTGCCTCCTTTAGCGCCTCCTCTTACGTAACGGAACCCCCCTTAAGTTCCTTACTAAACGTTAATAATAATATTAATATAGGTAACGTTATAGATAACGACAAGAGTGCCTCTAGTAGTAATAAAAGCGCTTTAGATAATAGTAATAACGCCCTACCTTTTTTGCTTACAAGATATTGTTTAGGTCGTCGTATACAGGCTAAGAAGTTAGATTAGGTCCTACGCCTACTACAGGAGCTTAGGTAGACGTTTAAGGACTTTATACTATCCTAGGTAGCTTTTAATGCGAGCTATAAGGGCGTAGTGTAAAAAGCGCCCTGACTACGGGCGACTCAGTCTATCCACAGTACTAAGGCGATCCCTTAGAGAGGGAAGAGAAGGGCTGCGGCGAGGGAAGTAAATAGGCGAAAGGCCCGGATAGCGCCGGTCTAGAGCGGACTAGGGCCGTCGAGGGCCCTCGACCTACAACTCGTGACAAAGGCTCTTTTCTTTAAGGGTCTTAACCGCGAGAATAAGTACGTAATAACTAGCCTAACTAGGCCTCGCGTATTACGTAAGCTAATAACGTAAGCTAAATCTTAGGCTTACACTAAGGCCTAAAACTCTTGTTCTTACTCTCTACTTAGCGGCTTACCTTATCCTAGAGGCTCCCTAACCCGTAAGTACGACCTAGCTAATCTATAGCAGTCTAGGGTGCCTAACCCTAAATGCCCCCTATTTCGGTACCTAGCCACTCTAAATTTAGGGGTCGTAAAGGTAGACTAACCCGGTGCAGGCCTGCCAAGTCGTCCCTATACTTGTTACTTCTCTACCGCCCTCTTTAGCAACCTTTAGACTTTGTCTAGACATACCTACGCTATTTGGCACTATAAGTACCGCAAACGCTATTCTTAAAACCCTAGTTAATAAGGCGCGTGCGAGCGCGATTAGTACTATTAACCTATACTATACCTGCCTTCCTATTATCCTAGATAGCCTTAAGCAGTCTAATTACAAGAAGATAAAGCTTTACTAGTTTTAGGTTAAGGAGATGCGTCGTGTCTAGTCTAAGGTAGTGTATATTAATCTTAGCCTAATAGATTTAGAGGACTATAATTTAATCTGCCGCTGCGATACCTGCTATAGCGGTGGTAAGGATTATTAGTAGGTAAGTTAGCGCTTTAAGGGTTATATAGGGGTTTCGAGGCTAATTAGTAGTAGATACCTAAAGACAACTTAAAAAACATGTTAAGTGCCCTAATTACCCTTATACCGTGCTCGAGCCAAATTAATGTGTATACATGCGACGAGATTAACCTCTCTAGATTAAATAAGGCATTAGTAAAGGCCACTACGCAGGTACTAGAGACGGAATAGAGTAATATTATTATATAAGTATTATTTAGTGTAGTTAAGGGTTATCTAGACTAAGTCGCATAGGGCCACCGGATCCAAATTCTACGGAAACCCGTTAACCCCCTACCACTTAGGTTATAACACCTGGCCTCCTAAGGAGATCATTCCGGTGGTAGGCCTCTTTATTAAGGAGAAGCGAAAGAGGAAAGCTTCTACTATAAAGGGGGGTAGTCTAACCTCCCTAATTACTGCTAGTGCTCTCACCCCTAGGCGCAAGAAGGTTGCTTCTAAGTTAGTAAAAGTCCTTAACCCTAATCCCGGGTTATTAATGCTAATTTAGGGTAGTTAGCGTTTAAGGCTAGTGTCTTAGCCACGCTGGACTTTCTTGCAGAGGAAGTAAAGAAGAAGATTAAAAGTAAAGGTAATTAAGAGACTTTCTAGCAAGCCTATAAGTCTAAGCGCCTAACTAATTAAGAGGGTTATTTAGTATAATTTAGGGATTCCTGCCCCTATTAACGGTGTCTAGATTTTATTCACGTTCTATACCCTTAGGCGGTTTTAGTTAGGTTTCGGTTGGCTATAATCGCGT
>ML976697.1:277801-329933 GCA_010015655.1 Bimuria novae-zelandiae CBS 107.79 | reverse complement strand
TAACTGAGGCAAAATTGCGCATTATCTCTCTTGTGGGAGGCAGCCTGCGCTCTATAAGCTTGTCAATATGCTGTAGGAGGGCCTGCTCTTGTTGTGGGCTGAGAGCGCGTTGGTTGAGATCTTTGGTGGTCCTGGACTGCTGACTGCCCTGCTGTCTGCGGCGTAGCGTGGTTACGCTCACACTAAACATTTTCGCGAATTGTCTATACGAAAGTTTTTTCCCTGGTTCTTGCGCATTATATGCTGCAATCGCATCGTTAATTGGTGCTATGGTGGTGGAGTTATAACGCGTTGAAGTTGGTTACTTGTCTGCAGGTTTGGTGTTGGTGGGTCGCTGCGCGATTCGGGTCGCTGCGCGCACGGGCACAGTACTGCTTGCTTGATTGAACGCTCTCTCCTTCGCACTTCTCTTCCAGTCTCCGACCCCTCACACAATCACCATTTACCCAACCATTCCGAGCCCACTCGGATCGCGGCACCACAGATACGTACCCTACTCTACGCTGCATTCGTATACGTATGTATGGTATATTTATCCGGATTCCGCAGCCCCTCGCGTAGCTATCGCACACAGATACGCACGCGTCCACACGAGGCGATAACCTCGCATGTACGCCTACTATCGCTGATATTGTAGCGCTGGATGCCCCTCCATCCCGAACCCCACTTCACCTTTTCTACCCCGCTGCTTTCCTCACTGTCTGTCTCCGCCACCGACTCTCATAGCTCAGCTCTCGTGAAGAGGTGGTTACGTAGCATTCGCGCTGTGCATTTGATCAGCACACTGCAGCGCAGAAACGAGGCTTGGTCCAGCGACTGGGTAAATAAGGACCCTGCGACACGTGCGTGACGGAGGGGTGGGTGGCACGAGGTCGGTGACGGTCTGGACCGGTGGAATGCAGGGCGCGGGTCTGGACTGCGAGGGCTGCATGTCGTGTACTCCCGTATGGGAGGGGAGATTGGGCTGTGAGATGGTGGAGATGGAGATGGGTAGGTGGACGAAATGGATTGCGCATCGCCACAGCTACGAAGTATTAGCGCTTTAGATCTAGCCGTTGAGTATGGTGGACTTTTGGGCACCAACTCTTCTACTTTACCGCAGTAGAAGAAAAGCCTGCGTCCCTGTCAAGCGATAGTAGAACGAGCATGTGCGCTTACTTTAGCATTAGAGGTAGACTTCCACGTCCCAGCTGCGAGAAACCTTGCTACTCCCCCTACAAACTTCCTACGCGCATTTTTAATCGCTCCTGGGAACCTTGGAATGGAATAAATCACGTGTCCCATCCCCACCCACCAGTTCGAGTCACGGCAACCCAACCCGGATCTCCACCGACGATACGAGGAGCTCGTTTTTAGTGAGAAATATGCCAAGGTTTATTCAATCCAACAGTGCTGCATTACAACCGCAATATTATTAAATATTAATTTAACGTATTCCACATGCGAGCTGCGCACCCGGGCGAGCTGCGCACTTTTGCCAAGCCCACACCAACTTACCATTAATATATAATGGCTTAATAAAATAATAGTTAATCTGCTTCGTACGAAGCAAATATATAGTTTGCCTTATACGCTATCTTTAATAACTAAATCTAGTTAGTCTAACGCGCTACTGCCACGTATAATACGCCTAAATCCATGCTACGTAATAGACGCGCCAGCGTCCTCCCACGTAACAAAACATAACTAAACTTAATAAAGCTTATAAAGTTAGAGGAGGAGATAATTATCTAGTATATCCTAGACCTTGCTAAGCGAGGATACCCTGTAATCCTTACGCAGGTTTAAGATATGGCAGATACTTTGCTTGCTACGCGTAGCTAAGGCTAGGTTAGCAAGAACTAGCTATCCAGCTTCGTTAAGCGTATGCCTAAGCTTATAATAAGGTTTAATTATAAGCTAGACTACTTAAGAATGCTATGTGAGGATCCTACTATTATATTAAACTAGTTTTAACTTGTATAGAATGTAAAGGCGAAGTACGGCATACAGGATAAGGATTGTTAAGATCCCAAAGGGGTAGCTAGTCCCTAAGGGGCTAAGGTTAGTTCTCGGGCAGGAATACTGTAGTAGGACAGGAGAGGGTCGTAGTAATAGCTTACGCTTGTTACTAGGGCGTTAGTATTAAAGGTATATACAGCATAATTAAATCAACAAGGTTGCTTATTTAGATCTAAACGATAGATTAATAAACAGGTTAAACACGAATGCTATAAGGGTATTCGTGCTAGGTTATATATATAACTATTTGTGCCATCCTTTCCTTCTTACCATCCGTCCTTTGGTAGGATGGTATTGTTATCCGGGATGTTGCTGCCATCCCTTCCTTGGCAGGATGGTTCTTCTTGGCGGGATGTTGGATCACGTGACCTTAGTAGTGCAGTCCCACCGTGGGTTTATCTCATTAATTAGACGCTCGGCTTGAGGGCCCTTGAGCCACTAAGGGCTGGCGCCCTTGGTAGCGCCGCACTAAGCCGCTTTTAGCTTCTAGGAACTTATAAAAACTTCTAATTAGTTCTTAAAACTTATGTAAACTTCTAAATTTTATAGACTAATTATAGCGCCGCAAGGACTATCTAGCTATAGCGTCTAAAGATATTTATTAGGATTTATGTATATCCCCGCCTGCACGTATAAGGTAATTATTAATAATTACTACTACGTATTTTAATATTATAACGACGTCCTCTTATTACTAAAATACGTAAAATTAACGCGCCTTCTTTTACTCTCTAATCTAAATCTATTACTAATATACCCGCTGCCCTTAATTAGATCTTACTAGCTACTAAAGTTACTACCTTTAGTAGCCCCCTCTTAAGTCTTTTAGCTAATTTTATCCTCTCTCCTGCCTCCTTTAGCGCCTCCTCTTACGTAACGGAACCCCCCTTAAGTTCCTTACTAAACGTTAATAATAATATTAATATAGGTAACGTTATAGATAACGACAAGAGTGCCTCTAGTAGTAATAAAAGCGCTTTAGATAATAGTAATAACGCCCTACCTTTTTTGCTTACAAGATATTGTTTAGGTCGTCGTATACAGGCTAAGAAGTTAGATTAGGTCCTACGCCTACTACAGGAGCTTAGGTAGACGTTTAAGGACTTTATACTATCCTAGGTAGCTTTTAATGCGAGCTATAAGGGCGTAGTGTAAAAAGCGCCCTGACTACGGGCGACTCAGTCTATCCACAGTACTAAGGCGATCCCTTAGAGAGGGAAGAGAAGGGCTGCGGCGAGGGAAGTAAATAGGCGAAAGGCCCGGATAGCGCCGGTCTAGAGCGGACTAGGGCCGTCGAGGGCCCTCGACCTACAACTCGTGACAAAGGCTCTTTTCTTTAAGGGTCTTAACCGCGAGAATAAGTACGTAATAACTAGCCTAACTAGGCCTCGCGTATTACGTAAGCTAATAACGTAAGCTAAATCTTAGGCTTACACTAAGGCCTAAAACTCTTGTTCTTACTCTCTACTTAGCGGCTTACCTTATCCTAGAGGCTCCCTAACCCGTAAGTACGACCTAGCTAATCTATAGCAGTCTAGGGTGCCTAACCCTAAATGCCCCCTATTTCGGTACCTAGCCACTCTAAATTTAGGGGTCGTAAAGGTAGACTAACCCGGTGCAGGCCTGCCAAGTCGTCCCTATACTTGTTACTTCTCTACCGCCCTCTTTAGCAACCTTTAGACTTTGTCTAGACATACCTACGCTATTTGGCACTATAAGTACCGCAAACGCTATTCTTAAAACCCTAGTTAATAAGGCGCGTGCGAGCGCGATTAGTACTATTAACCTATACTATACCTGCCTTTCTATTATCCTAGATAGCCTTAAGTAGTCTAATTATAAGAAGATAAAGCTTTACTAGTTTTAGGTTAAGGAGATGCGTCGTGTCTAGTCTAAGGTAGTGTATATTAATCTTAGCCTAATAGATTTAGAGGACTATAATTTAATCTGCCGCTGCGATACCTGCTATAGCGGTGGTAAGGATTATTAGTAGGTAAGTTAGCGCTTTAAGGGTTATATAGGGGTTTCGAGGCTAATTAGTAGTAGATACCTAAAGACAACTTAAAAAACATGTTAAGTGCCCTAATTACCCTTATACCGTGCTCGAGCCAAATTAATGTGTATACATGCGACGAGATTAACCTCTCTAGATTAAATAAGGCATTAGTAAAGGCCACTACGCAGGTACTAGAGACGGAATAGAGTAATATTATTATATAAGTATTATTTAGTGTAGTTAAGGGTTATCTAGACTAAGTCGCATAGGGCCACCGGATCCAAATTCTACGGAAACCCGTTAACCCCCTACCACTTAGGTTATAACACCTGGCCTCCTAAGGAGATCATTCCGGTGGTAGGCCTCTTTATTAAGGAGAAGCGAAAGAGGAAAGCTTCTACTATAAAGGGGGGTAGTCTAACCTCCCTAATTACTGCTAGTGCTCTCACCCCTAGGCGCAAGAAGGTTGCTTCTAAGTTAGTAAAAGTCCTTAACCCTAATCCCGGGTTATTAATGCTAATTTAGGGTAGTTAGCGTTTAAGGCTAGTGTCTTAGCCACGCTGGACTTTCTTGCAGAGGAAGTAAAGAAGAAGATTAAAAGTAAAGGTAATTAAGAGACTTTCTAGCAAGCCTATAAGTCTAAGCGCCTAACTAATTAAGAGGGTTATTTAGTATAATTTAGGGATTCCTGCCCCTATTAACGGTGTCTAGATTTTATTCACGTTCTATACCCTTAGGCGGTTTTAGTTAGGTTTCGGTTGGCTATAATCGCGTTGGGTACGGTCCGAATGGGCTTGTAAGCCTCTGTTAGGCCCTAAGAGGCCTAAATAGGCCTAGATAGCTCGTTCTAGTCTTTAGTCTATTTAAGAATTCTCTGCCCTATTCATTCTAGTATTTCGCAGCCTATAAAGTGTACTCTCTAGAGTAATCTATTACTAATTACTATCGAGTGCTGTCTTCCTCCTTCTCTAGGGGGGTGACCCCGCCTCTTGGGCTCCTATCTAGGGCGACCTTTAGTCTCCTTATCTAAGCTCTTTAGGAACTGCTTTATTACCCCTTTAGAAATCTCCTCTATAGATAACCACTAGTTCTTATCGCTATCGTATTCTTTCCACTTAACTTTATACAGCCATTCTCTGTCCTAGAGTACCCTAGATTTAATTCCTTTAATTAGGTATATATCCTCCCCTGCTTATAGTATAATAACCTTAGGCGGGCTTTACTCTCGTTATAGCAGTCCTTCTAGGGCTGCCTGGTTTAGGAGAGACACATAGAACACTAGGTAAATATTAAAGTCCTTTAATAGCTCTAGCTCATATGCCTGTTAACTAATTCGCCGTTTTACCCTATAGGGACCCTAGGACTTGTAGTTAAGTTTCTTCTTAGGCCTAGTTGACCGTATATTGCGGGCGTTAAGGTATACCATGTCCCCTACTATAAAGGTTTGGGCCTTATACTTCCTATTATACCACGTCGCCTAGTACGCCTGTGCCCTAAGGATCGCTTAGGTTATCCAGGCCCTAGTCTAGGCTAGAACTATCGCTCTGGCCCTTACTATAGGTACCAACCCGCGCAGCTGTACTTCTCGGGACAGGCCTACTATTAGTAGATTTAGGCCGTATACTATAATAAATGGCGACACTCCTGTAGAGCTATAAATACTATTATTATACGAATATTCTGCTTCGGATAAAAGGTCCGCCTAATTAGATTATTCGTAGTTATAGAACACTTAAAGGTACTATTTAAGCGTTTAGTTCTATTATTCTGTCTGTCCGTCTGTCTGCGGGTGGAAGGTAGTAAAAAGAAGTTACTTAGTTCCTAAATATTAAGTAAAGGTGCTCTAATAAGCTAATATAAATAGGCTATCTTTATCCGTAACTATTAACTTTAGAGGGCCGTGTAGGCGCAGAACCTCTCTTTTAAAAACCTTAGCTAGCTCTACTACCTTTAGGTCCTTTCGCGTGGGGATGTAGTGTGCCATCTTAGAAAACTAGTTAATAACTACTAGGATACTATTATAACAATAGGCTCTAGATTTACTCTTAGGTAAATCTATTACTATGTCTATAGTAATGTCCTCCTAGATGCCCCTTAAGACTAGTAGGCTATTAAGTTGGCCGTGCGTTGCGTGTTAGACAGGTTTTGCCCTAGAGCACGCTTAGCAGGTCTAGACGTAGTTCTTTACGTATTATTAAACACTAGGCTACTAGAACTTTCGCAGCACTAGCTCTAAGGTCTTAGTAAAGCTAAAATAGCCCGCGAGGGGGTTATTGTGGCATTATTAAAGGACGTATACCCTCGCTAAAAGTGGCACGTATAGCCTATTCTCGTACTATAATAGGTTGGCCGGTCTAATTATCTAGCGCTTTAGCCATTCCGGCTTTGCCATCTCTGGCCCTCGGAGGTACTAGAGGATTCGTTCTATAGTTTCGTCCCCCTGGCTATTTCTCTCTAATAGCTCTACTATAGGGTAAGCGCTTGCTAAATCGTTTACCGCTACCTCCTTAGTCGCTAACGTTCTAGGTCTAGCGACCCTTGTTACTACTACTAGTCTAGGGCTTCCTGCCTACTTTAGTAGCTATAAGCTACCTGCCACGCCTGCTTCGTCTAAAGCGTTGCCTTTTAGCTATAACTTATGCTATAGGGCCTTAAGAAGTCTTTACTAGGAACTACCTATCTTGCCTAAGCTTGTTTCCTCTTTTAACTCGTAGTTAGGTCTTTGTAATAGTCTATTAGCAGAATTCGTCCTTCCTAGATAGTATTTAATTTTAAAATTAAACGTTGTAAGCTATTTGGCCCACCTTGCCTATTATCTAGTTAGGACTTTTATAGACATAAACCCTTGCAGGTTAGCATAATTAGTTAAAAGCTCGACCTTCTTACTAATACCCTCTAAGTAGTGTTACTAATACTTAAAAGCTTTAATAATTGCTAGCAACTCGCTATTATGCGTGTTATAGTTTTATTCTGCCTAGTTTATCTTGCGCGAATAAAAAGCAACTAGGTACTATTATAGCTTCCTATATTTGTCTAGTTATAGTTGGCTTAAGATACCCAAGATCGCGAAACCTAAAGCGTTAGTTTTTACTCTTAAGGGTCTTCTAGGGTTAAAGTAGGCTAGTAAGGGCCCTCGCATGAAGCTCTCTTTTAGCTAGTAAAAGAAGGCCTTAGCCTGCTTTAGTAGGCTTATTATAACTAATTCCTTAAGTTTCTATTACTGTCCGCCCTTAGTAGCTCCTTCTAGCCTTCTTATTAGGGCGTAAAGGGGTGCCGCCACTCGAGAGAATTCTTTTATAAACCTTCGATAGTAGTTGGCAAAGCTAAGGAAGATCCTAACTACTTAGACTAAGTTTAGTTTAGGCTAATCTTTTATAAAGGCGACGCGGTCCTTCTCTATCTCTACGCTATTTAGGGATACTATAAAGCCTAGGTATTCTACCTTGCGTGTGTGGAATTCGTATTTAAATAGTTTAGCGTATAGCTAGCGTTTAATAAGGCGTTCTAGCACCGTCTAAACGTGCTAAATATATTCCTCCTTTGTCTTAGAGTAGATAAGGATATTGTTAAGGTACATAATATAGCAGATGTCGAGAAGGTCTAATAGTATATTATTAATATAGCTTTAGAAGGTCGCAGGCGCGTTTATTAAGCTAAAAGGCATTACTATGTATTTGTACTATTTATACCTTATTTAGAAGGCCGTCTTCTATTTATCTCCTGCCTTAATTTAGACGCGGTAGTAGGCGTCCCTTAGGTCTAGTTTAGTGTAGATCTGGGCATCCCCTAGTTAGTTAAGGGATTCCTGTATTAAGGGAAGTAGGTATTAGTTCTTTATTATAACTGTATTTAGTCCCCTATAGTTAACGTAGAGGCGGAGGCCTCTATTCTTTTTCTTTACGAAAAGGATTAGTGCCCCGGCGCTTAATTGCGACAGTTAAATAAAGCCCTATTTAAGGTTCTTCTAGATATAGTCGCGTAGAACTGCTAACTCTAACTCTAATAGACTATAGAGTGGTCTAAAAGGCACTTCCTTGCCTTCCTTAATATTAATCTTTATCTTATAGGGGCCATGGTTAGTAAGAATGCTTGCGGCTTCTTTAGAGAAGGCTTCCTCTTACCGTCCCTAGTATTTTTTAGGTAGCGTCCTGGGTGGGCCTCCTAATGTGTCCTTTAGGGTGGCATATATAACAAAATAGTTATTTACTATGTCTTTAGCCGTGCTGGCAAACTCTTCTGCTAATTTAGTAGAGATCTTAGTCTATTTGCGCTTCCCATGGGCGAAGCGGATAGTCTTGTTATAGAAGTTTGCGATAGGGTTCTATTCTACTAGCCAGGGCATTCCTAGAACCATGTCAAATCTACTAATGTTACTAACTGTGAACAGGCAACTACCGCTCTTGGTTTTACCGCGACTGTTTATAATAGTGTAGGGGAGCTTCGCCTGGCCTAGAACGCCCAAGTCTTGTCCGTTTAGCGCCACGTAGCGTTTGCCATTTATTATTATTACTGTAACCTTTAACCGCTTTATTAGATTACTGCTAACGAAATTCGCTTTAGCTCCGTAGTCTACTAGGGCTTTAATCTATTATTAGTTGCCCTCGTGCTGTACTTCACCGTCTAGCGCGATTAGTAAGCCACCACTCCTATTCTTAGGGGTCCTTGCGGCTATAACTAGTTATTATTAACCCTTATTATAGTTAACCTTGCCTATAGACTATTAGGCCTCTTAGTCTACAGCTTGTCTTTCCCCGCCTCGGCCTTGTACTTTGAATAGGACGCCTTATAATAGCCTGGTTTATAGTAGTAAAAGTATTAGTCCTTGTCCTTGTTCTCTACTACCTAAGCCTTCTTCTTACCGTCCTTATTGCGACGGTCGCTGTCGTGGCGTCTCTAGTATAGTCTTATGTTATTTAACCTAGATCGCTTTCGATCGCGCCTTTCGTTAGCTAGCTTGTTAAGAAAGTTATTATTAACATCGTGTATGCGTTATTTCCTTAACTTATAAGGTTTTAATACTTGCTAATATATATTTACTTTTACTTCTAAGTAAAAGAGGCTCTTCTATTCGCGCGGCTACTATTTAAGGTATTCTTAGATTTTCTTGTCTAGTACTATGTAGAAGTTATTAATATAGTCTTTATTATTATTATTTAAGGCCTTCTTTAGGTCGCATTCCTCTTATTAGTCCTTAAGGTAGTTAAGGAGTTCTATAAGGGTCTTCTTACCTTATTTAGCTACCTTAATCCTTTAGCGAGTAGCACTTTTTCGCTCCTAGGCTAATCCTAGGGAGTCTACTATAGTCTACTATAGAAGGTCCCAGGTGACTTTCCTGTGTTGCTTCCGCTCTAGGATCTTGGCGACTATTTAGTTCTAGTAGTTACGTTGTGTATTTCCTAAGTATCTTACTGCAAACCTAACCTGCGCTTTGTTAGTTTTAAGGGTAGGTAAGAAGTTAATATAGTCCTTATAAGCTCTCTTCTATAAGTTTAGTTCCTTATAACCCTTGCCCTTAAATTAAGGGGGTTTTAGTGGCTTTAGTAGCTATGCGTCTAGGGCAGTAGCTACTATTTAGATCTAACGTTTTTTATCGTGGCTAGTGTGGGCCTAGCCTTGTCTATCCTTCTTTCGCGGGCGTTAGATGCTTCTAAAAGCTCTAGATTAGTCTTAACTAGTATTATCTAAGCTTAAGGACGCGTCCTCTATTAAGCTATTACTTAATAGGTTATTACTTATATCTTTGGCCTTGTTTAGGTTGCCGTGACCCTCTTCGGGCTCTAGGGAGTTATTAGAGATGCTAGTAGTTATTATCTTGTTCCTAACTAGGGTCTTGCCTTTAGATTAGTAACGCTTTACTATTAGGGAGGCCTCTAGTTCTTAGATGCGTTATTAGAGCTATAGCACGCCTAGGCGTTCTTAGAGGGTAACTTTCTTTAATTATTAGTTATTATTACTGCTTATAACGGCAGGGGGGTCTTCCTCTAGGTTTATAGGTGTTGTTAGGTCTTTTATAGGCATTGCAACTATTAGAGGCTCTTATTTAAAGGGTTTTATAAGTAGTAACCTGCTTTAAGGGTCTCTTACTATCTTTAAGGTCTAGCAGGTAACTCTTCGTGTTAATTCTATCGTACAGGTGAATTAGATATAAGGGGGTAAGGGATCGTATTATAAAAAGCGCCCTAACTACGGGCGACTTAGTCTATCTACAGTACTAAGGCGATCCCTTAGAGAGGGAAGAGAAGGGCTGCGGCGAGGGAAGTAGATAGGCGGAAGGCCCGAATAGCGCCGGTCTAGAGCGGACTAGGGCCGTCGAGGGCCCTCGACCTACGACTCGTGACACGTAGAGCTCTAGCATAAGAGGTTTTAACGCGTTAACGCATAACATAAGAGCCTTACGTTAATTATATAGTATTTTACAGGACGCGGGTTATACTATTAGCTAGTTATAGTTAACTATAAGGTAGAGCTTAAGGTGTTAGGGCAGTATCTATTATTTAGAAAATTTAAGTATATAATAATAGTAAGCATTAATAACATAGACTTTATAATTACTATTTAGGCAATCTAGTCTATTACTCTAACGTAGTATAGGCTTATTAAGGCTCTTATAATAAATTAACACTAAGAGTCCTAGGTTAATAAGCGTATTTATACTATTATAAGTATAATATGCTTCTTGCGGGCAAGGATTAGTTTAAACCTCCTTACTTCTTACTTAGATCTATACCTCCTTAGATCTGGCGTGCCGTGGCGGGTAGTAGAGACGTTAGCTAGTTTTAGTCTTTACTATTTATATAAGTATAGAAATTAGTTAATAAATAAGATTTAAAGTATAATAAGGGTATATATTTGCCTTCTCCTGTATACTTATTTAACCTTCTAAGTCCTTTTAATAACTTCTTTATATTTATTTAAACTTCTTATATATGCTTTATGCGTAGTATATAGCGTTTAGCCTAAGTATATCTAGTAGTACCTATGCTAACCTAAGTAGTAGATTCGCAATTAGACCTTTTTATATTAAATAGTATGTTGTTGCGTATAATAATATAAATCTAATAGATTAAAAGCGTTACGAGAGGCTTAGGCATACCATGTAGTATTATTCGCTTACGAACGCCGTCTACGTACGCTATTACGCCTTAGGTTCCGTAAAGTTACGTTAGTCTATGCACTATCCAGACGTCCCCTTATAACTATCTAATATTATAGACAGCCTTAGTGTTACGAATAGAGACAGGCTAGGGCTTAATATTACTAAAGGTCTTATCGTGGATGCCCTAAAGCGTGTTTATACTAAAGCTATATAATAGATATTTAAGGATATAGAGTCTAAGTATCTTTATATCCCTACTATTAACCGCCTCCCTATTTATAAGACAGAGTACCACTAGTTCGCTAGTATTATAGCTAATAAGAGTATAATTAAGGGTACGTATTACGTATATAATAATATATTTCTTAACTAGCTTAGCCTAGACTCTGCAAAGGACTTTAATAAGCGTCTATTCCTTATACATAGCGATTAGCTTACTACAGAATAAATACGCTTAGTCTAGATAGATTAATTGCATGCTGTCCGGCCGTACAATAGCCAAGCTTAGATACTTGCTATCCCTGCCTGGTTCCATGTGCAGATAAATCTGCTGGCTATAGTAGTATAGACCTATTATCTACCTACGTATCCTATATAAAATCTAGTCTATTGCATCTCTAGCGACGCCGTTCTATAGAACCGGTTACAAGCTTTAAGGGACAATATTAAGCACCATGTTATAGAGCCTATTATTATATAGGGCTATACTGCTAGGGTTACTACGCTCTTCTATGCGGCTATACAAAGGCGGGGTATTACCCTAGACTTTACACGCTATAAGGACATTAATCGTGCTATTACAGGACTTACGCTAACATAGTTTAATAAGCTAGTTAAAGAGATTTATACGTCCGCCTTTACCTTATAGGCCTAGTCTAGCCTAGTAGCAAATATTAACTTCCGTACTATATGCCAGTTTTTTTAGGAGGTTAAGCTATATCTTATAGTAAAGCATGCTATTAAGCACGGTAATATTAGCATGCTTTAACGCGTTGTTAACTTATTAATCTATGTCTTTTAGGGTGCTAGGCAAGGTAACTATAGGCGTAAGATATTATATTATCGCTAGACGTTATTAGATACTAGTAATCTATTACTTTAGTCTACTATACTTGCATCCGGACTTGTTAACTAGCTAAGCTATAATAACTCTTTTAAGCTAATTAATCTATCTCTTAAGCACCTTAACTGTAATAGCAAGATTAACGTTAAGACCTTAAAGAACTCTATATACGATATAGGTATTATCTTTTAGCGTACTACCTTATATAGTGTATGGGTCCACGCTGCGCGAACATGGCTTAAAGACTTCTTTAGGGAGAAGATACCATCTTCGCATACTTCTACAGAGGCTGTACACGATATGTTTGGTCTGGCAGGCACGATCCTAAGAGACTACTACGCTAAACCTTGTCCTGCGTAATAGGTGCATAACTAATAAATATTTAATTTATATAACCTATTTACTATTAGCGCGACTATGCTCGAGGATAAGGTAGCGTAGTTTAATTCCTAGATAGCCTGTCTCGTAGATCTTGTATAGCTAGCTAGACAGGCAAGTGGCGATAATAATCCATTTAAGGGCTTTATTAATATTAAGGCCTACGCTATAGCTATTCTTAACGTCTATAATTATATTAGTAATCTAGCCTTTAACGTCTCGCGCATCCCCGCATCTAATATAATAAATATACTAAATTTATCCCTTAATTAAGGCCTTATTATATCTTAGTTATATACTTGTGTGTTAGAAGTTTACATAAGTTGTAATAAGTTACTAGAATATCGTGTATTCTAGTCGTGTGTGTGTGTGTTGTATACCCAGCCTTAGGCTATTATTTAGGTAATTAAAAGCTTTTAGAAGTTTGTAAGAGTTATAAGGTGTTTTTAAAAAGTTACACAAGTTCGCAAGCGTGCAATAATACGTTATATTTTTACGTATAGTCTATCTAGCTTTTATTTTATATAATATTAATAGCACATGCGCACCCGCCTCTCTCTCCTTTATAGTCTTAACACTATTAGTCGCGTCGCTAAAAGTAAATTCTCTTATTACCTTGCCCTAGTAAGCAAAGGTTAATTAAATATTATAACTTTAGTACTAGTACTTGCCTCCTCTACTAGGTAGTAGTAACAGGTCTATAATAGCGGGATCCCCTCTTCTAGCGCTTAACTATCTCGCTTAGCTATAAAGATTAAACTAACTCTGTAAAATAATAGAACCTATTATCCCCTTTTTTAGCGCTTAACTATCTCGCTTAACTATAAAGATTAAACTAACTTTATAGGATAACAGGACCTATTATCTCCTCTTTTAGTGCTTAACTATCTTGCTTAGCTATAAAGATTAAACTAGCTCTATAGGATAATAGGACCTATTATCCCCTCTTTTAGCGCTTAACTATCTTGCTTAACTATAAAGATTAAACTAACTTCGTAGGATAATAGGTCTTATTATTATTTAAGGGCGGAGGGCTAGTAATTAAACTCCCTAGCTTCCTATTTAGGCTATAAGCCTACGGCACTAACGTTCCCGCCTACTAACTTTATTATATCTTATAGGATTATATATCCTATCCTTATTTAGCAAGCTATAAGTTTAGAGTTTCTTATCCTTATCTTTATTAGATATATAGACTCGGAACTTGCTTATCTCTAAGGCGATATAAACTATATAGCTAATAATATCTTAATATTATAGTAATCTGCCAGGTTTAATGCGCCAATCTATAGGTTAGTATACCGAATAGGGAGGGGAGAGCATCTTACGTTTACTATAACGCTACTCTTAGGTAGGCCGCCGTCGTACTTAAGGTGCTTATTAATAGTTTTAGTTACTACGCGATTAAGGTACTCTAAGAAGTTAAAAGTAGATTCCTTCTTAACTAACTTTTTAAGGCCTTAGGAAAGCTTGCTAGGAATAAGTATAATACTATTACTTAAGAAGAGGGTAATTATGTCGCCTAGCGCTAAGCAGGATTAAAAGATCCTGCTTAAGAGGGCGAGGAGCGATAGTCCCCGTAGAGACTAGGGATAATGCGGGTTCGCTGGCCCGATAACATAGGCCTACTCTGGGGAGTAGGCGAAAGAGAGACAGGTCTCTGCTATTATTATTCTAGGACATTTTGTCTGCCGTAGGCGTCGGCTCCTGTAGCCTAGTTAGTAGAGATGGCTTAGTCGGGCGAGGGCTAGCGTACTATTATTATTTTAAAACATTTTATAAGTTATCCTATTTATTATTATAGAGGAGGAAAGGTTTAAGAGAGCAGCCCCCTTTTAGAGTAGTTACTAGGTCTTATTTATATTAAGAAGGAGGTTACTAAAATAGTAGGTTAGTTAAGCACTTATTATAGTTAGAAGGCTATACTATGTTAATAAACGTCTTATAATACCTACCCTTGCTTATATTCTCGCTTATTTAACGCTAACGTTAACTAGCCTATAAGAAGGCTTAAAAGTATTAATAAGTTTCTAAAATAAAAGAAAGTAGGTCTATCTAATCTTATTATACTAGGTTAACTTCTAACGTTATCTTAGTTTGCAGTGTAGACTTCTACTATCCTAGTAATCTATAACTAATAGTCTATCCCTTAGCTACGCTATAAGTATATACAAGTTCTTAAAAGTTTATAGAAGTACACACGAGCTCTATTATTAACACGTTAAGCGCTACGTTGCCTACCTAGAACCGTACCTTTCGTAGTAAGCGATAGTATCTATAAATCGCGATTAAACACGATACGTCCCATATAATGCCCTCTTCCCTCTCGCTCCCGCGCTCGAAAAGCTCGTCTATAACTACCCTATATAAAACCTTATAGTAGGTTATAATAGTACTAGTAACTATATAGCCGTCTACCTTCTCGACAAGTTACAGCCGACGATATACTACTTACGCATGTTAGAAGCGTCTATAAGTCTTTAGAAGTATTTATAAGTCTCTAGAAGTTTACAAAAGTCTTTAGAAGCGTCTATAAGTCTTTATAAGTTTATAAAAGTCTACATAAGTGTGCGTATTCTCACGAGCGAGACTATATATAAGTGGTATAGTAGTTACGTAGGCACTGTTATAGCATAACTAGGGCATAATAAGCTAAGTAAAGGATTTTACTATAGTATTTATCTAGGCCACCTTAATCCCAGCCTAACTAGAACTATTAATTAGTCCACGTTAACTATCGCCGCCTAACTATAAGCTAAGTATCTTTAGGTATTAGATAAAGGCGCGGTTTAAATAGAATAAAGTAATAAATATCTTATAACGCCTAGCCTCCCTAACACCTACCTAAAGGCAGGATAGTTTAAACTAAATAATATAAAGAGTACCTTGCAATACCCTACCTACCCTAATACCTTTAAATTATAAGGTTCTACGTTAATAAGCAGAAGATAAGCTCTAAAACTTAATACTATAAACTAGTAAAAAGTTACTACTCCTAGATAAAATAATATAAGCACTATAAGAAGCTAATAACGTTTGCTAGACGCTACCTTTATTTTTAGTATAGGTTAATAGTAAGCACCCTAATTTTTTAGGGTACTACTAGTAACGCGCGCACGTCGAGCTAGGGTGCTTAATAGTTAAAGCTGCCAAAGCCATGTACGTCTAGCATTTGTTACCAGACCTCTTGCAGCGCTCGCAGCGCTCGTCACTAAAAAGTTACCAACCGTAGTCGGTCTCCATAATAGCGCCCACATGGTGGGCAATGGCACGCCGCTCCTTTGGGAGCGCCTGCAGATCCTCACTGGTGAGAGACCACCAGCAGCCACTCTCCTGGGGTTCCCAGGACTGAGCTTTCTTGCTACCAGCAGCAGGCCATGCCCACTACCGGCGGGTCTGAGGCGCCTGCTGCCCCAGGCTAAACGACGCCGAAGTACCTTGCGGTACCGCAGCGACCGCAGTCGCGAGGGGCCCAGCCGGAGCCGCGGCACCAATTGCACCGCCCATGGTGGCGGCAACTCCTCTACGATAGTATAAGCATCCATGCTACATCATACGACATACAAATGTACTTACTGGGTGGGGGGGCGAGAGGCCAGACCCTCATCTTCTTCCTCCTCATCTTCATCCTCCTCGTCAAAGGGCTACGATATTGTCAGACTGCGCGCGCGATTGGACTAGGTTGATACTACATACCCCGAAGCCCCACGCCATGTCGGCGAAGGTGATGGGGGAGGCCAGGGGGGAGGGGTGGGCCGGGGGGGAGAGGGAGGCCGAGGGGGGGCCGGCAGGGAACTGCATCCTATCAGTGTCATGCATACTACAGCAAGGCTCGATGTTACATACGCCGCCCCACCCCATATCGTCGTCGTCGTCGCCCCAGACTATACGCTATCAATACGTGTACACGCGATCGCGGCGCGTTCGCGTAGTTAACTAATGGCCCACTTACAGAGGGGGGAGGCGGGGTCGTTTTACAAGTAATTAGCACAGCCCTTAACCCTATAACAAGTATACGATATGACTTACTTGGCCCGAAGGGCTGGTAGTAGCAGTGGCATTGGCGGCTGCGATAGTATTGGCGGCGGCGGCAGCGGCGGCGGCGGGCTATAATATATTAACACTCTAACCTTATTATACGAATAAGACGATTCTTACAGCAGCGCGGGCGCGATAAGGCGGGGGCGGAGGGTGCTATAGTCTATTAATATTAAATGCATCGCGCGACGTTAATATCACCTATAAAAGCTTACCTAGAGCTACTATAGGTTAGTATATTAAAGCTAAACGCAAAAATGGATAGATCTGCATAGCAAGACTAACACTAGACAGGTCTAATATAAATAGACCACGCATAATGCCACCTTTACAGTTAATTATATATACTAGGTTTTACCCTACTCTAGGGAGGCGGCGGCAGCGGCCATGGCACCCTTATTAAGGAATATAACCCCCCTAATAATACTATAGCGGGCGGGAGTCATTGCATAAGTTATTTTTTTTTTAAATTAAATATAAAAAAAGTAAGTAATTAGTGTTAAGGTTACAGAGTAAAGTCGTCGAGTAGCTACCCTATATGCCTATACCAAGGGCCACGCACAGGTTATATAGCACTATTACTTTTACCCTTACCACTTACTCTACGCCGCCACGTACTTATTACCTACTTTTTACCTATTTATAACATCTTCTAAATACTTTTACGAACTTATAGAAACTTATGCAAACTTCTAATTAGCTAAATGTTAAGATCCAATCGTACAGACACTTGGCTAGGCTCCAGGGCGCCTATGGTCTACAGGTGACCAATGGGGGCGCGGTATCTGGGGATCACGTGACTGCTCGACGAGCTCGACTCGAGCAAGTCGAGCAGACGCAGGAGCCAAGACATCTGCTCGCTATGCTCGCTTCGAGCATGTCGAGCAGGAGAAGTATATAGGAACGCAAGAAGGAGTCTCTTCTACTTGTGTTTAACCTATTTATTAATCTATTGTTTAGATCTGAATAAGCAACCTTGTTGATTTAATTGTGTTATACCCACCTTTAATACTAACGCCCTAGTAACAAGCGTAAGTTATTACTACGACCCTCTCTCGTTCTACTATAGTATTCCTGCCCGAGAACTAACCTTAGCCCCTTAGGGACTAGCTACCCCTTTAAGATCTTAACATCTTAAACACCCTTAATATAAATACTAATAGGACCCCTACCTCTTCTATAGCTTCGGACAACTATGTCACCCCTATAGGGGATAGCAAGAACAAGGCACACAAACCTGACTTGTATAATAGTAATTATACCCTCCTTAATACCTGGCTCTTATAGCTAGACCTCTATTTTTTGACCAGAATTAAGACCTTAAAGATAAGAAGAAGGTTATCTTTGCTATAACCTACATGTGAGGAAGCGCTAAAGAATAAATCTATCCCTACCTAGTTAAGTACTTAGACATGGACTATAATAACGAAAATAAGGAGTATATTAACAAGCATGCTAATGCAATCGATATTATTAAAGACTACGATAACTTTAAAATATGCCTTTAATAAATATTTAGAATTACTAACAAAACAGCTATCGCTGGACGAGCAATCTAAATAGTTTGCTAACACTAATCTATAGCTAAATACATAGTCAAGTTCTGTAAGTACACAGTGTAACTTAACTAGGAGGATAAGTCTTTTAAGATAATATATAAATAAGGCCTTAAATATAATGTGCGCGAGGAACTCCTGCGTAGTAGTATAAAGATAAAGACCTTAGAAGAAATGTATAAAGAGACTATCTATATTAATAGGGAGTGGTTCGCTTTGCAAGAAGAGTTCCGTAGGAACCTAAGGAACGCTAGTTTCGGATAATAGGCACCTATAGTCTATAGAGCGCCACTAAAAGTACCTCGACGCCAGCAACGTAACTACTATAGACCCTAACCTATAGAAAATGTCTAGTTTAATAACCTAGAAAAGGGAACAGGAAAGGCTATAGGCTTTCGAAAGCCTAATTAACGTATCTTAGATAGAACCTGACGATAGGGGACCGAGACGCGTAAATACTTTACATATGGCAAACTAGGCCACATAGCCAGTAGTAGTAGTAGTAGTAGTAGTATTGATTAACGTCCAGGAACATAATGTTCTAGCCTCCCATGGGGCATGGGGACGTGCTAAGCTATATTTACAGAAAGCGTTTCGTGCCTGTCGGCTGGCTACCATCACAGTAGCCTTGTTGTACATAGCCCATCCTCCCTTTAATAGGTCTACCTGCTACTACAGGCACCTAGATACCTATAGTAGCCGGCCCTCATCTGTGAGGGTGTTGTTGTCCTGCCCCTCTCTCCCTCGCCCTTGTAGCTCTGCTCCCGTACTGTCTTCCTCCCCCTACCTCGTACGAAGTAGGACCTCGTACGAGTTAGCAAGCTGTCTTGTACCTTGAGTAAAAACCTCGTAGGGGAAAACCTCAAGCTTGAACAAGTAGTAGTAGTCGCCTGAGCGGTACTTAGTTTGGGTGAAAGGTTTTGACCAAGTCTTGGCAGAGCGAAAACTCTGCATCTTGGCTTTAGTCTCTTTATCGCAACAGCGCCAGCTTTTTGCGGATAAAGAACGTGATTCTAGTAATCAGCTTGTTCAGGCGAACAATTTCATACTACAGGAACCCCCCACACGGTCGTGTGGGTGGAATCACGATTTTGGTGTTCCTGGCCACATAGCCAGGAACTATAGATCTAAGAATAAGATCACTAGATAGTTAAACGTACTAACTATCAACAAGAAAGAAACCACCGACGAAGAATAGTAGGTAGTAAACGCCATTAAACAAATTAACATCTACAACGAAGGATCGGAGTAATTAGGAACCTCTAATTTACGACTCTACGCGGATGCATACGAAGGTTTAGACGAAAAAGGAAAGAAGAAGAAACTAATACCTCAATCTCTTACACCTCACCCTAGCTAGAGCAAACTAGTCACTAGTAAGACAACGAATGTTTTCGACTTCTTAGAAAAACACTAACCAAGTGAAGGAGACTTCGGGTTTACAGCAATAGAGCGACAAGACTACGTAAAAGCATTTTTCTATGCTTACCAACCTAACTTAGTTAGTAAAGTAGCACGAGAAATGGCGGACCACCGCTACGCCCACGAAGACCCTAAGAAGAAGTACCTAAACAAAAGCCTAAACTACAAACTATAGTACGACCTAGACCACCGCAATCCTACGCACGAGACCATACAATAGACCCTCTATAAAGAAAATTAATATACTATTTATTACTAAGCTAAGGAATACAGCTACTTTCCCCGAACGTACTAACGATGTAAATAAGAGTAGTTTAACTGCCCTATCGCCCATTACGACGTTCACCTCTAGGACAAACGCAAAACACGATACTTTCTATATCTTAACTAGGCACTAAACTAAGTAATATTACTACTAGTTAATAGGAAATATGCATTAGACAAATGGCAAATATACTTACACCCTAATTATAAGGAACATAAAGAATAAAAAGGGAAGTATGGGTTTAATCGCATACTAAAAGGGACTACGACCCTTAGAATTAAAATATTAACAAAGGAAGAAGACAGTGAAGCTCTCCTAGTAGAGGCCTAGTAGCAGCCCTAGGAGAAGAAAAACGAAAGACGCCTTAAACCCACGAAGCTAGCCAAAAAGAAAATGTCTTTTTTAGACCTAGGCTCAGGCGGGAAAACGCCTTTAAGGAAGTAAATGCCACTAATAGTTAGGTATTAATTAAGCTACTAGTATAGCTTACAGTGATGTCCATGGATGGATTGGATTAACGAATCCATCTATATCCATCTAATCCAAACAGCCCCTGGAAATCCAATCCATCTACGTAGATTGTTCTATACCTAATTAGGCGTTGTCTAGACCTAATTAAGGTATTAAATTAGTAGTTTTGTCGTCCAATAGTTTTCCTGTGGCTTGTTAAGGCAAGCGACCCAAAAAATCGTAATATCTAAACTTAACCTTACCTAGTTCAACGAAACTTCCACAACACCTGTTTAATAGCTCTAAAACGGTCGAAGCTACTTTTATTTAGTATTTTCTTAAATCCCGCGACTTATCTTTGCTAGTTATCTAATTATCTATTAAAATGCGCCTTTAGTTAGATGGCGAGCGCCTACGGCACCAACGCACAAGGACCTCTCCAGAGCCACCTAGTATCTCCCTACCTACGCTAATAATTATAGAAGCTTTAGAGGCTATTAAGACGCCTATTAAAGGGGTAAAACGATAGATTAAGTTAAATTCTGCGTTGTTGCAAACCCGTAAGCGGGTCTAGGCGCCAGAAGTAGCATTAGTACTAGACTCACAAGGCTCCCCATAACTATTCGTTCTATTAACTCAAAGTGGCCAGCAGAGTAGCAGTACGTACGGTATAAACTCACAGTTACTTAGTATGTCTATTAACGATGTTTATGGCTCTATTACTAACCCCGTTACTGTAGATACTAGTGTTAATAATTAGCTTAATTCTTAATTAGAGGCATTAGAATTAACTTCGTAACATACTACCCTAATTTAATTAGCATTAGCTAGAGACTCTATACATGCTACGAAACGCCGCGAGATTAAGATATTAAGCTTTAATTACTTTTAGGTTAACCTTACTAACAACTAGGCGTTTAACACTTACACTAAGGTATACAATCCTAAAGGGAGGCTTAACTTATAAATCTAGAAGTACGGCGTCCCACTTAAAAGCACGGATAAGAAGACATTTACTTAGTTCTTCTTATATAAACCGTGCTATATTAACTGCTTTAAGGCGAAGATCCTTAATATAAGAAAGGGGTGTAGGTTAGTTGCTAGCCATCTTAAGAAATATAAGATCTTTAATCTAAATCGTCGGCCCCTTATAGGGCAGGATAAGATAGATTAGTTCGCGCTTAATATATCTTCTCTAAAAGGTTTAACTACTATTAATGCTGTGGCGTCTTCCTTTAACGTCGATAAGTTCTATTAACTTTTAGTTAGATAAATTGTTATGAGCAGGATCCCCTTCGTTAAGCTAAATACTAAGGAGCTCCGTGAGGTGTTTTAGTATCTTAATTCAGCTATAAAGATGCCTCGCGCAATCCCATCTCGTAATATAATAAGGCGTAGGATCTCCGTGGAGTACGCACGTTCGAAGGATGTGGTTGCTGCCCACCTAGACCGAGCCATCACGAAGATTCACCTAGCCTTCGACTTATAGACTTCTAGTAATAATAAGTTGTACAATAGTGTTGTCGCATAGTTTCTTAATAAGAAAGGCAATCCACGAAACCTTCTCCTTACTCTTAAAGCTATAAAAGATGCCTATACTAGTAGAAATATTGCGGCATCGCTATAGGGGGTTATCTCTTACTAGGGGCTTTAAGACCGCGTAGGGTATCTTACCTCTAACAACGCCATAGTTAACGATACGGCAATAGACGCTCTAGGGGAGATTTTTAGGGAAAATTAGCTTAACTTTAACCCTAAGTAGTAGCATATAAGGTGTATAGGGCATATCTTTAACCTTGTCGCGAAAGCGCTAATGTTCGGAGCTAATATTAGCAGCCCAACTCAGGTAGAGGAGGTGGCATTTTTTAAGCAATATAAAGCTCATGGGACTGTCAGAAAGCTTCGCAATATTATTAAATAGATTAGGAAAAACACCTTAAGAAACGCCAGGTTTATTGCTACTTAGGAAGTTCATCCTGGATAGGTGCGATCGGATGGCCTCATAAGACCTTTGTAGTTAATACTTAGTAACGCCACCCGCTGGAATTCCACATACCTAATAATCGAGCGAGCTATAGTGCTTGAAGAGGTGCTTAACGACTTTTATAGAGACGAATTACGGTCTCTTAATAATACTAGATTACAGCGGCAAAGTGGCAGCTAGTAGAGTTAATCTATTAGTTACTATTAACTAGATCTCCGTCTTTCTATAGCCAAGTGGCAGTACTTAAAGGAGAATCTTAAGCTTCTTAAACTTTTAAACAAGCTTACTTTGCGCCTCTAAAGTTATCTTAGTAATAGTAATAATAATCCTTGAGAGTATAGTAACATTAGATAATTATACACTTCGCTAGACGATCTCCTAACGGACCTTGAAGCTTAAGAACTTTAAGCACAAATAGATGGAGATATCCAGCTTAAACAGCGTCTTTATAAAGGCTGGGAGATGGCATCGAAGTACTACACCTTGTTTACAGAGTCTCCGGCCTACACGGTGGCAATTGTCTTAGATCCTACCCGGGGCATGGATTACATCCGTTCTTAATAGGTAATAGAGCATCCAACTTAGCCAGGTATCGCACAAGGATGGATCGAAGAGCTATATAACCGTAATTATAAGGACAGAATAACACTTAACTAACAGGAGATAGACCTATCTTTTTCTAAGACCGCCTAAGCGCTCTTAAGATGGGAGACTTTTGCGCGAAAAGGTTAAGTAAAGGCAAATAAGAAACAATAGGTAAATAGCGACGAGTTAGTAGAGTACCTTAAGCTCTCTTAGTTTGCTATTAATGTTCCTCCTTTCATTTGGTGGCAATAGGATGAGCAACGACGACGCTGGCCGAAAGTATCTTAGATGGCTCTTGACGTACTTTCTGCCATGCCTATGAGCGATGGACCTAAGAGAGCTTTCAGCGGCGCAGGTAACCTTATTACGAAGCCCCGTAATTGTCTTAGTAACAATATTATAGGGCATCACGAGTGTATAGCTTCATGGGAGAGGGCAGGATTAATTAAGATTAGTAACAACTCTATAGAGGACTTGGACGAATTAGATAATATAGATAAGAAGATATTAGACTAGAACTTTACGCGCTGTTTTTTATAGTGCTCTTTTCTCCTATATTAAAATACTAAGGCACTTTATTAATCTATTTCTGCTATATCGTTAATACGGTGTTAATGTGTTATCTAGTTCGAGCGCCTGCGTGGCTAAAGTAACAATTTTTAATACTAAAATAGCTATTAAAATGGATATACTTAATACTAAACGCTAGAATAAGCTTTTGCGACATCTGTAGCGTCCAATAGTAGAACATAATAAGCTTAAAACGGATGGATTAGATTTCCATGGATTTTGTGGATTTTGCATGGATGGATATCCAATCCATCCGTGAACATCACTGATAGCTTAAAGGAACATAGATAAAAGCCATGCTAGACTCAGGAGCACAGGAAAGTTATATGTCTAGAAAAGCACTTAATAGAGTAGGACTCTACGAACGCAAGAAGGCCATACCCTATGCTATCTATATCGCGAATAGATAGCTAATGCCCAGTAAAGCAACAATCGAGTACGAGGTTAAAACCACCCTTACGATCTATAGATACTAGGAATTAATTACCCTTAATATTATTAAGGAAGCTAATCACGACGTGATTTTAGGATTACCCTAGTTAAGGAAGCATAACCCTACAGTTAACTAGGAAAAGAAAGATCTATCCTTTAAGCGCTGTAACTGTGCATTACAAGCAAAGCCTACGCATTAATAGAGTATAATAGTAAATAAGAGAGCTATTAACAATATAGTCTCGCGACTAGAAGTCGATAAACGCGAAATTAACTTGGCAGACGCTAATAGGAACTACTAGGTTACAAAGCGTAAGCATAAAGAAAACAGCACACCTCTTAATATCCCCGACGAATATAAAGAATAGAGTTATTTATTTTAGGAAGAGAAAGGAGCAAACGCCCTTCCTAAGCATACACACCAAGATTACCGCATTATTCTCGAAGAAGGAAAAACGCCGCCTTTTGGACCACTATACGGCCAGAGTAAAAAGGAACTCTAATGGACACGCGAATTCCTAAAGAAAGCCCTTAATAGGTAATAAATACGCAAGTTAGAATTGCTAGTAGCGTTATCCCTAATATTTATTATAAAGAAGGATAGAATATAACGTCCATGCATTAACTACAGGAAACTAAACGACATAATAATTAAGAATAGATACCTACTACTAAATATACAAGAATCTCGAGACAGGCTAGGACGAGCCAAGATATTCACGCAATTTAACCTACGAGACGGATACTACCTTATACAAATATTAGCAGGTGATAAGTGGAAGACAGCTTTTTAAACTAGATACGGACTGTTTAAGGACCAAGTTATGCCTTTTAGACTCATAAACGCGCCAGCAACGTTCCAAGCAATAATTAACAATATACTATAAAACTATCTTAATATATTTATAGTTGCCTACCTCGACAATATCCTAGTATTATTAGAATAAGAGAAAGATCATGTGCAACACGTGCAGATAGTACTATAAGCGCTAAATAACGCTAACCTATAGCTAAAACTAAAAAAGTGTAAATTCTATGTTATAGAACTAGAATTCCTATAACATGTTATTAACACTAAAGGTATCTAAGTAAGCCCTTTAAAGATTAAGGAAGTAAAAAAGTAGAAGTTACCTACTAATCTTAAGAAAGTACAAGCCTTCCTTAGATTTACTAGATTTAATAGACAATTTATCACGAACTACTCTAGAATTACACTACCACTTATAAACCTCACGAAGAAAGACAAACCTTTTAACTAGATAGAAGAATATAAACAAGCATTTTAAACACTATAAAAAGTATACATTACGCCACTAGTCCTTATACACTTCTAAGATAACAAACCTTTGCGTATCGAAATAGACGTAAGTGACTTGGCAGTAGGAGCATGCGCGAAATAAGAGAAGAATGGTAAATAGCACCTAGTTGCATACTACGCACACAAGTTCACATTAGAAGAATCACGGTACGAAGTACACAATAAGGAACTACTCGCGATAGTAAAAGCTATTAAACACTAGAGAATTTATACACACAGTTACTTAGAACTTATAATCTTTGCGGACTATAAGAATCTTACACGCTTCATAACCACGAAAGAACTAACTTAATAAGCAAGATAGTTAGAAACGCTAGGACAATACAAGTTTAAAATTATATACACCCTAGGCAAAGAAAACGGACGAGCAGACGCTCTTAGTAGAATAAATAATAAAGGAGAAAAAGTTAAGATATACTCTATAGTACTAAAGAAAAACCCTAATAGCTCTTTAAAACTAACTGCTAAACTTAACCAACTCCTTGTACTCACACGAGAAGTACCCAGAGAACTGTAAAAGGAAGTTATACAATAATACTATAATAACCCAGTGTACGGACACCTAAGGATTAGAAAAACTATAGAACTTATCTAGCGGAATTACAGCTTTAAGGGAATTAAGGAAGCAGTAACCACCTATATCTATAAATATGCAGATTGCTAGCGTAACAAACATGCAACACACCTTAAGTACAGAGAAATATAAGCTATACAAATACCTGTTGCACTATAGGAAGACATCGCTATGGACTTTATTATAGGACTACCGAAATTAAGAGATCCTGCAACCGGAATCACTTACAACGCAATACTAAATATTATCTATTAATTTACTAAATACGTGGAACTACTACTATGCTAGAAGATAACTACGGCTAAGGAACTCGCATTCCTTATCCTAGACTAACTTATATAGCACCACGGTATTCTAAAGATAATTATCAGCAATAGAGACAAACTCTTTACCTTAAACTATTAGATAACCCTAATAGCACTTATTAGAACAAAACGGAAATTATCAACAGCATACCATCCACAAACCGACGGACAGACAGAACGTACGAATTAAACTATCGAAACGTACCTACGCATCTACTGCAACAGCTAGAAAAATAACTAGATTTCCTTACTACCTATAGCACAACTAGTATATAATAACAAGATATTAATAGTAACAGGATTTACACTATTTTATGTAAACTACAGAAGATATTTACATCTCTTTAATTAAACACTTCCTACAACGATCAAAATAGAAGAAGCAATAAATATGGCAGAAACTATAAAGAAAATACATGCACAACTCTAAGAGAATCTTAAGAAAGCTTAACAGCAAAGCATTTCCTACATAAACTAAAAAAGAAAAACGGCACCTTAGCTAAAGAAGGGGGATAAAGCATATCTGCTTACGAAAAATCTTTAAACCCAGAAGAAAAAGCACAAGAAACTAGACCATGTCAAGATTAGGCTATTTTTTATTATTAAACAAGTATCACCAATTAACTATCGATTGGAACTACCGCCAGACGCAAAAATACACCCGGTATTCCATATAGACCGACTCGAACCCGCAGACCCTGAAACACCAGTCGAAACAACCTTCTATCACCAGCCAGAGGAAGAAAACAAATTTAAAGTTAAAACACTCCTAGGATACAGGGAAGTAGGACGGAAAGACTTCTAAGATAATAAGTTCCTACAAGAATGGTTAGTCAAGTAGAAAGGCTACCCATATTTAGAAAACACATAGGAACCTAAGTCCGAACTCCATAAGAATTGCTAGCAACTCTTAAAGAAAGCGCGAAGCAAGATCTATAATTACCACTACTATACTAGAGTAACGAGAGAAAACTTTAAAGGAAACGAGACTTACGCCACAATAATGTTAAAAGAAAATACTACGCGACAGACAAGGAAGGAGCATTAGTAAAGTTGTCTAGCATTCCTATCGTGGACCACAGGAGAGGAGAAAGCCCAACCCCGGACGCAGCCGCAGGGCAATCGCTAAGGTTGGCGTTGACCTCGAGCTCTCTAGTAGCCTCCATCTCCGACGCCAAACACTGCGCTTTTCGCTTAGCATGCTCTTTAGCCTGCTTTAGTATTTTCTTATTTCGCAGAAGCCGCGTCAAAACCTCTGCTAGCAACCTCTCATCTTTATCCACCTTCTTTTAATACTTCTTACAGGTTCTATCTAAGGATGCCCACGACAAGTTAACACAAGGCTTTTAAGAGCGCACACACTCGGCACACTTTAGACGAGCGTTAGGATCGGAAGAAGGCATAGTGATGCAAGTAGTGCTAGATAAAAGATAATAATTACAAGAGATAGGACAAAGGACACTATTGTAATAAATTTTAGAGCTAAGGCGAATAGCGCGGGCCTTAAAGAAAGACATTATAGCGAGAACTAATAAGTATAGGGTCACCGGACTTTAACTAATTAACGGGACAGGTTAGGTGATTCGAGGACGAATTAGTTGGAGGAGGGGGATGATGTTAAGATCTAATTGTATAGACACTTGGCTAGGCTCCAGGGCGCCTATGGTCTACAGGTGACCAATAGGGGCGCGGTATCTAGGGATCACGTGACTGCTCGACGAGCTCGACTCGAGCAAGTCGAGCAGACGCAGGAGCCAAGACATCTGCTCGCTATGCTCGCTTCGAGCATGTCGAGCAGGAGAAGTATATAGGAACGCAAGAAGGAGTCTCTTCTACTTATGTTTAACCTGTTTATTAATCTATCGTTTAGATCTGAATAAGCAACCTTGTTAATTTAATTATGTTATACCCACCTTTAATACTAACGCCCTAGTGACAAGCGCAAGCTATCACTACGACTCTCTCTTATCCTACTACAGTATTCCTGCCCGAGAACCAACCTTAGCCCCTTAGGGACCAGCTACCCCTTTGGGATCTTAACACTAAATAAGTAGACTATTATTTACTCCTATAGATACTACGCTATAATACCAGGCACCGTAAGCTTATATAAACTTCTAATTAGCTATATAAATAGGTCTATACTTACTTATATAGACTACGCGCAATACTATATAGCACCGCGAACTTGTGTAAACTTCTAAGACCTTCTTTTAGTATGTGTAGGAATGCCCCTACTCGTATTATAGGCGTAGATGGCTACGACGTATATATATTCGCTAATACTTAGTAGAACTATCGTATACGCACTAGAAACAAACTGCTATAACCTTATAAAAACTCCTTTAAACTTCTAATAACTTATGCCTACTAAAAACTACCAGTCTAGCTATATAAACACTGGTTGACCTAGGGTATACTATTTAAAATAGGACTAAGACGGATGTATAGGCACGCGAGAGAAGAATAATAATATTAGACTAGTATACACGTACACTACTACTACCTATTATTATCTAACACCTTCTGGCTCGGCTTACGGACGCGGCCCCGTGTCGATTTACTACTATATAACAGGATATTTAATATAGATAGTGTAATACTACCTAAGGGCGTTCGCCAGGTAGATCTTAGTGTCCTATTACCCTATCCTTACCTTAGAGTCCGAGGCGTTATAGCACGACTACAAGGACGCGTATAAGATACCAAAGCTAGCTAGTTACTAATAATAGTAGTAGACTCGCCCATATTTACTAAAGCATTAACCTGGGTCTCCGAGACGACCTAAGTCTCCGAGACGACTTAAGTCTCTAATATAACAGGGGATTAAGTAAGCTCTTAAGTCGGGCACCCTAGTTTCCAACACCCCATAGTTTCCGACAGCCCCGCAACCTCGCCCCCCACCATACACCACGACCGAATATTAACTTTAAATAACTTAATTCTTCGCTAATTTTAAAAATATTTTTTGCACTATTTTCGCTACCTTTAAATAGCTAGATATATAGAAGAAGATGTCCAGAATACGCTTATAGATCTTAAATCTAGGGTCGCTTTAGCTACTACTGCCACCTAACACGGGGTCCTACGTAATACTCTTCGCGGCCACTTTAATAGTGCCTAACCCTATTAGTACGCTTACGACGGTAAATAATAGCTTATAACTATTTAAGAAGAGCTTTTAGAGAAATAGATTCTTTAGTAAGAGGTCTTTAGTTATGCGCTAACGTACGCGTAAGTATAGGCTATTATAATTACTATTTTTAAGTAATAGGGTAACTATAAGAACCTAGGGAAGAAGTAGACTAGTTACTTTATATAATACTACTTAGCTATTAAGTTAAAGTTAAGTCGCTGGACTAGCTAGGAACGCGTAAATAAGGCTACTCTAGAAAATATTAGGCACTTGTTTAATCTATATAAAATGGTAAGCTAGATTCCCCCCCGGCGCAGGTATAATACCGACAAGGGCGGTATTATAGAGGGCTAGGGCATTAATAGGCTTGTTATAGGCTCCTCGCAGGAGAGCCTAAACACTATACTAGTTAAGATAATAAATGCCCGCACTTAGACCTCTATAGTAAAATGTATTTCTGCGCTCGGCGTTGCTTCTAGACCCCCTTATTATCTTTAAGGCTAAGAGCATCCAGGAGCAGTGGTTTAAGAAGGAGTTTTTAGCTTAGAACCTAGGCTAGCATGTTACCTTTTCGCAAAATAGATAGACGAGTAATAACATCGCTGTTAAGTGGCTAGAAAAGGTGTTTTTGCTATAGACTAAGCCTAATAATCCCTCTGAGGCATGGTTACTTATTGTTGATGGCTATAGTAGTTATACTTTAGACAAATTTATAACTATATATTACTTAAATAATGTCTATTTACTCTTTTTCCCTGCTTATACTTCATATCTACTCTAGCCTTTAGATTTGGGCTGTTTCTTAAGTCTAAAGGCGGTGTATCGGCGCTTTATTAGCGAATATATGGCTTGGACAGATAAAACAAAGCTTAGGAAGGCCAAGTTTCTCGAATTTTATACAAAAGTACGTAAAATTGGCCTTCGAGAGCAGTGCATCCGATCTAGGTGGAAGGTAATAGGCTTATACCCTAAGAGCGTAAGGAAGCCCTTAGGTTCTCGCTAGGTAGTAGTGCGCGAACGGCCGTCAACACTACCCCCTTCTACTATAGATATTAGGACGCCAAAACGCGGCAGCGATGTTATAAAGCTATTTTCTAAAAAGAACTTCTTACTAACTACACGATAATGCGTTCAGCTTACTACCATAGCGTTTAACTATACCTTAATAATAGTTACTATACAAGACCGTGAGATTGCTTCCTTGCGTAAGTAGGTAGAGCAAGCTAACCCGCTAAAATACTATAAAGTTATAACTAATTTAAACAATCTCTTCGTAAGTCTTATAGAAGTTCTCTCTTAAACTAATTAAGAGCCTGCTTAACGTGTTCGTAAGGTAAGAAGCGTAGAGCAAGGGGTTATTATTATAAAAGAAAAAAGTAGCTCTAAGGAGGAAGCAAAGTAATTATTAGTGCGACGTTTAGCACGGAATTAATAACTAACACGACGGTATCTTAATTATAATTTAAGTGTAGATAAAGAAAGCGATTAAAATCCTTTAAATACGATTTTTTTAATGCTTTTTTAAAATTATTTAATAAAGCTGTGAGCACATTTGCAACGTAGAGTAGTGGCAGCGGCGAAATTTGGCGGGGTGTCGGAAAATGGGGGGTGTCGGAAACTAGGGTGCCCGACTTATATACGCTATAGTTAGTCTATCGCATAGCATACACTTAGACTTACTAGCAACACATTAATATTAGTAAGGACATACCTAGGCAACGATATAGCTACTATAATAACGTCCCGCTCTAATTAAGGTGTCGCTAGTATAATAGGTGGCTGGCTACTAGGAACGTTTATTATAACTAGCTACTACTTAATAGTATACGTTGCGAACTACTTTATAAGCTCTAAGTCGCGTTTCTATTACTCGAGACGAATGCGCTCGTGCGATAAGAGGACTACGATAGTAGAGCTAATAGCTATAGGCGTAGATAGTCTTGTCTCCTGTGAGTCCTTAGTCTTGCCTACTCGAGGCCATTAAGCACTCTCCTACTTCTAACTGCCACACTGCACGATGTCCCATAACAACGACTCTAGAAGGTCTCGAGTCCCGCGCTGAGCAACCCACGTACGTACCAACGGGACTTCGGAACAAATGGTTTTAAAAGACGGCCAATCCGTACGCATATAACTCATTAGCCTGGCGTAATACTGCCTAAGGTCCCACCAACACTGTTGCTCCATAAAATACCTAGCAGGTGGTGGGTAGCGACTAGCTAAACCAAGGGATAATGCGCCTTACTATATCGCCTATTTAGTAATAGTGGCGACTATACTATTCGCGATAGAGTTCCTAGCTAGTTTACTAAGCACTTATAGCAAGGGCGGCGGATATTTAATAATAAAAGTAAGAGATAGGTTATATATATTATAATAGCTCTTAGAAGGGACAACCTTACGCTTATATATTAGAAGCTTATCTTTTTTAAAATACTTTAGGAAATACTAGTAAGGACATATTAAATTAATTATCTTTATCTATAACGGGTGCTTCTGGCGGCGCTCTACTTTAGTATTAACTTAGAAATATAGACTATTTACTAGGGGAGTATCCTTAGTACTCGCGCCTAAGATAGTACCCTAATTATTATTATATATAACCGCGTCGCTAAGAGTACTAGTTAGTAATAGCGGAGCTAGGGCGTATATACCTTATATTAGTAGTTTATTCCTCCCCTTCTTTCTGCGACTACCCTTTAATACTACTACTATAACTATATCTTTAGTTACTGGACAAGAGGATTTCTTAAACTAGCTATGTGTATTAAATATCTAATACAGTAGAAATAAGTACTTATAACTCTAGATCCTATACTTGCGTCCCCCGCGACTAATACGCTACCACGTATCCCTAAGATCGTGTGTCCTAGGCATTTTCTACACAACAACACGCAGAATATCTAGGATATTAATACTTATACTAAGATAAGTAGTAATAAATATAATCTAACACTTTAAATTACTGCGTTAAAACTCTTCGTATGTAGCGTTACAGTCGTGCTCTAACATAGTCGCTAAGAAACTTTATATAATAAAGAATACGTAAAGCTCCCTAGCGGTACGCTGCCTTAAATAGTCTAGCCAGCCACTAAAGCTACCTGCCTCGCGGAGTAAGATACTACGAGCCTAGTCTATAGCTACCTGCACGTTCGCCTGACTATTAATAAACACGATAGTCTTTAGTATATAATTAGGTGTCGCGATGCCGTCCATTTAGGCCTTATTTAATAGGAAATATAGAGTATCCCATAACTCTAGCTTACCTTAATATATAGGCAGAACACAAAGGGACGCGTTAAGATAATTAATAAATATTTAAATAATAGTAGTTTAATGTATGCTATTCTTAACTACCTAAAATCTTATTAACTCTAGCACACGCTTCTCTTAATAGGCGTTAAGTGTTATAGTGTAACTAAACTAGATAATACCTTAGTATAATATTGTCCGTAGCTGCGATAGCATAGTATACTTTAGTTAAAAAGTATCTTATTATGCGACTAGATAGCACTTATTAATAGTAATTATCCTAATTATAGCCTAAAACTCTAGACGCCGTAACGCCTTACAGAACTTATTTAAGGATGCCTACTCTAGACTAAGTAACACATGCGTAAACTTACTATTACTAATTTACTTAATTAGATCCTTCTTAGTAGTGCAAGTAATACCGTTTAGCAGGCATAGTTAAGTACTATTATACTATTTAATATCCTCTAGCTACTCCTCCCTTAGTTTAATAAGAGGGATAATCTAGAGCGTTATCTTCCCTGTAAAGATAGAGTACGCGTGAAAGACAATACTCTTCCTAAACCCAGTCCGCGCTACTAATAGCATATCACCCTACTCGTATATTAACCAGCGAAGAGTCCGCACCTGCTATAGCTATAGGACTTAACTACTAAAAGACCTATTATTTAATATATAACAAAGACAGCGCTTAATAACCTACTCTTAAAGCCTATAATACTTAAGTAAATACCCCTTATTAATAACTTCGCGGAGCTACTAGAGAGGTAGCTTATCTAGATTGTTACGACTACAAGGACCAAAAGAAGGAAGCCAGGTAATTACGCCAAGGAAGTAATTATTAACGGGACGATAGAAACAACGAAACACAAAGAGGCGCGGGGTAGCTTATGTTAGCAGTCACGTAATAAAGTCCCGCATAAAAGGAAGTCCTATAGGACTACTAGAGTCCCTAGGACTACGGAGTCTTGGCGGGACTACAAGGAGGAAACAGACTAGTATATAGTATAATAATTCTCCTATGTTATTTCTCTCCTTGTAGTTAACTTATATATCTTCTGTGCGAGTACGTTCTCCTATATAGACTAATAATTATCTTACTTTATTATAAGATTAGATTATTTAGCCGCGCTAAGTGTCGCATTAACTTATACTACTAAATAATCTGTAAAGCACCACGATACCTTACCGCCCTAACCTAGACTAGAATAAGGTGTAAGAGCCTTATAACACTTTAACTACCCTACGGTATAATAGCAGGACCTAGTTCGACCACCGTAGCTCCGGCACCTAAGGAAAAGACCCTAAGAGAGATAGTTATTAAACAAGCGGCTTAAATAGCCCAGCTACAAGAAATTATCAACCAGATAAGCAAGAAGATAAGCCAATAGGAAAATACAAAGCATCAACCAAAGGTCCCGAAGCCTAAACCCTATTCTAGAAAGGGCCACCCAGGAACGTTCCTAACCTAGATAAAACTATTCATCCGCTACAACCCAGGAAAGTTTAACACGGAATAAGACAAGATCCTAGTTACCTATATAAATATGCAAGACAAGGCAGCCGCGTAGGCTAGACTAATAATTAATAACTTCCTTAAGAATAGCAAAGTAGAGGATTATAACTTAGACGCTACTAAGGACGCCTTTAAGGACTAGGAGTCCTTTTGCAAGGCCGTGAAAGGAATATTTAGTACTATTAATAAGGGATATTAAGCCAAACTACGCCTCTAGCGCCTGCGCCAGGAAAAATTAGCAGTACTCTATACGCTAGAGTTTAAATAGATCGTGGCAGAACTTAACGGATAGGGGGAAGCCCTACTCATAATTACCTACTATAATAGACTAAAAGAATTAGTCAAAGACAAATTAGTCCACTAAGGAAAAGCAAACAACCTAAAAGAACTTATTAATAATATAATTAAAGTAGACAATCGCCTGTACAAACGCAAGCTAGAAAAGCAGCATAGTACTAGGCTACTTACTAGAAAAGAGAATTAATCCAGGCCCGCAGGAAGAGACCAGGACGGAGATGTTATTATAACTAATAAAGCCTAATAGTACAAAAAGAAAAACGGCAAGGGAAAATAGCTATATAGACTAAAGAAGAGTTACTAGGGCAAGAATGGCATCTCGCAGGAAGAACAAAAATAAAGGTTTAAAGATAAAGCCTGCCTCTAATATAGCAAATAAGGCCACTTCGCCAAAGACTGCGACAGTCAGGAAACCAAGGTTAATACGACCAATCTCTTATAAGTAGCCATGGCCACCCTTACGCCGGTAAAAGCCAATAAAGTGGATCTTACGCAGGAGATCCCAGAGCTAATAAAAGAGGAAGAGGAACAAAAGACCCTTCCTAAGTACTAGATCTTCCAAAGACTGGCTAATAACACCTACTGGATGTGCAGCAGTGCGCTACATTAATTGTCTTAGTATAAGGTAAAAGTGATCGTCCAAGGGGCATACGCATGGGACGCCTACTAGTTAGTAGAAAAACTACAAGGGTGCCCAAAGCAATACCTACACTAGATCACGATACAGGAACAACATGAATACGCCAAGTGGTGGCAATGCACGCGCAAAGGATGCCGACAACACTTTAAGGCTAGAGTTAGGGCCTCCTATTTTCCAGGAGGTTTAGAACACTATAGGCTAAAGCAAAGCTAGTGCAGCGTGCCTAATAATTACTATAAGTACTTTCTAGCCTATTAGGCTAAGCACTATAAATAGAATAGTTAGTATTAATGTTTTAATATTACTTGCGAGGTACACAGGCAATAAAAATTTAAAACAGGCTAGTTCCCTTAGGGCTTAGACCCCTACAACACTAGCATAATAATAGGAAGCACGTAGCTAGGAAGAGACGCGGACTACTTATTAATTAGGTAAGAGTAATACAACCTATAGTGCTTCGCACACTTAAGCCTGCAGGAAGAAGTAGCTTCTTTAAACAACTACCCAGGCAGCGCTGCCAACGAACAGAACGTTCGATCCGAACAATCGATCCGAACGGCGTTTTCTGGTGTTTTGGATCGAACGAACGAACAGGCATGGTGGGTCGAACAGAGCTTCGAACGAACGCATTATTAGAGCCAAACGTTCGGTTGTTCGGTTGTTCGGGACTACTTTTGATCGATTTAGTATGGGGATTCTGTCCTAATTGGTGGAGTATTACCTTGTTCTGCTGGCCTTGTGCAACGTTCTTGTAGGAGAAGAAAACTCTGAGTTTTCTCGTCGACGTGCCTCCCACTGTTTCCCATCGTCAGCCGTGAGCGTATCTTGTTATGGATCAATTTGTTACCCGCTCGCACTCGTCCCAGTCGACCCAGTCGACCCAGTCAACCCGGCTGGCATTTGACAGCTATCACCATGCCGGGTCGCGTACGGCAGCTGTCATGGCGATGGCGGAGAGCTTCGAGAGCTTGGATGACTCGCCATCTAAAGTGGAGTCCGTCGCTCCTACGCATGAGTTTCCCGGCGAGCTGAAAGTGTCCGGAGCTCGTTTTCCTATTGTATGGACCCGCCTCTGGCAAGGCAAACGTCTCCTCAACCACGTCGTCAAGAAGGATGCCGGCCAAAACATCTAGCTGGTGGACGGCAGCCAGTTTCTCGACCACAACACCAACCTCCTTCCTAATTAGGAAAGTTGTATATATACGAACGTTCGGCCGAACGTTCGTTGTACTGTTCGAAGACGCTCCTGTTCGAGTCGTCTCGAACGTACGTACATTTGTATGTGGGCCGAACGAACGAACAAGCACCTTGTTCGGATCCTGTTCGATTCGTTGGCAGCGCTGTACCCAGGGCACAACGTATTAGCCTAGAACAAGTGCCTTACTCTAAACTGCCTGCAACATGAGATACCGGGAGTATATAAACCTAATAGGATTAGAGAAACCTATGCACTATATTAACAGCAATATAAGTAGCACTAAATTAAGGAAGTCTCGAAGCTAGCATGACTTAAAGGTTAGATCTAAGAGGTAGAGGCCTTATAGGGGGTCCAAAACAAGTCCGAAGACTCAAAAAACTAAATTATCACTAGGTAACAAGCCACACTAGTAATAGTGTAATTATATAGCTTATTAAGTAAACACTCGCAGAGTTAAAAAGCGCTTAATTAAAAATATTACGGTGCATAGACATCGTGTTACAGCACTAATTAACCTAGGGGCAGACGCGTGTCTAATCGCCCCACGAGTAGTTAAGAAATATAATATGCCATATCGCAACAAAAGGATACTACTGCAAATAGGACTCGCGGATAGAACCTAATCGTAAGGATACGGTAACAGTTAGCTACGCCTTAAAACGGCACCGGTACAAGTTAACATAGCAAGCCTAAAGAGCCAACATGTTTTCACCATCGTAAAGATAGGAGACATTAAAGCTATTATAAAATACAAATAGCTAGAGCAACATAATCCACGAATAGACTAGATTAAACAAACAATCCTTCCCCAAAGGCCACCAGCGATGGCTTAAGAGAGCCCTGGTAGAAGGGAAACTCCACAAAAACCTTAGGCGAGGAAGAAGAGCCGACTATCTAAAATATAAGAAATATTAGTATGCAAGATAGACAGGATCTTAAAGTAACACCTAGGACAGGTGCACTATATATAGGTCTAGGAGACTAAGATAGTCCTAGACAACCCTAGTCTATTAGAAGAATATAAGGAATTCGCAGACCTATTTAAGAAACACGACGAGACTATCTTACCTAAACATAAGGAATAGGATTATAAGATACTATTAATAGAAGGAGCCAAGCTACGGCTAGAGCGCCTAAGGCCCCTTACATATAAATAAGAAAAAGAGTTAAAGGAGCTTATCTAGAAAAACCTACGCTCCGGGAAATAGTAGCCTAGTTAGAGCCCTATAGCCTTCTCTATACTCTTTGTTCGCAAGAAGGACAGCAGGCTACGACTCTATATAGATTATAGATAGCTAAACGCCGTGACGATTAAGAATCACTACCCGTTACCACTAATAACAGAGCTTATAAATAGACTCCGAGGAGCTAAATACTTCACGAAATTCGATGTCCAGGATAGATTCCATAGAATTTAAATTATAAAAGGGCACAAGTGGAAAACAGCTTTCCGCACGCGATACGGCCTTTTCGAGTATATAGTCATGCCTATAGGGCTAACTAACGCACCAGCAACCTTCTAGGAGTTAATAAATTAAGTACTATATAAATACTTAGACGTATTTTGCACGGCGTACCTCGACGACATCTTAATATATTTACATAGGACCCTGGAAGAACACAAGGAGCATGTGCGAAAAGTACTATAGAAGTTATAAGAGCATTAATTACTCCTACACCCCAAGAAATATAAGTTTCATGTTACTGAGACGGAATATTTGGGATTTGTGATATCCCGAAAAGGTGTCAAAATGGACCCGAAAAAGATCGTAATAATAGAAGAATAGCCGCTGCTAGAATTAGTAAAGGATATCTAATCCTTTTTAGGCTTTACTAACTTCTATCGCAAATTTATTAGGAACTACTTAAAGGTCACCGCTCTACTAATAGAACTTATAAAGATAGGGAAATAGCGTCCTCTACAGGAAACAGAGAAGGAAGCTTTTAAATAACTAAAGCGCCTATTCCTAACGGCACCCCTACTATAGATATACGACCTGGAGCGATAACACCGCATTTACACAAACGCATCGGACTATGCGTTAGGGGCCATACTACTATAAGAATGTAATAACCAGAAGTGGAGACCCGTCTTCTATTATATAAGAAAGCTCTCAGGAGCGGAGCTTAACTACAAAATCCACGATAAGGAATTACTTACTATTATTAACTACTTTAAATAATAGAAAGTATAGCTTAAGGGAGCTAAGCATTAGATAAAAGTGTTCTTTAATTACCTTAATCTAACCCACTTCACAACGACTAAGAACCTTAATTGGCGATAGGCTAGATAGTCTAAATAAATAGCGGAATTCGACTTTCGCATTACGCATCTGCCAGGAAACGCAAACGCTGCGGCAGATACACTTAGCAGATAATTAGAACTTATAGAAGAAGATAATAGTAGTAATTATATTACAATCCTAACCTACGCAAAGGATAGAACCCTTCGCTATAATAAAACACAGCTCGCACTAGCACTAGAAGTACAGCGCGCGGATCTCGCCTATCACAGGCCAGCTATAGACGGGATACAGGATTACGATAGGCTCACGAACGAGGATCGCCAAGCGTATAATCTCTACTAAGCTACAAAATTGACGGCACGGGACTATTAAAACTATATTTAGATTAGTAAGCAGATAGCTCCGCTGCTAATTAAAAAACTATATAAGGACAAGGATTAAAAATACCTAGGGATCGCTAAAACAACGCGTTAAATCGCAAACGAATATACTATCCCTAGGCTACGCCAGGTAGTATAGAAGATTTTAGGCAACTATTTGGCCTGTCACAAGAATAAGCCTAAGAGACATAAGCCCTATGGCCTCTTACAGCCACTAAAGCCGCCCCTAAGACCATAGTTAAGCGTAACCATGGACTTCATCGTGAAGTTACTAGCATTACTAGCACTAAGGAATAAGGATCCCTATAACTTAATCTTAGTTATAATCTATTAACTTCCTAAGGAGTCGAGGTTTATGCTAATTAGGGAAGCTATATTAGTAGAAGAACTAGCTTACGTAGTAAAACAAGAACTAATATTACAAGTTAGACAACCTGACAAGTTTATTACAGACAGGGCCAAGATATTTATATTATTATACTAGACCACGTTCACAGCTAAATTAGGAATTAAGTATAAGCTCACAACGAGCTTCTACCCTAAAATAGACGGCCAAATAGAGCGTATAAATTAAACACTAGAGCAGTATCTCTAGATATATATAAATAAATTTTAAAATAATTAGGTTGAGCTATTGCCCATAGCCTAGCTAGCATACAATAGCGCAAGATCGGCGACTACGGGGTACTCGCCATATTATGCCAACCATGGATGTGAGCCGACGACTCACCAGGATCCATTAGACATCCAGAGCATAGTAAAGAACGCAGCCAACAAAGCCAAACTTATGCAGGACCTGCATAGGACACTGCATAAGAATATCACGCGGCGTAACAAATAAACAGCGCGATAGGCAAATAAAAAAAGGATTATAGAACTAACCTTTAAGAAGGGGGATAGAGTTCTCCTCTCGCGAAAAAATTTTAAGATAATAAGGCTAAGCAAAAAACTAGATAACTTTTAAAAAGGACTATTTAAAATTTAAAAGGTTAGAGGACTAGTTAATTTCAAACTATAATTACCTATAGATACACGAATCCACCCAGTCTTCCATAAGTTATTGTTAGAACCAGCACCACCAAATGCCGAACTAGAAACACAACTCGAACTCGAGGACGAAGAGTACGAGGTCGAAGCTATTAGGGACCTATAAGAAATCAGGCGTTAGTACAAGTATCTAGTGAAATGGGAAGGATGGCCAGAGGACCACAACATATAGGAACTAGTACAAAACCTCACGAACTACAGGACAGCGCTAGAGAAGTTCCACAAGGAACATCTAGAGGCGCCGCGACTGGATTAGTAAGGAACTTGAAAAGGTCGAAGGACGCAAAAGGGTTAAAAGAAATAAATAAGTTAGCCTATAACTAGCCTAAGTTAGCCCCTAGAGGTACGTGTGGCGATAGTTCGCGAATGCTAGCTATACCCTTTAGATCCTTCTCTAGCTACTCTAACGCCTTAATTACATTAGCTATGCGCAGGTTATATTAAGTATACTCGCGCTCTTTCTCCTCTATCTCCGCTAATTTACGCTCTAAGCGAGTAGCTAGCTCCTTCGCACGAAGAAGCTTAAGGCGCTTTTTACGCTTCTCCTTCTAAACGCGCTCCTAATCCTTCTTAGGAATCTATAGACTATATTTAGCATAAGCTGCGAGATAGCCCGCACACTACCTAGAGGTAGCGTTAATAAAACACCGTAACTTCTTCTTCTAATAACACTTATAACTAGATACTATCTTTAGGCCCTAAGCTTCTACCTTTTACGCACGGGCACGACGGGTCGCAAGGGACGAATAGGGGGTTCTTGGCATGGCTAGTAAGGTAAGGGGAATTAAGGAGAGGCTGCGGCCTGCCTTAGGACGTAGGGGGGACGCACCTTTATAATAATTAGCACCTACGCGCCGACGGCACAGCACAGCAAAGCAAGATATTAGGATAATAACCTTAAGAGGGAGGATAATGTTACGACTATAAAGACTAAAAGAAGGAAGCTAGGTAATTACGCTAAAAAAGTAATTATTAATAGAATAATAAAAATAACGAAATATAAAGAGGCGCGGGGTAGCTTATATTAGTAGTTACGTAATAAAGTCCCGCATAAAAGGAAGTCCCATGGGACTACCAGAGTCCCTGGGACTATGGAGTCTTGGCGGGACTACAAGGAGGAAACAGACTAGTATATAGTATAACGATTCTCCTATATTGTTTCTCTCCTTATAGTTAACTTACATATCTTCTGTGCGAGTACGTTCTCCTATATAGACTAATAGTTATCTTACTTTATTATAAGATTAAATTATCTAGCCGTGCTAAGTGTCGCATTAACTTATACTACTAAATAATCCGTGAAGCACCACGATATCTTACCGCCCTAACCCGAACCGGACTAAGGTGTGAGAGCCTTATAACATAGATAATTAAGTGCCTTTATAAGGTTCTTAAGTAGCTAGGCATCCTATCTCCCTTACGCTTACTTTATTTACTAATTAACTATCTATTTACGCGTAGAAGTAGGTGTTATAACACCCTAAGCTAAAGCTATAATGCTATAGGTAGTAGATAGTAGCCCTCTACGACCCTTACGCTTGCCTCGAGCTATACCTAGCACTACCTAGGAGTTACTAAAAGTTATATCTACTAGATAGTACTACACACCTAACTAAGTTAAGAGTCTTAAGAAGTTTTAAGGAGTTTTTATAAGCTTATAGATTTTTTTAGAAGTTTATAGGACCCCGTAAGCGTTAATATAACGCGTTATAGTAGTACTCTACTCTAACTAAACACACCTATAGAGGAAATCTTATAACTACTATAACGCGTCGCGCTGTCTCTAAACATAATATAAGGGGGCTTATTATATGCCTATTAAGTATAGGTTATAGTTTTTACTATAGGGGAGGCGACGATAGGCGTAGGGTTAGTGGATATTAATAGGTGTTTAAATGCACGCGTTGCGCAAAAAGTCACTATATAGCGTGTAGTACTTTGCCCTAAAGACGCGTAGTTAGACACTATTTAATTATACGAAAATGTAGATATTTACTTGCGCTATAATCTAGATCTGCGCGGTAATGCCCCAAGATAGTGGCGTTAAGATATATAGGTAGTTATAAAATAGCTAGTGGCCTGTTCCTAAAGTTGCACTAACGCGCCTAACACTTGTCCTTAGACGCTTTATAATTAATTATTAGCTAATAATATAATTAAGCGCTAATTAGTCTAAAACTCTTAGTAACTTATACAAACTTATGCGAACTTCTGATTAGCTGATAATTAGGTGGCGCGCTAGCGCCGCCGCAATTGCAGGGTGTCTGATTAATGAGATAACCGTGGGTTACCCCGCTGCGCTCACTGTTGGTTGTTCTTTGTTGCGATTGTTCAGATCTCAACATCACCTCCCCTCCTTCCAGATATCGTCCTGATATCCCTGCGCCGTGCCTTGTGGCTGCATAAGCGGCTAGTGAGTATAAGTACCGTAGGTTTCCTCGTCGTGTTCCTGAAACCTGATTGCCTTCCTAACTATGCCTAAGGATCCCAAGCCTCGCAAAGCGCGCGCGCCTCGCAAAAAGACTTCGACCTAAGAGCGACACGATCGTGCGGCCCGTGTTCGTGCGTTGTTTAAGGAGATAGTATTTCGTTGTGAAAGGTGTGCAAAGGAAAATTTGCGGTGTTTTATAGATACCGTGTCCAGTCGCTGTGCTAGCTGTATTACTGCGCACGCGGAGTGCGAGTTATATATTTCTAAAGAAGAATAGGAAAAGGTGGAGCAGGAGAAACGCGAGAAACGTCTAGAGTTAGCTCGTGCTAAGGAGGAGGTATTACGTAGTTAATAAGAGCTTACTTAGCGTAAGCGCGAATTATTAGAAATTAAAAGTTATAAGTAAGAGTTTGCACGTCGCGATTTAGCGATTATAAAAGTTTAGCAGACCTAAGAGGTAGATAGTTTAAGTGTAGTTACTCTATTCTAAGGCGTTAATCTTTTTACTAATCTAGGCTAGTTACAGGCTAATAATCTTCTTCTTAATCTGTTAATAGATCTTCTTCTTACTAAGTTCTTAACTAGTTCTCTTTTAATCGTCTCTAGTTCTTTCCCGTGGCTTAATAATAGTACTATACTAATATCTAGCGATAGTTACTAAGGTTTGCTTCTAGTTCTTATATGTCTTCTAAGTATAGATATCCTTTCTATTTAATAAGGTATGTTCGTGGCTGATCCGTGTGTTGTAGTATCTTTTCGACTTTAAATTCGGTTTCCTTCTCTGGCTGGTAATAGAAGGTGGTTTTAACTGGCGTTTCCGGGTCTGCGGGTTTGAGCTAGTCTATATAGAATACTAGGTGTATCTTAGCGTCTGGCGGTAGTTCTAATTAGTAGTTAACTAGTAATATTTATTTAATAATAAAAAATAGCCTAACTTTAATATAGTCTAGTTTCTTGTGCTTTTTCTTTTAAGTTCTAAGGTTCTTTATAAGTAGATATGCTTTATCCCCCTTCTTTAGCTAAGGTGCCGTTTTTCTTTTTTAGTTTATGTAGGAAATACTTTACTATTAAGCTTTCTTAAGGTTTTCTTAGAGTTATGCATGTATTTTCTTTATAGTTTCTGCTATATTTATTACTTTCTCTATCCTAATTATTGTAGGCAGTGTCTAATTAAAGGGATGTAGGTATTTTTTATAGTTTATATAAAATAGTATAAATCCCGTTGCTGCTAATATCTTGTTATTGTATACTAACTATGCTATAAGTAGTAAGGAAATCTAGTTATTCTTCTAGTTATTATAGTAGATGCGTAGGTACGTTTTAATTATCTAATTTGTACGTTCTGTCTGTCCGTCGGTTTGCGGATAATATGCTATTAATAGTTTTCGTTTTATTCTAATTAGTGTTATAAGTGTTATTTAGTAGTTTAAGGTAAAGAGCTTATCTCTATCGCTAATAATTATTTTTAGAATGCCGTAATATTATATAAGTTAGTCTAAAATCAGAAATACGAGTTCCTTTGCTATAGTTATCTTCTAGTATAGTAGTAATTCTACGTATTTAGTAAATTAATATACGATATTTAGTATTATATTGTAGGTAATTCCTGTTACAGGGTCCTTTAACTTTAGTAGTCATATAATAAAGTCTATAGCAATGTCTTCCCATAGTGCAACGGGTATTTATATAGCTTATATCTTTCTATACTTAAGATGTGTTGTATGTTTATTACGCTAGTAATCTATATATTTATAGATGTAGGTAGTTACTACTTCCTTAATTCCTCTAAAGCTATAGTTCCGCTAGATAAGTTCTATGGTTTTTCTAATCCTTAGGTGTCCGTACACCGGGTCGTTATAATATTATTATATAGTTTCTTTTTATAGTTCTCTAGGTACTTCTCGTGTGAGTATAAGGAGTTAGTTAAGTTTAACTATTAGTTCTAAAGATCCGTTAGGGTTCTTCTTTAGTATTACGGAGTATATCTTAACCTTTTCTCCTTTATTATTTATTCTACTAAGAGTATCTGCTCGTCCGTTTTCTTTGCCTAGGGTGTACATAATTTTAAATTTATATTATTTTAGCGTTTCTAACTATCTTGCTTATTATTAGGTTAGTTCCTTTATAGTTATAAAGCGTGTGAGATTCTTATAGTCCGTAAAAATTATAAGTTTTAAGCAACTGTGTGCATAGATCCTTTAGTATTTAATAGCCTTTACTATTGTAAGTAGTTCTTTGTCGTGTACTTTATACTGTAATTCTTCTAATATAAAATTATGTGTATAGTATGTAACTAGGTGCTATTTACTATTCTTCTCTTGCTTTGCGTATACTCTAACTGCCAAGTTGCTTACGTCTATTTTAATACGCAAAGGTTTATTATCTTAGAAGTATATAAGGACTAGTAGTATAATATATACTTCTTATAGTGTTTAGAATACTTATTTGCATTTATCTATCTAATTAAAAGATCTATCTTTCTTCGTGAAGTTTATAAGTAGTAGCGTAATCCTTAAGTAGTTCGTGATAAATTGTCTATTAAATCTAGTAAATCTAAGAAAGGCTTATACTTTCTTAAAGTTAGTAAGTAATTTCTACTTCTTTACTTCCTTAATCTTTAAAGGGCTTACTTAGATACCTTTAGTATTAATAACGTGTCCTAGAAACTCTAATTCCGTGACATAGAATTTATATTTTTTAAGTTTTAGTTATAGGTTAGCGCTATCTAGCGCTTATAGTACTATTTATACATGCTACATATAATCTTTCTCTTTCTTAGAGAATATTAGAATATTGTTAAAGTAGGCAACTATAAATATGTTAAGATAATTCTATAGTATATTATTAATTATTGCTTAGAATATTGCTGGTGCGTTTGTAAGTCTAAAAGGCATAACTTAGTACTTAAATAGTCTATATTTGGTTTAAAGGCTGTCTTCCACTTATCACCTGCTACTATTTATATAAGGTAGTATCCGTCTCGTAGGTTAAATTGTGTAAATATCTTAGCTTGTCCTAGTCTGTCTCGAGACTCTTATATATTTAGTAGTAGGTATTTATTCTTAATTATTATATTATTTAGTTTCTTATAGTTAATATATAGTCGTGGCGTTCTATTCTTTTTTATAATAAATATTAGGGGTGATGCTACTAGCAATTCTAACTTACGTATTTATTACCTATTAAAGGCTTTTTTTTAGAAATTCGCGTGTCTATTAGAGTTCCTTTTTACTCTAGCTATATAGTAGTCTAAAAGGCGGCGTTTTTCCTTCTTTAAGAACAATGCGGTAATTTTAGTATATATACTTAGGAAGGGCGTTTGCTCCTTTCTCTTCCTAAAATAAATAACTCTATTCTTTATATTTATTAGGGATATTAAGAGGTGTGCTATTCTCTTTATACTTACGCTTTATAACCTAGTAGTTCCTGCTAGCGTTTACTAAGTTAATTTCGCGTTTATTAACTTCTAGTTGCAAGACTATATTATTAATAGCTCTCTTGTCTACTATTATGCTCTATTAATACGTAGGCTTTACTTATAATATATAGTTACAGCGCTTAAAAAATAGCTCTTTCTTCTTTTAGTTAATTATAGGGTTATGCTTTCTGTTAGGATCTGTATTTAGCATCACCAGGCTAACATTCTGAGACGGACAAGGTCTTATGGGAGCCAATGGTGGCACAGCAATAGGCAGGTCACGTGTGTGCTCGCTGTGCTCGAAGCGAGCAAGTCGAGCAGGTGCATAAGGCCAAGGCTGTGCTCGCTCTGCTCGAGTCGAGCAAGTCGAGCATGCTAAGTATATAGGAACATGAGGATGGACTCGTCCACCTCGTGTTTAACTTGTTTATTAATCTATTGTTTAGATTTAACTTAGGCTCTTGTCGATTTGATTGTGACTCCTACGCCCTTTCGATACTAATAACCTTATTAACTAGCTTAAGCAGTTAATACTCCTTCCTTGCCTAATAAGTACTCCTGCCTAAGAACTAACCCTAACTACTTACAAATTAGCTACCCGTAGGGACTTAATATCTTAAATACCCTTAACATAAGTACTACTAGGACTCCTACTTCTTCTATAGCTTTAGGCAACGCTAGTATTACTCTAATAAAGGATACTAAGAATAAGGCGCATAAACCTAATTTATACAATAGTAATCGTAGTCTCCTTAATACCTGGCTTCTACAGCTAGACCTATACTTCTTTAACATAGATAATAACCTCGAAGATAAGAAGAAAGTCATCTTCGTAGTAACTTACATGTAAGGACTAGCCGAAGAATAGATCTGTCCCTACTTAGTTAAGTACATAGACATGGACCATAATAATAAGGATAAGAACTACATGAACAGTTACGCTAACGCAGTTAACATTATTAAAGATTACTTAAATTTTAAGAAATACCTTAAGTAACTGTTTGGAATTGCTAATAAAATTACTATAGCCGAACGAGCTATCTAAACTATCTAATAACAACGATCCGCAGTAGAGTATGCAGCCGAGTTTTGCAAGTACGCTGTATAACTTAACTAGGAAGATGAATCCCTTAAGACCATATATTAATAAGGACTTAAATGCAACGTGCGTAAAGAACTCTTGCGTAGTAGTGCTAGACTTAACACCCTTAATAAACTATACAAAGAATCTATCCAGATCGATGGAGAATGGTTCGCACTACAAGAAGAATTTCGTAGAAACCCAAGGAATGTTAGTTTTAGACGATAGGCACCTGTAGTCTACAGGGCGCCACTAAAAGCACCTCGACGATAGCAACGAAGCGACTCTTATAGCTACCAACCTATAGAAGGAATCTAGTTTAATAATTTAGAGAAAGGAACAAGGAAGTTTAACGGCTTTTATAAGCCTAACTAAAAGCGCATCTTAGATAGAACCTAACACAAGGGGACCAAGACACGCAAATGCTTTATATATAACAAACTAGGTTATATCGCCAGGAACTGCAGATCTAAGAACAAGGTTATTAGATAGTTAAACGTACTATCCGTCGTAGATGCAGACGCAACCGACGAAGAATGGCAAGTAATAGACGCTATTAAGCAATCTAATATCCTAGATAAAGACTTAGAGCAATTAGACTCGCCTAACTCGCGACTCTACGAGGATGTATACGAAGGTTTAGATAAGGAAGAGATAGAGCTAGTGCCTCGATCTCCTACACCTTACCCTAGCTGGAACAAACCTGTTACTAGCAAGACGACGAATGTTTTCGACTTCTTGGAAAAACACCAACCTTAAGAAGGAGATTTTGGGTTTACAGCAATGGAACGACAAGACTACGCAGAAGCATTTTTTCATGCTTACTAACCCGACCTGGTTAGTAAAGCAGCAAGAGAAATGGCAGACCACCGCTACGCCCACAAAGACCCCAAGAAGAAATACCCAAACGAAAGCCTAAACTACGAACCATAGTACGACCTGGACCACCGTAATCCTACGCATGAGACCATACAATAGACCCTCTATAGAGAAGACTAATGTACTATTTATTACCAAGCTAAGGAATACAGTTATTTTCCCCGAACGTACTAACAATGTAGATGGGAGTGGTTTAACTGCCTTATTACCCATTGTGACGTTCACCTCTGGGATAAACGTAAAACACGATACTTTTTACACCTTAACTAAGCGCTAAACTAAGTAATATTATTACTAGTTAATAGAAAATGCGTATCTAACAAATGGCAAACATGCTTATACCCTAATTATAAGGAACACAAAGAGTAAAAGGGAAAGCATGGGTTTAATCGCATACTAAAAGGGACTACGACCCTCAGGATTAAAATGGTAACGAAGGAAGAAGACGGTAAAGCTCTCCTAGAAAAGGGCTAACAGCAGCCTCAGGAGAAGAAGAAGGAAGGACACCTTAATCCTATAAAGCCACCTACAGAAAAGATATCTTTTTTAGACCTAGGCTTAGGAGGGAAGACGCCTTCAGAGAACTAAATGCTATAAATAGTTAGGCATTAATTAAGCTACTAGTATAGCTTAAAGAAACATGGATAAAAGCCATGCTGGACTTAGGAGCACAGGAAAGCTATATGTTAAGAAAAGCACTTAATAGAGCGGGACTCTATAAGCGCAAGAAGGCTATGCCCTATGCTATTTATATCGCGAATAGACAACTAATGCCTAGCGAAGTAACGATTAAATACGAGGTCGAAACTACCCTCACGATCTATAGACACCAGGAGTTAATTACCCTTGACATTATTAAAGAAGCTAATCACGACGTAATTTTAGGACTACCCTAGTTAAGAAAGCATAATCCTACAATTAACTAGGAAGGAAAGAAGCTATCCTTTAAGCGCTATAACTATGTATTGTAAGTAAAGCCTACGCATTAATAGAGTATAATAGTAGATAAAAGAGCTATTAACACTATAGTCTCGCGACAGACAGTCGAAAAACGGAAGAAACCCTTGGCAGACGCTGGTAGGAACCACCAAGTCACAGAGCGCAAGAAGATAGATGAAAGCATAAACCATGAAATTCCAGAATGCTATCGAGCATGGAATCATATGTTCACCGAGAGAGAAGGAAAAGCAAACCTTCCAGAACATCAGCCCTGGGATCTAGCGATAGACCTAGTAGAAGGGAAAACGCCACCCTTTGGACTACTATATGGCAAGACTAGAAAAGAACTCTAACTAGAAAAAGAATTCATCGAGACGAATCTCGCGAAAGGATATATACGACTATTAAAGTTACTAGCAGCCAGCCCTTTTATGTTTATTATAAAGAAAGACGGCACACCACTACCATGTATTAACTATTAGAAGATTAACGACATGACGATTAAAAATCGATACCTACTACTAAATATCTTAGAATTAAGAGACCGACTCTTAAGAGCTAAACGCTTTACACTAATAGATCTACGAGATAGATATTACCTTATAAGAATTAAGGAAGGTAACGAGTGGAAGATAGCGTTTAGGTTACGCTATAGACTATTTAAATATATAGTTATGCCTTTTAGACTTACTAACGCACTAGCAAATTTCCAAGCGCTAGTTAACTTTGTATTACGTAACTACCTAGATATATTCGTTATCGCATACATGGACGATATACTCGTTTACTCTAAGAACGATTTAGATTATATTCTGCATGTATAGACAGTGTTGACCGTATTAGACAAAGTACACCTTAGGATTAAACTAAAGAAGTGTAAGTGGCACGTAACATGACTTAAATTCTTAGGATACGTTATTAGCACAGAAGGAATTAAAGTCGCACCTAATAAGATTAAATGTATTAAGAACTAGCTAATACTAAAGATGGCAAAAAATATCTAAGAATTTTTAGGATTCTATGGATTTAATTAATAATTTATTAAGGATTACGCAAAGATTACGATACTACTTATAAACTTTATAAGAAAAGATATACTATTCGCATGGACTATAGAGTGTAGAATGTTATTCTAACTCTTAAAGACCGCATGCATTATGCCACCAGTACTTATCCACTTTAGGGATAGAAAACTACTACAAATCGAAATAGACGTAAGTGACCTCGCGATAGGCACCTGCGCGAAGTAAGAGAAAGATAGTAAATAGCACCCTATTGCATACTATTTATGCAAATTCACCGACACAGAAGCACGATATAACGTACACGATAAAGAACTATACGCAATTGTTAAAACGTTAAAGCACTAGAGAATTTACGCTCTTAGCTACTCTACACTTAAGATCTTCACGGACCATAAGAACCTTACACGCTTCACGACCACGAAGGAACTCACGCCACAATAGGCAAGATAGTCGGAAACGCTCGGACAATATAAATTTAAGATTATATATACACCTGGCAAAGAAAATGGACGAGTAGACGCACTTAGCCAACGACACGATCTTGCAGGAGACAAACTAAGGACCTATTTGGTAATACTGCGATAGAACCCAGATGGATCTCTCGAACCCACTGTAGAACTCAACCAAATCCTCGTTACAACACGAGAAGTACCTAAAGAACAACAAAAAGAAATTATACGACAATACCATAATAACTCAGTATACGGACACCTAGGCATTAAGAAAACGATGGAACTTATTTAACGGAATTACATATTCTAAGGAATTAAGGAAGTAGTAATAACGTATATACGCAAGTGCGTAGACTACTAAAGGAATAAGTATGCTACTTATCTTAAGTACGGTGAGATGCAAGTAATTTAGATCCTAATAGCACTATGGGAAGATATCGCGATGGACTTTATAACTAGACTACCTAAGTCAAAAGACCCAGCAACAGGAATGAGTTACGACTTAATATTAGTAATCGTATGCAGATTCACTAAATATATAGAACTACTACTATGTTAAAAAATAACTATGGCTAAGGAACTTGCGTTTCTCATCCTAGATCGACTTATACGACACCATGGCATTCTAAAGATAATTATTAGCGATAGAGACAAACTCTTTATATTAAACTATTAGACAACCCTTATAGCACTTATTAGAATAAAATAGAAGTTATTAACAGCCTATTATCCGCAGACAGATGGATAGACAGAACGTATAAATTAAATAATTAAAACGTACCTACGCATCTACTGCAACGACTAGAAGAATAACTAGATTTTATTATTACCTATAGCACAATTAGCATATAATAACAAGGTATTAGTAATAACAGGATATACACCATTTTATGTAAACTACGAAAGACACCTACATCTCTTTAATTAGGTATTTCCTACAACGATTAAAACGGAAGAAGCCATAAATATGGCAGAGAACATAAAGAAAATACATAAATAACTCTAAAGAAACCTCGAGAAAGCTTAACAGCAAAGCATTTCCTACACTAACAAGAAACAAAAAACGGCACCTTAGCTAAAGAAGGGGGATAAAGCATATCTGCTTACGAAAAATCTTCGAACCTAAAAGAAAGAGCATAAGAAACTAGATTATGTTAAAGTCGGGCTATTTTTTATTTTAGAACAAATATCACTAGTCAACTATCGATTAGAATTACCACTAGACGCCAAGATACACCCGGTATTCTATATAGACCGATTGGAACCCGCCGACCCAGAAACACTAGTTAAAACCACCTTCTATCACCAGCCAGAGGAAGAAAACGAATTCGAAGCCGAATAAATACTATAATACACGGATTAACCACGAACGTATCTTATTAAATGGAAGAAATACCCACACAGCGAGAACATATAGGAACCTAAAGAAAACTTAGCAAACTGCAAACAATTGCTCTACTAGTACTATAGGAACATACCTAAGAGCCGCTCGCGGTTATAGGCAAGGTACCGGAGTAATTATCTAATAACCCTAGTGTCGACCACATTAGAGGAGAGAAGCTAATAGTGGCCGCCACGATAGAATAGTCCTCTAACGCAGCCTCTACTTCTAACTCTTTAGCAGCATCTATTTCGGACATAAGGCATTGCGCCTTCTTCTTAGCACGCTCCTTAGCCTGCTATAATATTTTCTTATTTTACAAAAGTTAGATTAACACTTTTGCCAATAATTTCTTATCCGCATCCACCTTCTTTTTATACTTATTACAAGTCTTATCTAATAATGCCTATAATAAGTTTACGCAAGACTTTTGCGCACGAATACACTTAGAACACTTTAAACGGGCGTTAGGATTAGACGACGGCATAATAACGCACTTAGAGCTAGAAAGTAAGTAATAATTATAAGAGATAGGATAGATAACACTATTACAGCGAGTTTTAATACTGAGACGGATAGCGCGGGCTTTAGCGGAAGACATTATAGCAAAACGCACTAAAAAGCGGGGCAACTAAATTTTATCTGTTTAGTAAGACAGGTTATGTAATTCGGGGACGAATCGTTGGAGAGAGGGGATGATGTTAGGATCTGTATTTAGCATTACTAGGCTAACATTCTGAGACGGACAAGGTCTTATGGGAGCCAATGGTGGCACAGCAAT
>ML976697.1:153569-277791 GCA_010015655.1 Bimuria novae-zelandiae CBS 107.79 | reverse complement strand
AAGTCGAGCAGGTGCATAAGGCCAAGGCTGTGCTCGCTCTGCTCGAGTCGAGCAAGTCGAGCATGCTAAGTATATAGGAACATGAGGATGGACTCTTCCACCTCGTGTTCAACTTGTTTATTAATCTATTGTTTGGATTTGACTTAGGCTCTCGTCGATTTAATTGTGACTCCTACGCCCTTTTAATACCGACAACCCTATTAACTAGCTTAAGCAGTTAATACTCCTTCCTTGCCTAACAAGTACTCCTGCCCGAGAACCAACCCTAACTACTTACGGATTAGCTACCCGTAGGGACTTAACACTTTCTTAACTAGGGTAATCTTAAAATTACGTCGTGATTAGCTTCCTTAATAACATCGAGGGTAATTAATTCCTGGTGTCTATAAATTATAAGGGTAGTCTTAACCTCGTATTTAATTGTTGCTTTGCCGGGCATTAGCTATCTATTCGCGATATAGATAGTATAGGGAATAGCCTTTTTGCGTTTGTAGAGTCCTGCTTTATTAAGTGCGTTTTTTAATATATAACTGTTAGGATCTGAACATGTACAAGACGCTGAGGACCAACGGGCCCTTAGTGGGGGTGACACTCGGCGGGGTTGCGTAACCGAGATCACGTGACGTACCATCCAGCCAAGACATACCATCCCGCCAAGATCATAGAAGGTGTACCATCCACGGACGGCGCTGCCATCCATCGATACTTGTGGATGGCAGAAGAAGGGTGGACGGTAACCAATAACCTTCTTGTATATAACCTAACACGAATACCCTTATGGCATTCGCGTTTAACCTGTTTATCAATCTATCGTTTAGATCTGACTAAGCAACCTTGTTGATTTGATTATGCTGTACACACCTTCGATACCAACGCCCCAGTGACAAGCGTGAGCTATCACTACACCCTCTCCCGTCCTACCAAGTACTCCTGCCCGAGAACCAACCTTAGCCCGTTTAGGACCAGCTATCCTAGATGGAACCTAACAATAACTCTCTTATGCTCCTAAGTCTAGCATAGCTTTTATTTATATTCTTTTAAGCTATACTAGTAGCTTAATTAGTGCCTAACTGTTAGTAGCATTTACTTCTTTAAAGGCATTTTCCCGCCTAAGCCTAGGTCTAAAAAAGACATTTTCTTTTTAGCTAGCTACGTAGGTCTAAGGTGTCCTTTATCCTTCTTCTCTTAAGGCTATTATTAGGCCTTATTTAGGAGAGCTTTACCGTCTTCTTCCTTTATTACTATTTTAATTTTAAGGGTCGTGGTCCCTTTTAGTTTATAATTAAATCTATGCTTATTCTTCTGCTCCCTATATTCTTTATAGTTAAGGTATAAGTATATGTGCTATTTATCTAATACGCATTTCCTATTAACTAGTAGTAATATTACTTAGTTTAGCACTTAGTTAAGATATAAAAAGTATCGCGTTTTATATTTATCCTAGAGGTGAACGTCGCAATAGGCGATAGGGTAGTTAAACTACTCCTATTTATATTATTAGTATATTTAAGGAAAGTAGCTATATTCCTTAGCTTAGTAATAAATAGTATATTAGTCTTCTTTATAGAGATTCTATTGTATAGTCTCGTGCGTAGGGTTGCGGTGGTCCAGGTCGTACTATGGCGTAAAGTTTGGGTTTTCGTTTGGGTATTGCTCCTTAGGATTGTCTTAGGCGTAGCGATGGTCTGCCCATTCACGTTCTACTCTACTAACCAGATTGGGTTAGTAAGCGTAGTGAAATACTGTAGTAAGGTCTTATTATTTAATTACTATAAATCCGAAGTCTCCTTCCCTTAGTTAGTATTTCTTTAAGAAGTTAAAAACATTTGTTATCTTGCTAGTAATAGGTTTTCTCTAGCTAGGGTAAGGTATAGGAGATTAAAGTATTAGTTCTTTCTCCTTTTTTTTCTTATCTAAACCTTTGTATGCATTCTCGTAGAGTTATAAGTCTAGTAACTCTAATCGTTCTAATTCTTCTTCGTGGATATTAATTTGCTTAATAGTGAATACTACCTACTACTCTTCGTTAATAGTTTCTTCTTTATTAATAGTTAGTACGTTTAACTGCCTAGTAATCTTATTCTTAGATCTGTAGTTCCTAGCTATGTGGCCTAGTTTGCTATATATAAAACATTTACGCGTCTTAGTCCCCTATCTTTAGGTTCTATCTAAGATACGTTAGTTAGGCTTTTAGAAGCCTATAGCCTTTCCTGTTCCCTTTTCTAAGTTATTAAACTAAATATCTTTTATAGGTTAGGGCCTATAGTAGTTGCGTTACTATCGTTAAGGTGCTTTTAGTAGCGCCTTATAGACTATAGATGCCTATTGCCCGAAACTAGCGTTCCTTAGATTCCTGCGGAACTCTTCTTGCAAGGCGAACTACTCCCTATTAATGTAAATAGTCTCATTATATAGTTCTTTTAAAGTCTCTATTTTTGTGTTACTACGTAGGAGTTTCTTGCGCATATTACGTTTAAGGCCTTATTTATATATTATCTTAAGAGATTTATCCTCCTAGTTAAGTTATACTATGTACTTACAGAACTCGGCCGTATATTTAGCTATAAATTAGTATTAGTAAACTGTCTAGATCGCTCGTCTAGCGATAGCTATCTTATTAGCAATTCTAAATATTTATTAAAGGTATATTTTAAAGTTATTATAGTCCTTAATAATGTTAATTATATTAGCGTGTTTATTAATGTACTCCTTATTTTCGTTATCGTGATCTATATCTAAATACTTAACTAGATAGGGATAGATCTATTCTTTAGCACTTCCTTGTATATAGGTTATAGTAAAGATAACCTTCTTCTTATCTTTAAGGTCTTAGTTCTAGTTAAAGAAGTAGAGGTCTAGCTATAGGAGCTAGGTGTCGAGGAGGGTACAATTGCTATTATACAGGTCGGGTTTATGCGCCTTGTTCTTGCTATCCCCTATAGAGGTAACGTAGTTGTCTAAAGCTATAGAAGAGGTAAGGGTCCTATTAGTATTTATATTAAGGGTGTTTAAGATGTTAAGATCCTAAAGGGGTAGCTAGTCCCTAAGGGGCTAAGGTTAGTTCTTAGGTAGGAATACTATAGTAGGATAGGAGAGGGTCGTAGTAATAGCTTACGCTTATTACTAGGGCGTTAGTATTAAAGGTGTATAACGTGGTTCACCACCGAGCGGGCCAATCCCACCGAGCGGGCCAACTTTGCTAAATGCAGCCTACCTCTAGCTTATACTACAATGCCATCACAATATAACGCGCAACAACCTTATACTAAAAGCGTACTATAGCTTACTATCTAAGCTATAATTAAAGATCGCGATAAGAGTAAAAAACGCGTTATTATAGCCTTTAGCGTGCCTCAAATAATAGTACAACAACGACGCTAAGGAGCCCTCTCTTAACGCGATTACAAGCCCAACTTAAAGAAGCTAACTAAGCTAGAGGAGGAGGCTCTAGTCTAACGTATACTTAAGCTTAACTAGCGAGGAATAGGTGCAATAAGGGATATAGTTTAAGATATAGCTAATAATCTACTTGCTAAGCGCGGTAGATAGCCTATTAATAAGTACTAGATAGACAGGCTTAAGACGCGTACGCCAGAAATTAAGCTTTAAAGGAGCTATTTATATAATTGTTAGCAAGCCCTAAATAAAGATCTATGTATTATAACGCCCTAGTTTAAGCTAGTTGCTAATACTAAGGCTAAGTACGGTATCGCTAATAACGACACGTACAACTTCGACGAGACAGGCTTTATAATAGGGGTAATACAGGGTTAGATAGTCTTTACAGGCTCTGAAAAGCGAAGCAACCTAAAGAAGATTTAACCTAGTAACTATAGGTAGGTTACTAATATTTAGGGTGTTAGCGCTAAAGGCTAGGCTCTACCACCCTTTTTTATCTTCCCTAGCAAGGTTCTAATCACGTCCTAGTTCTATAATCTACCCTAAGACTAGGTTATTAAAGTTAGTCCTAATAGCTAGACGTTAAACAAGCTTAGTCTTGCCTAGCTAAGGCACTTTAATACCTATACTAAGGCGCGTAGTTTAGGTGCACACTGGCTACTAATTATAGATAGCCACGAGAGCCACTGCTCACACGAATTCCACAAATACTATAAGGAATAGAAGATTATTATTCTTTATATGCCTCTATACTCATCACACCTCTTGTAGCCACTTAATGTAGGTTGTTTTTCGCCTTTAAAGCGGGCGTATAGCAATAAGATTAGTAGCTTAGCATAGTACGGCACTAAGTAGATTAAAAAGAAGGCCTTTCTACTAGCCTTTAAAGTAGCTTTTAAGAAGGTAATAATAAAGGCGAACATCTGCGCAGGCTTTAGAGGCGCTAGATTAGTCCTACACGACCTAGAGGCGGTGTTATTAAGACTTAATGTAGTTCTTCGTACGCTAACTCCACCTAACGCAGAGGACACCCTATAGGAATTAAAAACACTAAGTAACCTCCGCGAGATAGAGGCTTAGTTAACGCTAGTTCGTAAGCGTGTATAAAAGTATAGAGATTCACTAGTTTCTCCGCTTTTTAGAGCTGTTAAACAGCTTAACAAAGGTGTTATATTAATAGGGCACGAAACAGTGTTAATATAATAAGAAATAGTAGGGCTTTGCAAAGTAGTAAAGATAGTAATAGAGGTAAAAAGTTAAAAGAGGAAGTATATTTAGGCAGCTAAGACACTTATAGTAGAAGAGGTAGTTAATTTAATAGCTAAAAAGGATAGTAGTAGGTAAAAGGAGGGTAAAGAGTCTGCAAAGAGGGTGCGTGGGCAGAGGCGCTGCGGACGTTATGGCAAAGCTGGCCACAACGCTCGCACCTGCGCAGTAGAAATTGTAGATACATCTAATAGTAATAAGTCTAAATAGTATTTCTATATTCTGCGAATTATAGTAAATTATAGTAGTGTTGTAGGAGGCGCTTCGCAATAGACTAACTTTTAAAAAGTGGCCCGCTCGGTGGGGTTGGCCCGCTCGGTAGTGAACCACGTTATAGTATAATTAAATTAATAAGGTTGCTTATTTAGATCTAAACGATAGATTAATAAACAGGTTAAACACGAATGCTATAAGGGTATTTGTACTAGGTTATATACATAACTATTTGTGCTATCCTTTCCTTCTTACCATCCGTCCTTTAGTAGGATGGTATTATTATCTGGGATGTTGCTGCCATCCCTTCCTTGGCGAAAGGTTCTTCTTGGCGGGATGTTGGATCACGTGACCTCGGTAGTGTAGTCCCACCGTGGGTTACCCCGCTGCGCTCACCGTTGGTTGTTCTTTATTACGATTATTCAGATCTTAACAAGGATATATAGAACTTTAACAAGTCTAGTTTTATAATAGGCGTAATTTTAATAAGCTAGAAAGTTATTACTAGCTCTAAGAGGCGTAGGAAGCTAAAGCAAGTGCAAGAAGGTAATAAGGAGTAGATATTAATAATACTAGGTGTTAGTAGCGCGGGGCAAAAGATCCCACCCTTTATTATCTTTTAGGCAAAGATATACCTCGCTAGCTAGTATACTAAGGATAACCTGCCTCCCTAATAGAGAATTATAGTCTCTAAGAATAGCTAAATAATAAATAAGCTTAGAGTCGCGTGGATTAAGCACTTTAACACGTGTACAAAGCGCCATATACAGGGCACACACAGGCTGCTCATTCTAGACAGCCACGAAAGCTATAGCTCTATTGCTTTCGAGTAGTATTGCAAGGATAACAAGATTATCTGTCTTTGCATGCCGCCGCACTCATCCCACATCCTATAGCCACTAAATATGGGTTGTTTTTCGCCAATAAAGAAGGCGTACTCACGCTAAGTTAAGTAACTTATGCGGAGTCGTATTAATTATATTACTAAAACTAAGTTCCTACTCGCGTTTATTAACACGATTAACACGTTAATTAATAAAAAATAAATTAAAGAAGATTTTTAAGATACTAGCTTAGTATCCTTTAACCTATAATTAGTGTTAGATTAATTAGATATCTAGTTAAAGACGCTACTAGCTCCCTTATTTAAACCTATCCTATAGTAGTCGCAAACACCTAATAATACGTATAAAATTAGGGAGTAATCTACCCTAGTATTAAAGAAGTTTTTAAATGCTACCTAAAGCTCCCTAACACTAGTAAAAAAAGTATTATTATTATTTATAAAAGGCGCGTAAAAGATAGCGTATAAGTTTAAGCTAATAAAGGCACGCATTAAGGAGCTTAAGGAGGCAAATATAGCTCACACAAAGCGGAAATCACGTAAAAGGACACGTATACAGGCTGGAGGAACACTACTTGCTATAGAAGGACTATAGCTAGCAGCTACAAAAGAGCGTCCTGCGAAGAGGCAGCGCTTGCAAGCAGGTAAGGAGGATAGTAGAGAGAGTAGCACGTAGCGCCAATGGCTTTATAGCAAGTGTAATAAGCTAGGGCATAACGTGCGAACCTGCTAAAAGGCTAAAAAGTTATCTTTTAAATTAGATATTACCCTTAGTAGCTTATTTTTAGATAGTGTTAATAGTAATAGCGATAATTAAGAAGTATAAGTTAGTGTTACTAAGAAAAAGTGCGTAGCTCGCCCGGGTGCGCAGCTCGCATGTGGAATACGTTTGTTAGATTATATGTAGTAGAGAACCTAGGCTAGAAGAGGTTAGGGGCTATTGCACATGACGCATAGACAGGAACTTTAAATAGGAGGCGTTAACTAGCTTTAGAAGAAAAAACATCGAATCTATTAACATGATCACTTCTTGATCAGACCTTATACTATAACACACAGACAATTATTATCTATCCTTAATAACCTGAAAAATCTAATAATTAAGAGTCTCACTGCCTCGACTACTAACATGACGACGCCATACCTACGCGACGCAACGATGATTACGCTGCGCGACCACACTAACTACATAGCGTGGGTTACACAAATTTAGTTAAGATGCGTACTCTATCGTATCTAGAATCTACTAGATCCAAAATTAACGACTGCGCCAAAACCTGAGCCAGTAATCCTATAAGCTCTAAAACTAGCTGACTACACTCTAGCCGCTAGCATTACAACGCCAACGCGTATTTCTAAACTATCCACGTTAGGTATTAAAGCCTTTAAAAAGGACCTTAAGTACTATAAGACGTTGCTCGAAGAATTTAAGAATAATTAACACGTATTTAAGAAGGAGTAGTTAAGCCTCTAGTAAATTATTATCTTTATATAATTAATAATTAGCTAGCATCTCTAAAGGACGTGCTGCCTACTTAATTAACTACTTAAATAGTAGATTATTAACCTTAAAGCTACGGTTGGCGTTAATACGCTATTTGAACAAGAACGCGCACGCGACCGATATTACTCCTTCCTAAAGCCGCTACGAACCACGAATACATGGGATACATGGCTAGTAGAATACGATTAAGCAGCCACTAAAGCGGAGACGTACAAAGTCCTAAAATTAATACAGTTTAACGCTGTAGCAAAAGTGTAAGGGAGGAATGGAGGAGTCTACTGAGGTTTATTGGGGGTCCCGGAGGGGCCTATATAGTACTAGACACAGGGGTAGGCAGGGGTCCTGAAACAGGGCTGAAACTAGGCCCTCATCCACTGTGACACACCTCCCCAGCTCCGAAAGCAGTGCTGGAGGAGATGAACTAAGTAAGGCCTTAATAAAAGATGCTTATAGTCCTCCTCTTATCCATCCTACTTAATACTCCGTCCTGCCACAGTATCAAGTGCTGCTTTGACGTTTAAGACATTGAAGGATCGAAATTAATGTTGCTAATCGTGGCCAACGTATCGATCGAGGGTAATAGGCCAGGCGGTGGCCACAGGTATCAAACGCTACTCAGGTAACTGAGGTAGCAGAGGGTATCGAGATTGACGTTGCTAATCGTAGCCAACGTATCGATCGAGGGTAATAGGCCAGGCGGTGGCCACAGGTATCAAACGCTACTCAGGTAACTGAGGTAGCAGAGGGGTGTCGTATACTGCTCAGTCGTTTGAGCCAGCTTTACGCTGCTGCTGCTATAGAGATCGAGTTCTCAGGAGGGCACTCGGGCCGCTGCAACTACTTAAAGCTCCGCAGAGTATCTGGGTCGTAGGCTACTTAGTCGTCTAAGACAGCCACAGGTCGTAGGTTAGATCGTACTACTCAGTCGTTTGAGACAGCAGAGGATCGTAGGTAGGTAATTACGATAGCATTATGCTACCGGAGTAGACTATCGTTGAAGCGTAAGCCGGGCTCATAACTGTAAGGGAGGAATGGAGGAGTCTACTAAGGTTTATTGGGGGTCCCGGAGGGGCCTATATAGTACTAGACACAGGGGTAGGCAGGGGTCCTGAAACAGGGCTGAAACTAGGCCCTCATCCACTGTGACAAAAAGACTTCTTAAACGCTGTGAACAAAGTCGCTCCTACGTAGTTAACGACCTTTTAGGACAACGGATGGTTCACACCAGGCATGACCAGGAAAGAAATAATAAAGCGTTTCCAAGAACACATGATGCTAAACCACCTAATATCGCGAATAAAGTAGAGATCTACCTTCGTAACGGGTGACTTATTAGAGCTTAGTGAAAGCGGCAAACCCGCTTAGAGCACACAAAGTGGGGACGCCTATAGTGCTAAAACGTTATTATCTAGAAAACGGGGTAGACCTCGATATTAACGTACAGGCTAGTAGATAGTTGAGCAAGACTCCCTGCTGGACCTTTTAACCCCTGTTAAAGCAGGTGGGCGCCTGAAATCTATTAAAGCAAAAGGGCAGAAATGCCATGCATGTAGCATGTGGCACTCTATAAGAGACTGCTTCTATATGAATCCAGCGAAAGCCCTAGAATAGTGACAGCTAAATAAAAAGATCGAGGAACTCATCGCGCTAAAGTGAGAGCATAATCCAGAGTTCTAAGGACTTCTAAGAGGTTAAAGCAGGCCTAGAACTAGAACTCCACCTATAAAGAACTCTTATACTCTAACTCTAGAGATTACTAAATAGTGACTAAATAGTAGATAGATATCTACTATATAAGCAGTATTTACCGCGTCTTTCGGAACAAGTTAAATTAATTATCCACTACGACGTTTATTTATCCTCGATTCTGGCTCAACCTGCCACATCACGAACGATCCCGATTGGATATACGATTACCGACCGCCGGCACAAGGAGATTTTGTGTGGGCAGGCAATACACAAATATGGATTAAGGGGTATAGATTACTTGTTATAAATCTATAACACGAATAGGGAGCTGAAAGATTGGTACTGCACGATGTGGCTATTTATCTAGACCTATTATGTAACCTTGTCTCCTTCCGAGTGTTGAGACAGCAAGGATTCTGGTGGGATACTAAATTAGAACCCACCGCCCTTAAGAGACTGAATGGAACAACTATCAGAGAACTTTAAGAGATCCATAGGTAATGGGTACTGGAACACCAGCCTATGCACCACTTAGCTTATTACATATATACTCACAACTCTTGAACGCAGAGACGAAGTCAGAAAGTGTTAGCCCTACTCTGGCACAAGAGGCTTAGTTATCTAAGACCTGCGATAATTAAATACTTAGTATAATAATCTAAGGGGGTGCGCGTTAAGAGAATTATAATAGTAGAGTGTAACTTATGTAGATAAGTAAAGATATAGAGGCAAATTAGTTGCGCACTAAGAATTAATAAGTAGGGACTTAGAGAGAGGCTTGCTATTAATTTCTATTTATATAAACCGCAAACGTTTAACAAGGAGAAGAGCCAGATGCTTATTACAGACAAGTACTCGAAGTTCTAATAGGATTTCTACTTTACTAATAACTAAATAGCTAAGTTAATTATTAACGCACTGACGAACTTCTTCTAATTCCTTAAAAACTAATACAATATCACTCTAAAAATTATTGAATTAGATAATGAGATCACGACAGTCAAGCCCGAAGTTAAACGCTGGTTACGAGGGCAAGGTATAGTTGTCGAGCCTTTAGCACTAGATATACAAGCTTAGAACGGGGGCGCTAAACGCTTAAGGGGTGTAAATAAGGAGAAATCGCGCGCGATGCGCCTAAACGCGAACCTTTTATAGGAGTTCTGGCCAGAAATTACACGAGCCGGAGTATACCTATACAATCGAACGCCGAACTACTCGAACAACTGGAAGACGCTATATAAGCTATTCTTCACACGTGCATCACTAGCAAATAGATTAATTACATTATTTAAGAAACTAAATCTAGCTTACTTAAAAGCCTATGGTTGCAAAGCGTTTGCAATGACGGATGATACACACAGAGGAAAGTCTCGACTATAGAGACTAGATCCGAAGGCATGGATTGGATATCTGGTAGGATACCGATTATCCAACATCTATTGGATCTGGGTTCCCTCACTCGCAAAAGTCATCAGCACGCGGGACGTGATTTTCGACGAGAACATAATCTTTAATAGCAAAACTAAGGATCTTATAGACAATCTTATGCATAGCACACTAGACGAGATAGCGACGTATATTAAGACAATCGAGCTATCGCCACCTATGCACTAACTAGAAATTGAATCATTTCACGAAGACGAAACCGTCAACCATAATACGAATAATAATAAAGAGCCAGATCTACCAGGCTACTACCAAGGACAAAAGATTAGGGATTACTACCTAACTCCGCTAATAACACCACCGCCTGCAGCCTTACTAGCGCAGTTAATAACTAGGGAAGTATTAAGCATTCCTAAAATTTAATTATTAAAGACAGTTCCCTAGGCGGCAGCCTTCATGGCAGGAACCAAGGCCGGGAACGTGGGCAAGTACAAAGAAGATCTAATTAATAAAGCAAGGATAAAGAGACTACTTGCAAAAGGCATTAAAATTTACTAATCGTAATTGTCACCTCCGCCCACATTTAAAACAAACCTCGACGAACACCTGATGGGAGAATTATTTAAGGAAGCACAACGATTGCACCTGGACAGTTACAAAATCATAAAGTCATAGGTAGAAGTACTATACAAGACCGTAAAGGCGACGGGACAATAGATCCTAGATTGCATGTAGGTGTATATATATAAGTTTAATAAATACTACTAATTTATTAAGTGCAAAGCACGACTAGTAGTTAGAGGAGACTAATAACGCAATATTACTTCCCAGGACACCTACGTAGTAACACTAGTAGGATATTCCTTTTAACTACTTATAGCTATCGTGGCTAAATATAATCTTAAACTAACATAATATAACATTACTAACGCATTTATGCACGCATTACTAGACAGAGAAGTATACATGCAAATGCCACAATAGTATAGAAAACCCGGCACTATCTTAAAAGTTCAAAAAGCCTTATATAGACTAAGAATCTCTCTATTACTCTAGTAGAAGGAATTCACAGCGACGCTTACTTAACTTAGGTTCTAGAGTGTACCCCATAAGCGCTGCTATATAATTAAGGATAGGATTATTATTTTCTTTTACGTAGACGACATTATCCTTGCGTACTAAAAATCCAAAACCTACGAAGCATAGTAAGCCGTAAAGCAACTTAAGAAAAAGTACTTAATAACAGGTAGAGAAAGCCTACAATAGTTCCTAGGGATTAAAGTAATTAGAGATCGTTAGAAATAACTTATTTAACTCTCCCAGGCTTTATACTGCGACAAAATCAGCCGCCTAATCAACGACCGAACAATCCGGCACGATACTCTAATAGTAATAGGGGAGCTTAAGCCGAGAGAAGGACTAGCTTCACCCTTAGAAATTAATAAGTATTAACGCAAGATCGGATTACTATTATATATAGCTATTAGCACGCGACCAGATATCGCCTTTATAACCTCTTAACTAGCTAGATTCCTCGCGAATCTAGGACCAGAGCACCACCATGCTGCCGACCAAGTCTTGTTATATCTCAACGACACGAAGTGGATAACGCTCTAAGTTAGTGGAGGTGATTCCTTATAAGTAGCTAGTAACGCCTTATTCGCTAATAATACACTAGACCGCAAGAGCTTACAAGAATATACTATTAAACTATTTAATAGACTTATTGCGTAGAGAGCCAGTAAACAGGAGACTATTACAACATTAACCGCAAAAGCCAAACTCCTGGCACTTTTACAAGTGGCTAAAGAAGCCATTTTTACGTCTCGCTTAATTAAAGAGCTGAGGGTTCAATTACCCAGCCCGATAATTACGATTAAATGCGACAACCAGCAGACTATTAGACTAGTAACCTAAGAAGTTTCTAAGCTACAAACCAAGTTACGGCATGTGGATATCCACAATTACTGGCTCCGACAGGAAGTCATGGGCGGCAGAATTAATGTAAAGTACACACGATCTAAAGATATAATTATAGATAGCCTTATAAAGACACTCCTAGTAAACAAGTGGCCAGCCTTTTTGGACTATTTAGGACTAGTAGAGATAAAAGATCAAAAGGTAGCACGTAAAGCACCTCTAGAGGAGATTTAAGATTAATTTAACAACCTCTCCTTTATGTAACCTTAGCATGTGCAGCTTAAATTAATGGATCGCTCTAAGCTAAAGGGGTGTGTTAGGTTATATATAGTAGAGAACCTAGGCTAGAAGAGGTTAGGGGCTATTGCACATGACGCACAGACAGGAACTTTAAACAGGAGGCGTTAACTAGCTTTAGAAGAAAAAACATCGAATCTATTAACATGATTACTTCTTGATCAGACCCCATACTGTGACACACAGACAATTATCATCCATCCTTAATAACCTGAAAAATCTGACAACGTTATTCCCCGCATGGCCAATATCGCCCTGGCACGGGCCACTATTTGAGGGCCAATCGGATGAATTGCTCCGACCCGGCAGAACACTAAGAATTATGCCTCTATAGGGTAACTTCGCATAGATTTTGCATCTCTAAGGGCTTTAAGATAGGTTTACATGATAGTTAAGCTTGCTTTTATGTCTATTAACCTGATTGTTTAATGCCGGCGGAGGTGCTCTACCTAGCACTTAGCATTAACTTCTAGCCTATATAAAGGTAGCCAGCAAAGCGTATAGCTATAATAAGTACGCAGTGGGCGTTAAGAGCTATAAGATAACCTTGTATTACCTATAACTTATGCTAGAGGTGTCCGGGATTAGAGCTTCTTATTAGTTATACGTCTAGCTACTGCGTAATTAACATAGCTTTTACCCTCCGTAAATAGCTTTGTAGATATGTGTGAGCTGCCGAAGTTGCCCTCTCCGCTGGCGAGTACGTCGTCAGGTCGCTCACGCTTGTTTGAGCCTCGAGTAGGGCGGCCACCTTGCTTAAAGAGCTATTTAATGAGCTTGTATAGGAACTTCTTGTGGCCGGAGCGTTTGGCGGAGTCGCGAGAGGAGTACGAGGAGAGCCTGTAGTAATTATTAAGCGTTAGATCTAGCAGAAAGTACTAGAGCGGGCGCTAGATACGCTGGCGGACCTGCTAAATAGAATAGTAGCTTTTTATTTAGTTAAAGCGATTAACCTCGCTCTTATAGTAATTATAGCTATCTATTATCTAAGAGATACTTAGTAACTTAAGAGGCTTGCTGCTAAAGGCTTTCTTAAAGAGTTTCTTGTTATTTAGAGCTATCTTAGAGCGTTGGCGGAGCTTTATGATGACCTGAGTTGCTTGTGGCGACTATTGTTAGCGGAGCATTGGCATGGTGTTGAGGGCAAAGTACTTACGCTCAGCGATAGTACTGGCAAAAAGAACGACCTAGTTGTCTCTCTAAGCTGCCTAAAGCACCTGCCGACTCTGCGAGAGCGCCTAGTAAGTATCTCCCCACTCTAGCTTGCGCGTATAGTGTATTTTAAGTTTTATTAGGTTACTATTAAAGCGCTTCTTCGAGAGCTTTGCCCGCGTGCAAGTGCTAATAGCTAGCGCCTTTACCTATAATTTTGCCTCTACTATTACTTTAAAAATCTCCTCTATCGTTGTCTTTATCGTGCGGACTATCCCAGCGCAGCCTACGCCTTTAGATCTAAGATATTTAAGTATAGGGATAGTGTTAAAGAGATTGTTGTCCCACATAATATAAAGATTTGGCGGAAAGAGGCGCTGGCCGGCAGCGTTTACGGCGAGTACAAGAGTAATAGGAACTAACTCTATAGGACTAAAAGCTAGCGCGTTAGTAGGTAAGTTAAGTAAGTTAACAGGCCCTCGCCCTCTAGCATAAAATAACTAGTTCAGAATTACTCTATTGTTAGCTAAGCACTAGATCTTAAAGCCTTTAGGCGTAGGCTTTATTTTTATTATTATAACCTTGCTTACGCGGCCTGTAAATCTCGTAATTACCTTATTAACGTAAAGGTGTACGCTAGGCGCTTAGTACTTAAAGCTACGCTCGCGGAGCGTCTTTAAGAGATCCCACACTTGGCTAAAGGGAGACTTAAAGCTCTAGTTAACCTCTATATAGTATAAGTAGTAATTAAGCTGCTGCCATCTCTCCTTCGACATGTAGCAATTAATCTCATGCCGAGGCGCTGTCCTATAAAGCTTCTACTAGTATTTAACGAGCAAGGGCTCCCGGTGGACGCCTATATAAATAACGACGGCGAAGTACGTATATAACTTGCTTAGAGAGGTGGGTTTCTATTAACGGCGGTTAGGCGTTAAGGGCGCGTTAGCCTAAAGCTTTTTAGCATACTAATTCGTATAGTATGCGATCTAATCGACGACGCCTGCATTAAAAAACAAGTTAAATAAAGTAATAGGAGAGTTAAAATCTACATAGTTAGGTAAGAGAGCGCGTCCAAAAGTATATAGATTATTAATTTTAAGTGGTTGCCATAAGGGTGGCGGCTAAGTAGGCAAATTAGGCAAATCTCCTGCCTTTAGGCTATACTTTATATATTTTACGAAGTCGGCATCGTTGCTCAATGGCGCTATACAATTAGGCATAGTTACATATATAAAAGCTTTTGAAAAAGGCGTGTTTTGGCTGGCAAACAAAAATTGCCTACATAACGATAAACATTTAGTGTTTTAATGTATTTGCATCTAATTGGCTAATAAGATGTGGCCCGTGCCAGGGCGATGTTGGCCATGCGGGGGATAAAAATTTAAGAGTTAAAAGAGGAGATCCAGAGCTATTTTCTTATATATTTAGTTTTTTTTTAATGATTATTGTCCTGGAGCAAAAGGCTAACTTTCTGCTCCTACTAGAGTAGAATATTCTTAACCGTTACAATTATTTTAAAGGGTTTTAATGTTAGGCTGTGTCCGATTATATAGCCTCTATCTGTTGTGGATATAAGGCTGGAGCACTCTCTCTTTTGTACTATTCTAAATAGGGCTAGCGCTATAGCGGCACTTATTTGGAGCCTTGCACATATCTGCATTCTGTTAGGATCTGTATTTAGCATCACTAGGCTAACATTCTGAGACGGACAAGGTCTTATGGGAGCCAATGGTGGCACAGCAATAGGCAGGTCACGTGACTGCTCGAAGCGCTTGAAGCGAGCAAGTCGAGCAGGTGCATAAGGCCAAGGCTGTGCTCGCTCTGCTTGAAGCGAGCAAGTCGAGCAGGTGCATAAGGCCAAGGCTGTACTCGCTCTACTCGAGTCGAGCAAGTCGAGCATGCTAAGTATATAGGAACATGAGGATGGACTCTTCCACCTTGTATTTAACCTGTTTATTAATCTATCGTTTGGATTTGACTCAGGCTCTCGTCGATTTAATTATAACTCTTACGCCCTTTCAATACTAATAACCCTATTAACTAGCTTAAGCAGTTAATACTCCTTCCTTGCCTAATAAGTACTCTTGCCTAAGAACTAACCCTAACTACTTACGGATTAGCTACCCGTAGGGACTTAACATCTTAAACACCCTTAATATAAGTACTACTAGGACTCCTACTTCTTTTATAGCTTTAGGCAACGCTAGTGTTACTCTAATAAAGGATACTAAAAATAAGGCGCATAAACCTAATTTATATAATAGTAATTATAGTCTCCTTAACACCTAGCTTCTACAGCTGGACCTATACTTCTTTGACATAAACAACAACCTTAAAGACAAGAAGAAAGTTATCTTCGCAGTAACTTACATGCAAGGACTAGCTAAAGAATAGATCTATCCCTACTTAGTCAAGTACATGGACATGGACCACGATAATAAGGATAAGGACTACATAAATAGTCACGCTAACGTAGTTAACATTATTAAAGATTACCTAAATTTTAAGAAATACCTTAAGCAACTGTTTAGAATTGCTAATAAAATTACTATAGCTAAATAAGCCATCTAAACTATCTAATAATAATAATCCGTAGTAGAGTATGCAGCCGAGTTTCGCAAGTACGCTATATAACTTAACTAGGAAGATAAATCTCTTAAGACTATATATTAATAAGGACTTAAACACAACGTGCGCGAAGAACTCTTGCGCAGTAGTACTAGACTTAACACCCTTAATAAACTATACGAAGAATCTATCTAGATTAATAGAAGATAGTTCGCACTATAAGAAGAATTTTGCAGAAACCTAAGGAATATTAGTTTTAGACGACAGGCACCTGTAGTCTACAGGGCGCCACCAAAAGCACCTCGACAACAGTAACGAAGCGACTCTTATAGCTACTAACCTATAGAAGGAATCTAGTTTAACAACTTAGAGAAAGGAATAAGGAAGTTTAACGGCTTTTATAAGCCTAACTAAAAGCGCATCTTAGATAGAACCTAACACAAGGGGACCAAGACACGCAAATGCTTTATATGTAATAAACTAGGTCACATTACTAGGAACTGTAGATCTAAGAATAAGGTTATTAGATAGTTAAACGTACTATCCGTCGTAGATGCAGACGCAACCGACGAAGAATGGTAAGTAATAGACGCTATTAAGTAATCTAACATCCTAGATAAAGACTTAGAGCGATTAGACTTGCCTAACTCGCGACTCTACGAGGATGCATACGAAGGTTTAGACAAGGAAGAGATAGAGCTAGTGCCTTAATCTCCTACACCTCACCCTAGCTAGAATAAACCTGTTACTAGTAAGACAACGAATGTTTTCGACTTCTTGGAAAAACACCAACCTCGAGAAGGAGATTTTAGGTTTATAGCAATGGAACGACAAGACTACGTAGAAGCATTTTTTCATGCTTACCAACCCGACCTGGTCAGTAAAGCAGCAAGAGAAATAGCAGACCACCGCTACGCCCACGAAGACCCCAAGAAGAAATACCTAAACGAAAGCCCGAACTACGAACCACAGTACAACCTGGACCACCGTAACCCTACGCATGAGACCATACGATAGACCCTCTACAGAGAAGACTAATATACTATTTATTACTAAGCCAAGGAATATAGTTATTTTCCCCGAACGTACCAACGATGCAGATGGGAGTGGTTTAACTACCTTATTACCTATTATAACGTTCACCTTTAGGATAAACGTGAAACGCGATACTTTCTACACCTTAACTAAGCGCTAAACTAAGTAATGTCGCTACTAGTTAATAGAAAATGCGTATCTAATAAATGGCAAACATGCTTACACCCTAATTATAAGGAACACAAAGAGTAAAAGGGAAAGCATGGGTTCAATCGCATACTAAAAGGGACTACGACCCTTAGGATTAAAATAGTAACGAAGGAAGAAGACGGTGAAGCTTTCCTAAAAAAGGGCTAATAGCAGCCTTAGGAGAAGAAGAAGGAAGGATACCTTAATTCTATAAAGCCACCTATAGAAAAGATGTCTTTTTTAGACCTAGGCTCAGGAGGGAAGACGCCTTTAGAGAACTAAATGCTATAAATAGTTAGGCATTAATCAAGCTACCAGTATAGCTTAAAGAAACATAAATAAAAGCCATGCTGGACTTAGGAGCACAGGAAAGCTATATATTAAGAAAAGCACTTAATAGAGCGGGACTCTATAAGCGCAAAAAGGCTATGCCCTATGCTATCCATGTCGCGAATAGACAACTAATGCCCGGCGAAGCAACGATTAAATACGAGGTCGAAACTACCCTTACGATCTATAGATACTAGGAGTTAATTACCCTTAACATTATTAAGGAAGCCAATTACGACGTGATTGTAGGACTACCCTAGTTAAGGAAGCATAATCCTACAATTAACTAGGAAGGAAAGAAGCTATCCTTTAAGCGCTATAACTATGTATTATAAGTAAAGCCTACGCATTAATAGAGTATAATAGTAGATAAGAGAGCTATTAACACTATAGTCTCGCGACAGACAGTCGAAAAACGAAAGAAACCCTTAGCAAACGCTAGCAGGAACCACCAGGTTACAGAGCGCAAGAAGATGGATAAAAGCACAAACTATAAAATTCCAGAATGCTATCGAGCATGGAATCATATGTTCACCGAGAGAGAAGGAAAAGCAAACCTTCCAGAACATTAGCCCTGGGATCTAGCGATAGACCTAGTAGAAGGGAAAACGCCACCCTTTGGACCACTATATAGTAAGACTAGAAAAGAACTCCAACAAGAAAAAGAATTCATTAAGACAAATCTCGCGAAAGGATACATACGACCATCGAAGTTACTAGTAGCTAGCCCTTTTATATTTATTATGAAGAAAGACGGCACACCACGACTATGTATTAACTATTAGAAGATTAACGACATGACGATTAAAAATCGATACCTACTACTAAACATCTTAGAATTAAGAGACTGACTCTTAAGAGCTAAACGCTTTATACTAATAGATCTACGAGATAGATATTACCTTATAAGAATTAAGGAAGGTAACGAGTGGAAGATAGCGTTTAGGTCACGCTATAGACTATTTAAATATATAGTTATGCCTTTTAGACTTACCAACGCACTAGCAAATTTCTAAGCGCTAGTTAACTTTATATTACGTAACTACCTAGATATATTCGTTATCGCATACATGGACGATATACTCGTTTACTCTAAGAACAATTCAGATTATGTTCTACATGTATAGATAGTGTTAACCGCATTAGACAAAGCACACCTTAGGATTAAACTAAAGAAGTGTAAGTGGCACGTAATACAACTTAAATTCCTAGGACACGTTATTAGCATAGAAGGAATTAAAGTCGCACTCGACAAGATTAAATATATTAAGAACTAGCTAACACTAAAGATAGTAAAAAACATCTAAGAATTCTTAGGATTCTGTAGATTTAATCGACAATTTATTAAGGATTACGCAAAGATTACGATACTACTTATAAACCTTATAAGAAAAGACACACTATTTGCATGGACTGTAAAGTATAGAATGTTATTCTAACTCTTAAAGACCGCATGCATTATGCCACCAGTACTTATCTACTTTAGGGATAGAAAACTACTATAAATCGAAATAGACACAAGTGACCTCGCGATAGGCGCCTGCGCGAAGTAAGAGAAAGATGGTAAATGGCACCCTATTACATACTATTTATGCAAATTCACTAACACAGAAGCACGATATAACGTACACGACAAAGAACTATACGCAATCGTTAAAACGTTAAAGCACTAGAGAATCTACGCTCTTAGCTACTCTATACTTAAAATCTTTACGGACTATAAGAACCTTACACGCTTCACGACCACGAAGGAACTTACGCCACGATAGGTAAGATAGTCGGAAACGCTTAGACAATACAAATTTAAGATTATATATACACCCGGCAAAGAAAATAGACGAGTAGACGTACTTAGCCGACGACACGATCTTGCAGGAGATAAACCAAGGACCTATTTAGTAATACTGCGACAGAACCTAGATGGATCTCTTAAACCCACTGCAGAACTCAACCAAATCCTCGTTACAACACGAGAAGTACCTAAAGAACAACAAAAAGAAATCATACGACAATACTATGATAACCCAGTATATAGACACCCAGGCATCAAGAAAACGATGGAACTTATCCAACGGAATTACATATTCTAAGAAATTAAGGAAGTAGTAATAACGTACATACGTAAGTGCGTAGACTGCCAAAGGAATAAGCATGCTACTTATCTTAAGTATAGTAAGATGCAAGTAATTTAGATCCTAATAGCACTATAGGAAGATATCGCAATAGACTTTATAACTAGACTATCTAAGTCAAAAGACCTAGCAACAGGAATAAGCTACGACTTAATATTAGTAATTGTATGCAGATTTACTAAATATATAAAACTACTACTATGTTAAAAAACGACTATGGCTAAGGAACTCGCGTTTCTTATCCTAGATTGACTTATACGACACCATGGCATTCTAAAGACAATTATTAGCGATAGAGACAAACTCTTTATATTAAACTACTGGACAACCCTTATGGCACTTATTAGAACGAAACGGAAGTTATTAACAGCCTATTATCTGTAGACGGACAGATAGACAGAACGTACAAATTAAACGATCGAAACGTACCTACGCATCTACTGTAACGACTAAAAGAATAACTAGATTTTATTATTACCTATAGCACAATTAGCATATAATAATAAGGTATTAGTAATAATAGGATACACACCATTTTATGCAAACCACGGAAGACACCTACATCTCTTTAATTAGGTATTTCCTACAACAATTAAAACGGAAGAAGCCATCAACATGGCAGAGAACATAAAGAAAATACACGAACAACTCTAAAGAAACCTTGAGAAAGCTTAATAGCAAAGCATTTCCTATACTAATAAGAAACAAAAAACGGCACCTCAGCTAAAGAAGGGGGATAAAGCATATCTACTTACGAAAAATCTTCGAACCTAGAAGAAAAAGCACAAGAAACTGGATCATGTTAAGGTCAGGCCATTTTTCATTTCGGAACAAATATCACCGGTCAACTACTAATTGGAATTACCACCAGACGCCAAGATACACCCGGTATTCTATATAGACTAATTGGAACCCGCCGACCTAGAAACACCAGTCGAAACCACCTTCTATCACCAGCCAGAGGAAGAAAACGAATTTAAAGCCAAATAAATACTACAACACACGAATCAACCACGAACGTATCTTATTAAATGGAAGGGATACCTATATAGTAAGAATATATAGGAACCTAAAGAAAACTTAGCAAACTGCAAACAATTGCTCTACTAGTACTATAGGAACATACCTAAGAGCCGCTCGCGATTGTAGGTAAGGTACCAGAGTAATTATCTAATAACCCTAGTGTCGACCACATTAGAGGAGAGAAGCTAATAGTGGCCGCTATAATAAGATAGTTCTCTAACGTAGCCTCTGCTTCTAACTCTCTAGTAGCATCTATTTTGGATATAAGGCATTACGCCTTCTTTTTAGTACGCTCCTTAGCCTACTGTAATATTTTCTTATTTTGCAAAAGTCGGATTAACACTTTTACTAATAATTTCTTACCCGCATCTACCTTCTTTTTATACTTATTACAAGTCTTGTCTAATAATGCCTATAACAAGTTTACGCAAGGCTTTTGCGCACGAATACACTTAGAACACTTTAAATAGGCGTTAGGATTAGACGACGGCATAATAACGCACTTAGAGCTAGAAAGTAAGTAATAATTATAAGAGATAGGATAGACAATACTATTACAGCGAGTTTTAATGCTGAGACGGATAGCGTGGGCTTTGGCGGAAGACATTATAGCAAAACGCACTAAGAAGCGGGGCAACCGAATTTTATCTGTTTAGTAAGACAGGTTATGTGATTCGGGGACGAATTGTCGGAGAGAGGGGATGATGTTAGGATCTGTATTTAGCATTACTAGGCTAACATTCTGAGACGGACAAGGTCTTATGGGAGCCAATGGTGGCACAGCAATAGGCAGGTCACGTGACTGCTTAAAGCGCTTAAAGCGAGCAAGTCGAGCAGGTGCATAAGGCCAAGGCTGTGCTCGCTCTGCTCGAGTCGAGCAAGTCGAGCATGCTAAGTATATAGGAACATAAGGATGGACTCTTCCACCTCGTGTTCAACCTGTTTATTAATCTATCGTTTAGATTTGACTTAGGCTCTCGTCGATTTGATTGTGACTCCTACGCCCTTTCGATACCAACAACCCTATTAACTAGCTTAAGCAGTCAATACTCCTTCCTTGCCTAATAAGTACTCCTGCCCGAGAACTAACCCTAACTACTTACGGATTAGCTACCCGTAGGGACTTAACACATTCCAGAAACACAGAACACGAACATTATTAATTAATTATCACATCTATTAAATTCTTATCATTACATTATCTCAAAGTAATAGAACACTATTAAATCTAATAATTAAAAGTCTTATTGCCTCCGCTAAGCCAATTACAATAGCCCTATTAACCCTTAAAGATCCCACAGTGATCCTAACCAACTACACGAACTACACACTGTGGCTAAACTAGCTAAAAACAAAATCCTAATTCCTAAAGGTCTAGAACATTATTAACCTAGCGCTAATAGATAAACCAAGATAGAAACCCGCAATGCCGATACCTCTCGCGATAGGTAACTACTAGCCAAGCATGGCGTATATGACTACGAATCTGAATAATATACTAATAATGCCCTTACATCTATCGACGGCAGGCGCGAAAGCATACAAAGACAATAGTAATTATTATAAAGGATAGCTAGAAATATACAAGATTATAGATCGCGAATACCAAGAGAAACAGGTTAGCCTAAACTAAGTAGTTACTATTATCTAATTAACAGTTTCTGCGCATCTTTAGAACAACTACTACCTCTTAGATTAATTAATTAGGTAGTAGATTAATAACCTTATAATTATAGTTAGGGTAGACCTGCAAGACAAATATAGATAATTAAGGGCAAGATACTAAGAAGCCCTTAAGCTAATAAGAACAGCTAGATTATAGGCTACATAGCTATCTAAGTACAATCATGCAGCTACAGAAGCAAAGACTAATTAGGTCCTAGAGCTTTAAAGGCTAGACTTAGTTAAAGAAGACTTTATAAAGGCAGTTGTCTATGTTGCACCTATATAGGTAACAACCTTCTAGTAATATAGAAGCAAGGATACAGCTGTCTTACGGAAGCACATAATAAAACTCTTCTAAGACTATATAATCCTGCAGCACCTAATTAAGGGCAAATAAAAGGGCGCTTTTACTACTGCAGGTTCATCTCTCGCTAACGGTGGTAAATCTACCCAGGCCACAGACAGGGACGCCTCTCTTGTGGATAAAGCAGCAATATTAAAACATTAGGGTAGACCTCGTAAACAACGAAATAATAGTTAACGTACTAGAGCCAAGCGGTCCGTAATTATAGATAATAAGCTAGTAGTAGCTAGTGGCCTTAAGTGCCCTGCTTATAAATAACGCTATAGTCTACAAGACTACTTCTACGCTTTCCTAGACAAATAACCAGAATAGTTTAAGCTAAAGCCGAGCATAGTTGCCCTAATTAAGTTTAGGCTAGAGAATAACCCTACGCTTTAAGAAAGTCTAAGAATAACAAAGAGGGCCAGATTACAGGCACCTATAATTAAATTATCGCATATTCCCACTCTAACTCGAATTACTAAGGCTAATAATAAGTAACTAGATAGACGCAAGATTACTAAAATCCTAGCGAGCTTTAACGCCGCATCTTTCTATACTAAATTAAACACATACCTATTGCGATGCTTAGCCATACTTAATTTAGGCATAACCTACTATATCTTTAACGACATTAATTGCTTTATCTTATATCGGCCACCGGCGCCAGGAGACTTTATATAGGCAGGGAATACACAAATATAGATTAAAGGATACAAGAGTGTCTATCTTAACATATAGAGTGCAAGCAGTAATTAAATAATATAGCTAGATAATATAGCCTATTACCCTAATTTGCTTTGCAACCTTGTATCGTTCCGATTACTCCGAAGGCAAGGCCTTTAGTAGGACATAAGGGCAGACCTAACAACTCTAAAGAGAAGAGATAATACTATACTAGTAGAACTCTAAGAATTGCATAAACAATAGGTGTTAGAATATAGAACAAGGCTAGTAGGTAGTATTCCTACTAATACTGCGCACGCCACTTACAAGACCAACACACGCACTAAATAAAGACCGCAGAAGGTAAACGTATAGATCTGGCACTAGCGATTAGGCTATCTAGGCCCTTAGGCCCTCGAACACCTCGTGCAGTAATCTGAGGGGGTAAGGATTAAAGGTCTCCCTATGGTAAAATATAACGCCTGCGGTAAAGCAAAACTAAAATGGCAAATACGCTAGCAAGCCAGGGAGCGAACTAAAAGCCCTAGCAAGCGAGTCGCAATAGACTTTCACGACTATAAAGTAGATAGCTTAACAAGAGAGAAGAGCTAAATACTAATTACTAATTAATCCTCCGGCTTTGCATAGGACTTCTACTTTAAGGATAACTGCCTAGCATAGTTAATTATTAAATTACTTAGCACTTTTATATGGTTTATAAAAGTATAATACAACGTTACGGTAAAAATAATTAAATCTAATAATAAGATCTTCTCTATTAAGGCTAATATTAAGAAGTAGTGCACGGCGTAAGGTATTAAGATTAAGCCTTTAGCACTAGATACTTAAGTATAAAATAAAGGAGTAGAACGCTTAAGGGGTGTAATTAAGGAGAAAGCGCGCGTAATGCAACTTAACTCTAATCTACTATAGTAGATGTGGCCTAAAATTACGCGAGCCGCAGTCTACCTATATAATTAAACGCTAAACTACACTAACTAATAGCAATCTCTATATAAAGTGTTCTTTATAATAGTAGCCTTTCAGAACGGCATTGTTACCTAACTAAAGAAGCCTAATTAAGCTTACCTAAAAGTATATAGCTGCAAAGCGTTTACGATAACTAACGACACAAAACGCGGTAAAAGCAGGCTTTAGAGGCTTAACCCTAAAGCATAGATTAGCTACCTTATTAGCTATAGATTAACTAACATCTAGAGAATATAGATTCCCTCTCTAGCAAAGACGATTAGTACTCGCGATGTAATATTCGATAAGGATACTATATTCTTAGGCAAAACCAAAGACCTAATAGACAACCTTATGCACAGCACATTAGAAGAAATAGTAGCCTAGGTGTAATTAGTAAAGTTACCTCCCTTACCTTAACAAGAGCATGCTACTGAGTCCTTCTTTAAGGATAAGATAATTAGTAAAGCGCTAGAGGAAGAGGCTCCTAAGTACAGGCAAGACAAGAGAGCTAGGTATAAATATCTAACGCCTCTATTAACGCCGCCACTAGTAACACTCCTTACACAACTAATAGCAGGAGACAATTAAGCTATACTACTATAAATAGTGCAAACAGGACAGTTGCAAACAAGCCTATGGGCCGTAGCCTTTATGGCAGGCACTAAAGCCAGCAGCAGCGGCAAATACGAAAGTAAGGCTCTTAATAAGGCGTAGCTTTAATAAATAATTATATTAGGCAAGAAGCCACATTAAAGTGTGCTTCTAGAGCCACCCACATGCTAAAGCAAGCTCGAAGATTACCCTCTTTATAATATGTGGAAGGAAGCAGAACGATCCCATCTATAAAGCCATAAGAAAATAAAGTCTTAGAGCGAGGTCGTAGTAACTCTAGTAAAGGTAATAGGCTATTAAATCCTCGACTGCATGTGGGTATATACCTACAAATTTAACAAACATCATTAATTGCAGAAATGCAAAGCAAGGCTAGTGGTGCGAGGCGATTAATAGCGGCACCTTACCTTATAAGAAACCTACGCCGTAACACTTGCAGGACGATTATTCCGCATGCTTATAGTAATTGTAGCTCGTATTAACTTAGAGCTTATCTAACACGACGTTACCAACGCGTTTGTCTATGCAAAGCTAGACAGAGAAATCTATATAAGAATGCCTCGCGGCTACTCGCGAGCAGGCATAGTTCTTAAACTACACAAAGCACTGTATAGACTGCGCATATCTCTACTACTCTAGCAAAGAGAGTTTACATTAACGCTCCGTAATATTAGCTTTAAAACAGTGCCCCACGAGCCATGCTGCCTTATCAAGGACGGCATTATTATATTCTTCTATATAGATAATCTTATCATCGCCTATTAGAAGAATCACGAGCCTGCAGCAAAAGCAGCTATTAAAGAGATAAGAACTAAATTTACCCTTACTAGCGGGAAAGACCTGCAATAGTTTCTAGGAATTAAAATTATTAGGGACCACTTAAACAAAAAGATCTAGCTTTTATAAGCATTATACGTCGATAAAATATCGCGCCTCATCGATTACCATGAGATTCGCCACAATACCCCAATAGGTTTAATCGAATTACTCCCAAGAATAGGACTAGCTAGTAAGGGTGAGATTAATTAATACCAGCGCAAAATCAGATTAATTCTCTATACTATAGTTATAACTTGACCAGATATCGCCTTTATAAGCTCTAGATTATCACGATTCTTATCCAACCTAAGCAAAGAGCACTAAGTAGCTACTAATTAAGTTCTCCTCTATCTTGCTAATACTAAATTACTAGGTCTTTAGCTTAGGGGTGCAGATACTCTAGAAGTAGCAAGCGACGCATTATTTACTAATAATACACTTAATCGCAAGAGTTTACAAGGATACGTTATTAAATTATTTAGTAGCCTAATTGCCTGGAAAGCAAGCAAGCAAGATACAGTTACTATATTAATAATAGAGGCTAAACTTCTAGCGCTTTTATAAGTAGCTAAGGAGGCTATCTTTACTTCACGATTACTCTAAGAGCTCTAGATTACTGTAAGCAATTGCCTAATTATAATTAACTATAATAATTAATAGACTATTTACTTTATTACTAAAGAAATCGCAAAGCTGCAGACTAAGCTCCGCTATATAGATATCTATAATTATTAGCTAAGACAAGAAGTCACACTTAGGATAATTAAGGTAGACTATTAACGCTTAGAGGACATAGTTATAGATAGACTTATAAAGGCCCTGCTAGTAAACAAATAGAGCAAGTTTCTAAATAGGCTAGGACTTAAAGATATATTAGACAAGATTACTAATTAAGAGGTTGTCCTACAGGATCTATAGTAAAGGATAGAGGCCTTTAAGTTAGAATAATAGACAGATAAATAATGCGAAGGTCTAGCTTAAGGATAAACCTAAGCTAAAGGGGTGTGTCCGATTATATAGCCTCTATCTGTTGTGGATATAAGGCTGGAGCACTCTCTCTTTTGTACTATTCTAAATAGGGCTAGCGCTGCAGCGGCACTTATTTGGAGCCTCGCACACATCTGCATTCCAGAAACACAGAACACGAACATCATCAATCAATCATCACATCCATCAAATTCTCATCATTGCATTATCTCAAAGTGACAGAACACTATCAAATCTGACAAGCTGTCAGATCGAAAAACCTTGGCATATGCCTCACTAAAAACGAGCTCCTCGTTGATCCACCAAGCACGCCATCCCCGCCCGGTGACTCGCCACAATACTCTACGCCAACACGCCGGCACGCCACTACCCGGTTTCAAAATGGGATGGGGCCGCATGCGGAGCTGGAATGCAACGAGGTAGGCCGGAGTGGCGGGCCAGGGACGCGGCCGACGTGCAGACAGCCTGGCCATTTCGCATTCCACGGTACACTCATCTGCTACCGTCATTGAACATGTTGAAACGTCACTGTGGCTACGCGCACCACGGCTCACCTGCCAGAAGCCAAACGCCACATGCACGACTAAGTAGGACCGCATGTGCATATTGAATAGCATGTGCTCCAGGTAGCGAAATGGGTATACATTCCGCATGCATCTAGCTATGTACAAACATGACGTACCAGTATGCCAGATATCGCTGTAAGACTCCATGATGCTGCTGGTTGATCGACCAGACGATGCAGAGCAGAACAGAGCAAAACGACGAAATGGGTATCTCATAGACAGGCGGGAAAAGGGAACCTTGCTCTCTGCGCTCAAACCAGGCCATGTCGCGGCTGTGATTGTATAAGGAAAAGGAGAAGAAAAAAAGACGGCGGAGATGTTCTTGCCGCTCATGATAAGTCTAGTGAACGCCATCCATGCGAACAAAAAAAAGCTGAGAGGGGAGGGGAAATTGCGTGGTAGTCATTAGATGAGTAGACCGGCGACACCGATCGTCATTGCGTTCAGGCCGGTTTCCTGTGCATCGTCGCCGCTCCTTCTGCTCTTGCCAAGCGACACCAATTGACGGGCTGCATCTGCTTTGGCTTGCGTCAATGCAGTGGGCGACGGCGGTTCGGAAGGTGCGCCAGAGCGTGTCTCTTCGGTGGCCGATTCGGAAGGGGTGGAGGCTAGGTCGTACCCTATTGAATCGATAGAAGAATCGCTCACACCGCGGAGAGGAGATGAAGGCTGCTCGACGTTGATGGGAGTAGGGGTAACCTTTTTCGGTGGCCGTGGCGCCTTCGGGAAACGATGCGCATCGTACCGGGGTGGGTGCGAGGTGTACACCACCAAGATGTTCTCTCTGGTGTTGATGCGTACTCGTTCGCCGGCGCATATGACCACGTCGCTTACCCGAGGCGAGCACGCGAGTAATGCAGGCGCGCATCGTCGGCGGTAGCGGAGCATTTGTGATCGGCTTGGTCGAATAACGGGAACATCTTTCGGGTCCTCATAGACGGTCGCAGGGCGCTCCTCCTCGGCAGGCTCGCCCTCGCTAGATACGGTCCGGCTGAGCGAAGAGCTCCCGCGCCGCTGCGAGGGAAAGCGAACATCATCGGCGTCAAATTCCTCTCGGTCCGGGTCTGCAGGTGCGGTAGGCGCATCCAACTCTTGTATTTGAGGTGGGTTTGCGGTGCCGGCCAAGTGAGGATAGAGCTGTCGTATGATGGCTTCCTGCTCGGCTATGATGCGTCGACCAGCCTCCAAGCTTGACAAATTTTCAAAATTTTCACCAAGTCGCGAGCCGTCCAGTACACGTTGTCTTCGGCTGCGCCTTGGCAAGCTGCGATACCGTGGCTCGCTTCGATCCTCCAACGGCTGACTGATGTCGATCGCCGCACATAGCATCTCTACCCAATCGAGCATCTCTTCTTGGGTGCTGGCGCAAAGCAGAAACTGCTCGGTCTCCAGGCGCAGGCGGATGACATGTTCGCGGACGGTTTCGAAAAGCTGAGGGTCAGTTTCATACAGTTTGTGACGTGCAGAGGACGGGACCAGGTGTGCGAACGGAGACTTCGGGGTCAGCGGGGTCTTCTTGAAATCCGACGCCACACCAACTTCGGCATGCTGCAGCGTGAAGGATTTGATCAATCGTCCTGGGGCAGGAGATCGGTTTTTGCTGAGGATACTGGGCGATTTTATGCGGTGAATGTTGAGCTGGGTGCCTTGTACCACCACGTACACATCGTGCCAATCTCTTGACCGCGAAATTTGGAAGACGGCTGTCAACTCCTGCTTCATCCCCATGATTCCGCTCTTGAATACTGTGCATTCGTACGGCGGCGGTGACGTATTGATCCAAACAGCCTCCGACTCTTCAAGGCGCTTCGTGTGCGCCCACGTGAGTGTTTTGTTGCTGGTTGCGACATCGTAGGACGGTGGTTTTGCTGATATTGGGGTTGCGTGTGTGTGGAAAGTGTTGTGATATCCATAGCTGGGCGGGGTCGATTGTGTATTCGGGTTGTTGCTTGCTCGCTCTGATTGCTCGGCTCTCCGCGAGCGGGTAGCCAGGTCCATGATGCAGGAAAAAAGATGGGAAAGTGGAACAGCACCTCCCTCTCTTACACAGGGAAAGACTCTAGAAATAGCGGCTGCAAACGATGCGAGTAATCGTTCGCGGCGGAATTGAGTCTTGTATGCGGACGGGGCCCTAGATGAAAGCGGTTCATGGGTAGATTCCCGGCATGCAGTGGCTTGATAGAGTAGCGTATCCCCGAAGCGAAGAGTACCACGGAATGGGCCTGTCTTTGTTCCTGGCGAGCAATAAGAAAGCTGCGGCTTGAAAGAAAAGAGCGGCGCGACCAGGCGCTGATGAAGGTGGACGTGACGGCGACGCAGGCAGAATGTGGATGTGGCGAGGGCGCTCCTTCTTTGTATTGTATACAAGTAAGGGCCGGGGTGCGGGTTGCAGTTGCGGTTTGGGGGAAGCTGCGAACAGGTCGGTACGAGGTAAGCGCGCTCTGGGTAAGCGCGCACTGCCCTCTCGCACGGATAGGACAGGACAAAGCAGCGCGTCACAGCAGGCGCAGAGCGTGAATGACTGGCAATAATAATATGTACACCTGACACAGAAAATGGGTGGGTTGTGCTGCCGGCTGTGCTCCCTTAAGTGCCCGTTGCTTTTCGCAGGTGCTCGCGGACGGCCCAGACGGTGCAGGCATCCCCTCACGACGACCGGGGGTGGTGTGGCGCCGGATCCAGAATATGCCCTAGGTCTTGCAGTCGGCGTTGGCGAGGCAGCACAATGGGCCAGCCTAGCTCATGCAGTGCCAGAGAACGAAGACGCACTTGACAGCTCGTGGCCATGGCCTCTAGTTGGTCCAATGTATTAACACCTCTAGGCTCCGGGCATCCGTGCTGCCAGTTTGATTTGATTCTGGTGTAGCCGCTTCACCGCTATGCTCACGCGAGGCTGCGCGCATGCGACCGAGCAAGCTGACCGCCTCGGCCGTGAACATGTCCGTGATAGATGACTCAAGGAGAGACACCGACGAGTAACCGTCCTATTTCGAGCCCTGACCAAGGTTTTGGAAAGAACCTGCTGACATGCCCAGTTGCTCTCCTCCACGCCGTTGTCGCAAAAAATTCGTCGCTACACCGAGCCCACGCGCCCTCACACAGACGAATTCGCTCTGATCCGCCGTTGCGCCTTGCGCGAACGAAAAGCCAGTCCACGGTCCGCCGTCGCTTGATGCGACAGCTCTCCAAATTTCCAAAACTTGCAGTCGATAGCTGCGAGGCCGTCCACAATCCTGGGAGCAGCTCCGACGATCTTTCCTCAGCCGTAAATTCTCCGCCGGAAGCACACGTTCGCAACCTGCTAACCGGGTAGAGCCTTGCATCTCCTCTGTGTCACTGTTTCTCGACCCTTGTTTCACCTCTCGCGCGACCTTCAAGCGTCACGTCGCGTGTTTGGCGCTGTGAGTTTTGACAGAGGATGACCGCCCATATTGTTTGATGCCGAAAGAGTGTCCTTGCAAGAGAATGCCTGAATCCCTGCTCATTCGGCTGACCTGATGCCCTGGTCGTGCCGCGTCATTAGATTCGCCAATCGACGTCGATCACCAACTGCAATTTCCATCAGCCTTACCGGAACCAAAAAAAAAAAAAAAAAATGAATGCTTCGGTGCTATTGTGGAAATATGATATCTATCATGCATGATGCTTGTGTGCAGAGATACAGCTTTAGTACTTACCATGCCGCCTATTGATGGTACCCGAAGTAACTACGCGAGCGCCACATGTTTTTCGATTTTCTAGTTGAGAAGCAAGTCGGTCGCCGAATAGCAGACATAGCATATCCAATGGATGGTACAAGCGTTACAACATGTTCCATGTTCCATCCGGCATCGTCGTAAACAATATTAATTTGGTTTTTCCTTCCTCTTAACCACTAGCTGCAGCTTTCAACACACGGTTAGCTTTTTCCGCTTTTAGCTAGCGCGTTCTCATCGCTCTTGGCCTACAGAACTCATCCCTCCCGAGCATCGTCTCTCTTTACCCTGCACGAGCCTCAGAATCTAGGAGGCCCTCATACAATCACAGAAACGATGATGCTCGAGCGTTCTTCTGCGACAACCGCAAGAAGGCTGCGCTAGAGTTCTTCCCACCTCGCATACTGGAACATTCACCGGATGGCATTGACAAGTGCCATACATTGTACCTCTACGCACCAAGGCCTCCCCATCGCAGCCTCCATTATCCCTGACAAACAAACCGGGCGATCATCTCGAAACTGGAGCCGCCGCCGCACCATCCCGCGTCTCCACTCTGCCGTGCTACCGAGCTAGCGCTCGCTTTCTCAGACACTGGCAATTCTGTTTATATAATCGTGGCTTTGACCTATGCTACTTGTTGTCTATGGACCGGTCAATGTGTGGTCGACCGATGATGGCTGCGACACCCTACAATCAACTTTGGAGTCGCAGTCAACTCGTGCAATCTAGCGAAAGCTGACCTTTTCTGACCTGTTCCCCGATATTAATATTACGTCATTAGGAAGGAGCGATTCCAGCGCCATATACGGACTGTTCCTTTCAATTCTGCATCAATATTGATGGTTTCCGCAATGTCACTAGGTCGAGGTCGGCGATGGTCCAACATGGCTAGTGTTCGGCCGCCGGAGTCCGAGGTGAGAGCGTTAGACCGGTCCGCCACCAGGATACTCTCAAAACCGGAGGACCATCTCTGGAGCGCTCGGGCATTGTCTATGAATGCATGGGCGCTATGGAAGAACCCTAAAGAGAACTCCGATTTGGCAAACCAGTCTACACATCTCACCCCATGCGAATCTGATTCACGGCAGCGGTGTGGATTCAGTATGAGTGATTCGTGCCTTACATCATGGACGGATCTATGGTTGGCCAGTCATTGCCGTTCAGTGTACGACACCGAAATCTCTCGTTGCAATTGCTGAAGACTACGTACACGCCCGTTATGATCTCGAAGGCAGACATTATATCTGCGATGGCGACCAAGCACCCGAAATACACCCTATGGAATTCACTGAAAGAGCTAGTTTTGCCTCTTCAAAACGGAGTCAAAGGAGACGTTCCCTCTATTTAGGCTCGCCGTGCCTCGTTATCGCACCAGGATGGCGCATTCAAGGTTCAGTCATGGCGGACTGCCTGCTCATGCAGAGCTTCATAACGTCCGCATTGATGTGTTTGGTCGTGGGTGCACTAACACTAGCATTCAAAGTCAATGAGTATCGACTCAGCGGCACGATCAGCGAAACATCGTTGACGAATGCAGATGCGAGCGCTGCAAAAATCCACCACGACCTGGGCACGTTGGGGTGCCCCATCTTTTGCAACTCTTTCGTGCGTGCGGCCCAAAAAAACAGACCGCAACTTGCTTCCCTACGCACTCCAACAATGTCTCCCCTCCTACCTCGCACAGATCGAACATTGCAAGGGTTTCCTCAGCGGCGACACTCTCGAGCGTGAAGTGCTTGAAGGTAGTTTCTACAACTGGGTGCAGACTACCGCTACAAGTCACAGCTGTGCAGCACTCTCACTTAGTTTCCTGCGATGTGTGACAGCAAAGGTCAACCGGCAGCCGAATCGCCATTTAGACCAGTATCGCGTCGAAGGCTTTCAGCGCACTTCAGTGCGAAGGCACGAATATTGAATGACCCCGCTTCATTCCGGCGTGATTAAAAGGAGAGGAACCTAAATTCACTAGACTGCCCGGAGTTTGGGACCAATACTTCAACTTCAGGTGTTGCTTCAGAGGGGCAACACAATGCCGCGCTTTGTCCATCGTTGAGTACGAGCGCAGGTGCATTGAGCATGGGCTTGGTACGCTGGAAAAGCTGTTGGCTAGTAGGACGAGGAGTTTAGTTTTGGAGGCGCTTAGGTCCTATGATTTCCTTTGCGATATGTACAGCGATGTATATGCGATGAAAGGATATATCTTGCAAGCGTTAGATGATATGAAACGTTCGGAATGGGCTACCTCCACGGTGCCGATATACACACTTCTCGCAACCGTATCAGTCCACCAGGCATGATCTCCTTCGTAAATAGCGCAATTTTGAGATACTTCTATTAATCCTACCGCGGAACACATCCACGTGATCGATGTGATCTAGGGACGATATAGTACAGGTAAACGCTACGCTACACATAACCCAATTAGTCCACTCGACCAGCCTACGCCCGCAAAACAAGAAAGAAAATCCCCAAAAGTCCTAGCCCAGAAACATCCAGCGACCGCGCTACATTCATCGCCACTACAGTCTCTCTTACCGTCGTAACAGCCTGGCTCGTCGCGCTCGCAACGCACCGCCCTCTCGACTCACACACGTACCCCCGCTCACAACACACCGATCCGCAGCACGTGCTCGGCTTGGTGCAGCAAATGTCGCCGCAGCATTCTTCGGCATACATGTCGCAGCATCCACCGTCCTTGCAGCATTGGCTGAGTCCCGAGCAGGCTTTGCCGGGTTGTTCGCAGCATATGCCCCCTGCGGTGGAATCAGAGGCTGTGCATAGGTGTATGTAAGGCTTAGAATGGGATCGGACGGGGATGAAGAGGTGTGGGAAGGGAAGTGGAAATATACAAACGCAGGTCGTGCTTCCGCACATGATGTATCCTTCGTTGAGGGGGCAACAGGCCTGTATGCCATTATCTAGGTAGCACTATCATCGTGAGCTGCGCAGTGCTGTGCAAGGGCCCTCTCCATGGGACGGGGCGCGTGGGTTAGTATACCTGTTGCCCTTCATAGCAGCACCCGGGCGAAGATAGAGCGGAACACTGCGAGATTAGTTCAGAGCTTGTGAGTCTGCGTTGGAACGTACGCATGTCGCATTGCCAGGACATCCGTAGCTCTCGCCGGATGTGGAGGTGCACTCGGCACTTTGTCGCTCGAGCAGTCCCCCGGCTGGAGACCGGAACGATAGGTCAATCAGCGGTACCTGCGGGAATACAGCGGGTTCGGCATAGGGCTTCTTGGGAGTCCAGTTTTGAGTCGTTGTCGCTGGGGCAGGCACTTGGTTAGATGAAGCTTGCGTAAGCGTGAGAAGGGTCAGCCATGAGGCTGATAGTGCCCACATATTGATCACGGTAGATTGATGGAAACGAGGAGGGAAAAGCGAAGCGGTGTGAGTTGTGCAATCATCGTTCGTATTTGCTTGTTCGTTTCATTGCTAGTAGTCTTGGACCGCCATAGACGTAGTCCTGTCCAATGCTTCTCAAAGTAGCGCGAGCCAAGGGGCGTGCTACGAGGAATACGAAACCAGCGACTGTTGCAATAGGTCCAACGTTGTTCCGATGGAAGCCATCGCAACCCAAACAAACCGCGCCAGCCAGAGTACCTTGCAGGCACATCTTGCAGCAATCTCCTACGCTTCGCTCAGTACATATAGAAATTGATGGCCTCGTTATCCGTCGCACGAATTTTCTTGTTGTCTCTCTGCAAGACCAGTCTCATCACCCAAGCACACAACACGACGCCGGCCGAAAACCCCACGCTCGCGTACATGGCCTTCCCAAAGCGCGGTGCATCGGTGTCGGGCCACAGATACGGCGTATAGACGAAAGAGAGGTTCCCTAATGTATTCACGATGGCCAGCGATACAGCTTTTTTCTCGTCCGTTTGCCCAAGCACACCGGCGGTCCAGGCCAACACGATGTTATTGACGCCGTAGGTCGCCCCTACGAAGAGCACCATGGCGAAGTACCGCGAGCCGATGCTCAAGGTGGCGGTACCTACGACAAAGCCTACGATCGCGACGGCTTTGGATAGTGTGATGTGCCAGGTGCGTTCGTTGAAGCGGCCAGACGACCAGGACACGGCTACTGATGCGAAGGCAGCTATGAGGTAAGGAGGACATGTCAACACGAGCGTAATCGTGGTGTTGAATCCCAATGTCTGTACAACCGTTGGCAGGAAGTTCTTGAATCCATTCGCAGAAAGGTGCAGGTTTTGCATGAGAGCAAAGACCCAGGTGCGGTAGTCCAAGGCCGATTCGCGAAGGCCTTTCCAGACGTCGACTTTGCCTTTCTTTTGCGTGGTGTCTTGTGCGATGCGGTCGTGCGCTAGTTGCCTTTCATCTGGAGTGAGCCAGCGCGTTTGTAGAGGTGCGTTGGGGAGGATGAAGTAGGCGATCCCGGCGACGAGAACTGCGGAATCAGTTAGCTTTGGTGATGTCAGACGATTTCAGTTGAAGTGTACCTGTAATGACGCCTTGGATCAAGAACAGCCATCTCCAGCCTTCCAAGCCGTGTTTACCATCCAACCGGGCAAAGATCCCGGCTGCAATGAGACCGGAGAAAGAACTAGCAAGCAAGTTGCCGGTGTAGAACACCGACATTCTCGTTGCGGTCTCTTTGCGTGTGTAGAAAGAGCTGATCATGAACAACGCTCCTGGGTAGAACGGCGCCTCCGTGATTCCGAGTACAAGTCTATAGACGTGAGCTAATGACAATCAGATGTGAGCAGCCTAATTATCATACCTGCAAGCCAACAAGCCATGGTAGTCTTTGACGAGGACCATGAGTGTCGATACGATTGCCCAAGCCATCGTCCAGCCAGCCATGTAGTGAGAAGGTTTGATGCGTGTCAGAAGCATGTTCGAAGGCACTTGCCCAACAAGGTAGCTGTGCCAAAATCAGATGGAGCCTGAAAGTGGTAAGGCATCCTCGTACCCAACGAAGAAGATGCTGACGCATGTATTGTACTGCGTGCCAACCAAATGGAGGTCCTTGTGCATTTTGTTGATCTTCCCGTTGACAATGGCGTTACGATCGAGGAAGTTCATGAAATACATGAACCAAAGAATTGGCTGGAAATGTGAGCAACGAACTTTCAGTGTGTTTCCAGGGCTGAGTTACCATCATGCGAAGATCAAGCTTCTTGACCAAAGATTTCTCTTCAGGACTTAACTCCGTGGCTGCTCCAAACTTGTCTAGGTGGACGCCATTTTGCCGTTTGTCGAGCGCGTCGATGTGTTCGACTGAGAGTTTGGGCTTGACCTCGTTGGGAGGAGACGCCATGGCGAGGATCGGGGGAGCTTTGCAATCTCGAGAGCTGGTGATGCTTCGTGTCACCAGGATAACAGCTGGCTTTGTAGTTTCTCTCTTCCCCAGACCCCACGAAAGGGGCCAGCACGCGAGTTGCTATTCCGGGGATTGCTGCATGCCCAGATGCGGGGGAAGTCCCGTGCTCCATGGGGGTGGAATATCCGGTGGGCCTAGGCATCTGACTAAGCGTTGGCAGGGCCATCCCACACCTTAAAGGGGAAGGTGGACCGGATAATGGGTCGATAATTATCAAAGGGTCCATCGCTTGAAACGTCGTTGGCGGAGTTTTTATTATCTCGCAGCGGATCGACTTACCCCGCACGGATACGTATCCGAAGCCTCGCGGAAAATTCCATCTTCTTTATCCGACATCCGAGCATCACGTGCAGCCGGAAACCCCGGTGTCACGGCCTCTTAAGTGAGTATGAATGCTGATACAAGAGTCTACCTGTGTACGCTTTAGCACATCCAACACCTGCATCATGCCTGGCTTACTGAAGAAGACGGAGGAACTTTCGACCGCGAAGCTTCGTCCAGCTGGAAGCGATGACGCAATCTTTACCATTGACGAACTGATCAAGCGACGAGCATCGGAATTTCTGGATTCGCCCCTGCTCTGCTTTCCGAGGGAAGGCATAACAGACTATGAAGAGCATTCGGCACAAGCAATTGACAGATATGTCGACGCAGCAGTCGAAGCGTTACAGCGGAGAGGGCTAGAACCAGCGGTAGGTGGGAACCAAGCATAATGAAGAAGGCACACCTGACCGAAACATGCAGAACGCAGCACTACCTCAAGCCCCCACTGTTGCAATTCTCGCGCCTTCGTCCCTTCAATTCATCATCGCCCTGCTTGGCTTGAACAGGCTGGGTTACGCCGCGCTTCTTCTCTCACCGCGGCTCGCAAGCCCAGCAATAATTTCATTGCTGGAACAAGCTGAATGCGACACTATCTTGACCACTGCGCAGTTCTACGATGCTTTGGCCGACGTGCGCAGCCAAAAGAGCATCAAATTGCTCGAGATGCTCGAGCACCACGACTACTATGGGGTAGATGCACCTGTATTCCATCGCACCTACGACCCGGAACACGAGAATCCTAAAAGAGCGGTTATTATCCATTCATCGGGGTCGACGGGCCTACCGAAGCCCATCTATCTCACGCATCGAAGCTGCATCGCGACATTCGCGCTGAACCTGGACCGGAAGGCCTTGATGACGCAGCCGCTCTTCCACAGCTTTGGCTTCTACGAGACCTTCCGGTCTATTTATTCCGGAAAGCCCATGTATTATGTTAACTACAACTTCCCGATAACGAAGCAGAACTTACTGGCTACAATCGAGCACGTCAAGCCAGATTTACTATTTTGTGTACCATACGTGTTGAAACTGCTCGCCGATTCAGACCAGGGAATCAAGGCCCTGGCTGACATTGATCTGATAATGTACGGGGGTAGTGCTTGCCCTGATGACCTGGGCGATAAGTTGGTGAAGCATGGCGTCAATGTCTGCGCAAATTATGGCGCGTAAGTTTTCCAGTAGCACCCATCCATGTCAAATCTCTGAGAACAGTGTTCACTTCGGTGACGCACTAGACTTAGAACTTTGGCATAGTCCCGCAATACCCACAACAGAACCCTTTTCCGCTAACACGAGCCAGGACCGAGACCGGACGAGTGATGACCTCTGTCCGACCGCCAGGGGACGATGCTTGGAACTATCTTCGCATACTCCCCCAAGTCCAACAGTACCTCCTAATGGACGAGGTTGCCCCGAATATCTTCGAATGTGTCGCACTTGATGGCTTGAAGTCGAAGAGTACCATCAATTCGAACGACCCGCCCAATTCATTCCGCACACGGGATCTCTTTACGCCGCACCCCACGAAAACCAACTTCTGGAAGTATGTCTCACGGTTAGATGACCGACTGACGTTGGTGAATGGGGAGAAAGTGCTCCCGATCCCGATTGAGGGACGAATCCGCCAGGAAGCGCTGGTTCAAGAAGCCATCGTTTTCGGGGATAGCAAAACGGTTCCAGGCATTCTGGTCGTCAAAGCTGACGCGGCCGCCGAAATGACTGATGAGGAGTTTCTGGAGCACATCTGGACCAGTGTTGAGGATGCAAACACCCGCGCAGAAAGCTTCTCCCGAATTCCGCGGGATCTCGTAGTCGTCCTTCCACCAGGCACGAAGTACGCGACGACAGACAAGAGCACGTTTATCCGCGCGCAAGTCTACGAACAGTTCAAGCAGCAAATTGAAGACGCTTACGAAAAGTTCGAAAACGACACGAGCGGAACTGTAGCGCTGCCGCTTCCGGAGCTCCAGGCGTATCTGCTACGCCGTTTCCGAGAACATCTCGGCGTGGATATTGACTCTCCGGAAACAGACTTCTTCGCCTTCGGTATCGACAGTTTGCAGTGTCTGAGAATGTGGAGCTTGATCAAGAAGGAGATCGACCTTGGCGGCAAGCAAGCGCAAGTGGGACAGAACTTGCTCTATGAGACAGGCAATATTGCTGCCCTTGCTCGATACCTTCACGGACTGCGCACCGGGGAAACTGAAGATGTACAAGACCAAGCACAGATCATGAACGACTTGGTAACCAAGTACTCGTCTTTCGCGTCTATCACGCGCCCTACCGATGCTAAACACGTTGTCGTAAGTACTATTGACAGCATTGCCACGACGCCAGCTTACGAAATTAGGCTTTGACCGGTGTCACCGGAGGGCTAGGTGCCCATTTGCTTGCGCAGCTTGTCCAGAACCCTCAAGTCTCTGAGGTGTGGGCACTTGTCAGAGCGTCTTCCGACCTCGCTGCATTACAGCGAACGCTGGCGAGTCTTTCTGCTCGGGGTCTTAGCCTGAAACAGAGAGAACTGCAAAAGATTGTTGCCGTGCCGTCGGATCTCAGCAAGCCAGACTTCGGTCTGGGGATAGATAGACTGGAGGACCTACGTTCGAAGCTCACCCTGGTCATCCACAGCGCCTGGGCCGTAAACTTCAACATCTCGGTCCAGAGCTTTGAGAACGAGCACATTGCTGCTGTGCAAAAGTTTATCAACCTTTGCCAGACAGCCTCGCACGGCGCCAAAGCCCGCTTTTTCTTCTGCTCATCCGTCTCGTCAGCTGCAGGGACGCCGCGGCCGGGAACAGTGCCAGAAGGTCCTGTCCCTGACATCTCGCATGTTCAGAAGACGGGTTATGCGCGTTCAAAATACGTCGCTGAGCACATCGTTCTGAACGCGGCGAAGCAAGCTGGCGCAGACGCCAGAGTGCTGCGGATAGGCCAGTTAGCGGGCGATTCGAAAGTTGGGCAGTGGAACACGACAGAAGGGATACCGCTCATGATCCAAACAGCAGTCACGCTGGGTGCGCTTCCAGCGCTCGATGAGGTACGATGGACCTTTTTGTTCCGCTAACTTCGTTAACCACTACACTGCAGGAGATGTCATGGCTACCAGTCGACCACGCCGCCCGCATAATCCTCGATCTCTGCGACGCCGCCAACGCGCCTTCAGACTCCAACAGCGTCATCCAAACCCCTCCCGCCGACCTCGTATACCACGTGCTAAATCCCACGCGCTTCCACTGGACGCGCGACATGTTGCCTGCCTTAGCCGCCGCGGGGTTCAAGTTCGAGACACTTCCCACGGACCAGTGGATGGAGAAGCTGCGCACGTCCGAGCGAGACCCCAAGAAGAACCCTCCTATCAAGCTGCTCGATTGGTTCGAGAGCAAGTACGGGCACGGCGCGTCGACGAAGAGTAAAGGACCACTGGAGTATCAGACGCAGCAGACGGGCAAGAAGAGCGAGAGCATGGGGGGCATTCCGTGTGTTACAGATGTGGGGTATGTGAAGTTGGTCATCGATAGGCTGCAGGCGCAATGGGCAGCGTAGAAGCATTGGTTTAGTTAACATATATATGTACATATACAACTACCCATGTGTTTCGATACTTTGTCTGCTTTGTTGCAGTCCTCGTTCCAACCAGACTGCGGTCCGACGCCAGACCATTGCTGAAGTAGAAGCGATATTTCACTAGTATAGTTACTTTCTCATTCGACTGAGAGCCGGCGTAACAGGATGATCTGACGTACTGAGGTATCGTTGCCAACACGGCAAGGCGGCACGTCACAGAAGCGTCCTCACGCTGCCACAGCATCCTAACCTTTCCGGCGCAACGTTAAGCCAGGACGCTCCCGCCTTTCAACGCGTATGTAATTATGCATGGCAAACGTCTGAAATGGGATGGATGGGAAATGACAATGGTCCTTGCTCGGCCACAAACGTCAATCGCTGCCAAGTTCCGTTTAGCCGCTGCCACAAAGTTTGACGCGCTGCCCTGTTTCGGCCGCAGGAACAGACCACCAATATCGTCATCGTCATCCGAATCCCCATGTTTTGCGCAAAATTTCACGTGCGGAACGTCTCTTCCGAGCCTGCCTTGCAACCGTGCTAAGTCAGCTCCCCTCAACTAAGGTCACGATGACATAGTGCCTCCAGCGTTGAGGCGCCAGTTTAAATAGCTATGTAGCAAGCAGGAAGACGGTCACAGGTACGCCGCTGTCCTCCGGCTCGCACTCTCAAAATGCTCCGCACTCTCGCTGTATCACTGTCTATCGCTAACGCTGCCGTTGTTGCAGCGTACTCGTTCAATCCCCTAGAGCACCTCGCAGGCATCGCGCCCTACTTCGAGCCTCAAGACCCACCGCTCGAACCCAGCGCGCCGCAGGGCTGCAATATCACGCGTGCAACGTATCTCGTGCGCCACGCTGCCATCTACGCCAACGACTTCGACTACGAGGAGTACATCGAGCCGTTCACTGACAAACTAGGAAACGCAACCGTGGACTGGCGCAAAGCGGGACCGCTATCTTTCCTCGCCACCTGGAAAACCCCCATCTCCGATGAAGAGCTCGAGGACTTGACCAAGATCGGGGAGCTGGAGTCGTACAAGCTGGGCGTGGACGTGAGTCTGCGGTACCCGGCGCTCAAGCGGCCGGATAGAGTGTGGACGTCTACAGCCGAGCGCACGGAGCTGAGTGCGAAGTCGTTCATTGAGGGGTTATCGAGGAGTAATGAGACGAAGCGCGTGGAGGTGCCTGAGACGGAGGCGGAGGGCGCGGATTCTTTGACGCCGTATAAGGGGTGTCCGAAGTATAGCTCTTCGTATGGGAGTGAGCAGTCTTCCGTAAGCCCCCCTCCCCCCACCTTCCAACCTAACCCTCACGATATACCCCACCCCACTGACACGGTCCTTTTATATAGCAATACAAAGAGAAATACACGGCACCTATCATCGCGCGCTTCGCAGACCTCGCACCAGGTCTAAACCTCACCGCCGACGACATAGTAGGCATGCAGCAACTCTGCGGCTACGAGACCGTCATCCGTGGCTCCTCCCCTTTCTGCGACCTCGCTCTCTTCACGCCAAAGGACTGGTTAGACTTCGAATACATGAATGACATCATGTACTTCTACAACACGGGCTACGCGAACCCCATCTCGGGGGTCCTCGGCTTCCCCTGGGTCAACGCCTCCGCGTCGCTCCTACTCGCCGACGACGCTGAACAGGACATTTATGTTTCTTTCACGCACCGCGAACTCCCGCCCACCGTCATGGTCGCGCTAGGCTTGTTTAATAACTCCGCGTACTCTGGGGCGAATGAGCCGAACGCCACGATGCCGCTCACCACGCCGAATTATAACCGCGCGTGGCGGTCGTCGGTTATCCTCCCGTTCTTGACCAACATCGCCGTCGAGAAGATGGCGTGCGACAGCTACGGCTACGATACGGGTGATTATTTCAGGGTGCTGGTGAACCAGAGTCCGCAGCAGCTTCCGGGGTGCGACGACGGGCCTGGCGTGAGTTGTTCGAGGGGGATGTTTGAAGACTTCATTAGCAGTCGGGGTGAGGAGTTCGGCGGGTTTGCGGAGAAGTGCGAGCCCGAGTATAGTAACTCGACGGATGTATTGACGATTTATGAGAAATGAGTGTACTCTCTAGCAAGTATAGTGTAATGTAGGTATAATAATTTAGTAACAGCCGTTTATGGTGGATTGGTAGCCGAGTGCATGGCACCACTCTTGCCGTGCACTTGCGCAAAACAAGCTACCAACGTGCATCGCGCGGACATTATTCATCCTCGGCTCCGAGCTTCTGCATGCTTTGCTCTGCATCTGGCAGCCAGACGAGCGAGCCGGGAGCCCCGGTTCGCGCATCGTATCGCATCGATGATGCCCCCCTCTTCGCGAAAAAATTGATCCACCATTGAGGGGCTCCTTCATCCACACCCTCCTTTCATTCGGCGCCTTCCTTGTCGCAAGACGAATCCAAGTTGCCTTGCGACACCTTTTGACGGTTTGACGATTGTTTTGATAAGTCACAAGTGGCTTGCGCGACGTCAGGCGCGAAGACACATAGGAAATGGCATCTCTCGCTATCGCTCTGCGGCTCCCTCTCCTGCTCTTCCGCCGCCCGTCCAAGAACGGGCGCAAGACCTCCAACAATGGAAAGGACACCGACGACAGCGAAGCTCCACAAAAGCTCCTCACGTACAACCAGCTCCCCGACTGGTACCGCGCCGAAGCCTCACCCTTTATAACATCGCACTACCGCCCCGTCTCCAACAGCGTACAGCGCAGCGTGCACTCCCTCGCGCACCTGCACAACGAAACGGCAAACATCTACACGCACCTCGTCCCAGCGGTCGTCCTCGCCCTAGGCTTACCCATCCTGCAAGTCAATATCTCGGCGACGCTCGCCTCTGCGCCGTACCTCGACCGCTTCATGCTGACCCTAACCCCCCTCGCGGCCCTCCTCACTTTCTCCCTCAGCGCAAACTTCCACACGCTCGCGAACCACTCGGACGTCGTATCCCTCTCGTGCCTCCTGCTCGACTTCACAGGCATCCTGGTCCTCATCCTCGCCTCGTTCATCTCAGGCATCTACGTGGGGTTTTACAACCATCCGTTTGAGCGGCGGCTGTACTGGAGCATGATCACAATCCTAATAGCGACGAGCGCGGTGCTGGTCCTGCATCCCAAGCTGCAGGGCATGAACTACAGGCCACATCGGACGACGGCGTTCGTGCTCACCACGCTGAGCGGGCTCGGCCCGACGCTGCATGGGATGTACGTGCATGGCGTGAGCAGGGGGTGGCACGAGTGCGGCGTGAAGTGGTGGGCCGCCGAGGGGGTGTGGTATGCGCTGGGCGTGGTGTTTTTCGTTTCGCGGTGGCCGGAAAGGTGGGCGTGGAGGGATGAGCGGAAGAGGGGAATATTCGATGTTTGGGGTGGGAGTCATAGTTTGTTTCATTGTTGTGTTGTCGTGGGGGCGGCGTGCCATTGTTGGGGTGTTTGGGAGGCGTGGTCGTATGCTGTATGATTGGGATGTTGGAAGATTCGTGTAAGCTCTTTGTAGAACGCGGACGTGTAGGAAATATTGCTGTCCCTCTGGCGTGGAGAGTTGCGCTGCGGCTTCGGTGTTGGTGTGGACATGGTCTGGTTGGTGCTGGATTTTGCATGCGCCTGCAGCCGTCGGCAGCGTTGCTCCGATCATACGATGTGAAAAGTCTCTATAGGAGCATCTTCCGGCCCAAGAGCTTCGCCATACATGCAGCCATCAAGAAAGCATTCGCCCACAACAGTGAACTGGCCCTTGGGTCCACTTACCCGCAAAACTAGAGGCACGCTGCAGCCCAAGAGAAGACAGATCGAGTCTCCCTTCATCGCCTTCTCAGGTACCATGCCGATCCGGCCATTGCGACTAGTCATCACACGAAGCGACATCCTCTCGACGCAGTCGAAGAAACGACCATAGAAGGAGTCTTGGATGTAGTCGTCCTGAACTGCTGTTGGATATATTCCACCGTCGTCACAATTGTGCACGTGGTCTGCAAGACTTCTCCCTTGAAATCGCAAGTCTCTCGTGAAGCGGAACCATTCATTGAATCTCGGTTCAACCCAGCCCTTGGCGACAGGCATGAGCCCGAGTATGCACAGTTCCATGAAGTCGTGGTAGAACTGCTTGGTAGGCATGGCACGTCGCATATATCGATCGTGTCGATCGAGGACCAGGCAGCGACAGATACTCGTTAGAATCTCTGTAGATGACAAAGCCCTTCCGGACTCAAACGAATGCTCAGCTGAGCTTTGAATCAGATCGGAATTGCGCGTCCCGGCTAGCCCGTCGATGACATCGATCATGTATCCTTGGACGCGAAGTGCATAACCCTCAAAGGAGCATTCAGCCGTCCTAGACCCTGTAGCTGAATAGGAGAGTGGTTCGACGCCGTCTCCAAAGAGTGTGGATGGTCTCAAGTTTCCCAGGTACTGGGTCGCAGTCTGGCTTGTCATCAGAGGCACTACGAAAGGCTTCACCTTCGTTCTCCAGTCAGGAGCCCACGAGGGCAGCGAAGAGCCCGGAGAAGCCACGAACAATGAGGCAAAACCGATAATGTCCAAGGACTTATGGCGGGTAATGAATGATTGGGCGAAGCGCAGGTACACCTCGTCGACGGTCAAAGCGTAGCTAATCTCAAGGCCGTGGTTTTCCGTACCAAGGCCATATAAGCCGTAGAGTCGATCGCGGTCATCTGTCGCCTCGTTGTTTGCGAAGTAAGCTGCTAATGCTGCAAGAGAAAGGCCCGAGGTGTGTCCTGGTTCACATATCGGCTTGTACAGCAACCATGCTCTCCTACGGTGCCATGCGTGAATGAAGGCGGGAGAGTCTGTGAAATCAGGTGCGCCGCATCTATCGGCCATAATCAGAGCAGTAAACACGGAGTCTCTGGCTAGTTTCCGCGGCCCACACCAAAAGGACACATCGGAAGGAATGACAAACTCTTGTATTGTCCAGATCCGACTCCACCACCTCCGGAGGAAGAAATGTTTAAGTGCAGTCCAGCTCTCGCGATGCTTCTTCTGCAGAAGGATTCCTCGCAGAGTCTCGCGGTTAAGCCTGGCGGCATCTACGCCATTAAGAAAATGGATAAAATCAAGGGCATGGTCGCTGTCATCCGATGGTGGTCCGAGCCACACAATCACCTTGTGAGCATCCGAGTAGATTTGTCTCATGTGTTCCACCTGTTGACTTCTTTCCTGCATATCCGCTTGGTTGATACAGATTGAGTCTATCCACCACCACGTGCCGTTCAGCAGTACGCCTGTTGCTCTCAAGGCTTGAACGAAAGCTTTCAATGAGCCAAGCACTGGGAGTCGCTTTTCTCCTATGTGGAGAGGCCAGCTGTCGTTTGCACCTGGATGGTCCGAACTCCAGGTATAAGAGAGAGCGCAATAAGGCGGTGACTCATCAGCGCTGAACGTTTCCAAAACTGCGGACAGGTTCGCTCCATTCCGGATGAAGCGACACAAACGAAGCTGTTCAGGCTGTAGTTTCTCGTATATGTAGAAGTGGGCGGGATCCATACTGTAAGTCCGCTATCTGCGTGGCTTAGGTACAAGAACGGGAATGCTCGAAACCTGTGTCGGATATATAACGGCGAGTGAGGCCCCGCGCGTCTTGTTGGACCAGCGGGGTGGGGGTAATGGCTTTAGCGATCGTGATACCTTCACCACCTAGGTACCTAGGTAGGAGGCGACGAGTTATAGCATGGCATGTGCTGCGGCATGGACTTGAAGTCGCCCATTGTAAGCCCTCCGGTATGGTGGGAACTGTGCTTGGAATCGAGGCTGAAGAGAGATGCCTAGAGCGCCATTCGTATTCGGGATGCGCCTTTTTTCCCAGGTTGTTGACCCCTCACCTGATACCTTTGCCGCCCGCATCGTATTTTGAGAAGTGCGCGAGTCTATGGAGGGTACGGATACAGCCGCAGTGTCGTGCAAAGACACGAAGCATCCATCGCTCGACATTGTCAGAAAACAATGGGTAGAAGGTTTGGGGTTCCGCAAACGCTAAGCCAGGTTTGGAAGTAGTGACCCCGCCTGTGTCGATCACATGAAAGCGTCGCCGGCCGTGAGATCCGAGTATAATTCATTTCGTATGGTTGACCCCATTTGCTTGCCAGCGTCGTTATTGTTGATTACATCTTCGCCCCGTCACGAATTCCACTTTGGTATTTTCGCAGACGTCATGACTGTGCTAAGCGACCGCCTCGGCGCGCGAGAAACGCGTCCTGCGCGTTTCAAATGTGCAAAACGCCGCTGATAACACGTGGAGGAAGACATCAACAACGCCAAATCCGATTTCTGAACATCGCAATGGGTCAAGTGAAAAAGTCGCGGAGTGCCGTCATCGTCGGTGCGGGCGCTGGCGGTGTCGCTGCTGCGGCTCGCCTTGCTGCTGCAGGGTGGGACGTTACCGTCGTGGAGAAGAACGACTTCACGGGCGGACGATGCAGTCTCATCAAAAGGGATGGATACGTATGCTGCTAGTAACGCTGTCCTAGCCTGTTGAGCAAATACTAACGCAGAAACAGAGATTCGATCAAGGCCCGAGCTTGCTGCTCTTGCCGCGTCTCTTCCGCGAAACCTTTGAAGATCTGGGGACATCGGTGGAAGAGGAGGGCGTCCATCTGGTGAAGTGCGACCCGAACTACAACATTCACTTCCATGACAATGTCAATTTCAAAATGTCGACAAATCTTCCCCTCATGAAGCAAGAAATCGAGCGTTTTGAGGGCATAGACGGCTTTGAGCGGTACTTGTCGTTTTTGCAGGAATCACACCGGCACTACGAACAGTCTGTGATCCACGTACTCAAGAAGAATTTCTATTCGCTTTTGAGCATGGCGCGTCCGAGCTTCCTCAGGTACCTCCAGACCTTGCATCCATTCGAAAGTATCTACAGTAGGGCAAGCAAGTACTTTAAAACGGAGAGGCTGAGAAGAGTGTTTACTTTTGCGAGTATGTACATGGGCGAGAGCCCGTTCGATGCGCCGGGCACGTACTCTTTGCTGCAATATACGGAGCTGGTGGAAGGCATCTGGTATCCCATTGGTGGTTTCTGGAAGGTAGGGGCAACGCGCTTTTCGAAATCGTAACTTTGACTGATCGTTTAGGTTGTTGAAGCACTCGTGGAAGTGGGCAAGCGGAAGGGCGTGAAATTCCGAATGAACACGCCGGTATCCCAAATAGTAACACAAGGCTCAAGAGCTACCGGAGTGAAATTAGCCAGTGGCGAGGTCATTGAAGCCGACAAGGTCATATGCAACGCCGATCTCGTCTATTCGTATAACAACCTCCTGCCGAAAACAAGTTATGCGACCTCTTTATCGAAGAAGGCGGCTTCGTGTTCAAGCATATCATTCTACTGGGCGCTCGACAAGCAGTTTCCGGAGCTATCAGCGCACAACATTTTCCTGGCTGAGCACTACAGGGAGAGTTTCGACAACATCTTCAAGAAGCACCTGATCCCGGACGAGCCAAGCTTCTACGTCAATGTACCTTCACGCGTGGACCCCAGTGCTGCACCGGAAGGCTGTGACACAATCGTCGTTCTAGTCCCGGTGGGACATCTCCTCGACCACGATACCGAGTCGCACAGAGGCACTCAGAGCGGTGCCACGCAAGATTGGGATGCTATGGTAGCAATCGCACGCAAGACGATACTGCGTACGCTGGAGGCACGCTTGAACATTTCACTTAGCGAGCACATTCTGCACGAATCCGTCAACACACCTCCATCGTGGAAGGAGGCATTCAATCTGGATCGCGGAGCTATCCTGGGTCTGGGCCATTCTTTCTGGAACGTCCTCAGCTTTCGACCAAAGACGATCCATCCGACCATTGATGGACTTTACTTCGTCGGCGCGAGCACTCATCCCGGAACCGGCGTGCCCATCGTCTTGGCGGGTGCGAAGATTGTGACCGAGGAGATCCTAAAAGCAGAGCCTGGCGGCAAGGTGCCGTGGGTACCGAATGGAGCGGAAGTAACGAAGGAGAGCGAAAGCAAGATGGATCGAGTACAGCCGATGTTCGGCTTGTTTCATCTATTCATCTTCGCTTTACTCATGGCGGCGCCGATGCTGTATTTGAAGTATGGCGCGGCGTCAGGAAGTTCGAAGTGGGCAACGCCGCAGATCGGAAAAGACTGGTGATGGACGCTCACGCACATTTAGTCGACAGAGATCATAGATGTGCAACTATAGCAACTTCTTCTGGGTATCTTCCATATTCATTCTCCTACAACTGTGCGGCGCTCCATGGTAACTTTCAATTTCGTTCTGTGGCCTTTCCTTTTCCTTGCTATGCCACCCACTTTGTTGCGCTGCGGATTCTGCCTTTAGATGCTGCCCAAATCGGCCATGTTGACAGTACGGCGAGACACTGGCGCAGGACCGCCCTGCGAAAGTAAGTCATCTCGCCCCCGCGGGGCCTCCATGTCCAACGAGCCTCGCCCCGCCACCGTGCTAACGTTACTACTGATCCCCTCCTTATATTCAGCCCAACTCGTAAACGCGTTCAGTAACTCAATGCTCGACTTGGCAAGTGGCTTTCCCGGTCCAATTCCTAAACGCCCCATATTGCATGCTTTCGTCTCGTGGGAGTACTCCGCGACCGAATCGAGAAATTTAGATCTCTGTTGCTGACCAGGTTTACGGTTGCGCTCCAAGACGATTACCAGCTTTGGAAGATACCACAAGTACCACTTGTACGGAGTGAACGCAAACTCGACGCGGCCGTAGGCGTGCAAAACTCGCTGCATTTCAGCCGGCATCTCTTCCCTGCGTGGTTTGGAGGGCCATTCCCATCGCAGTTGCTCACCGATCTGCTCATCTTCGAGCTTTCGGATTTGGGCACGCCATGAAGAGATGCCGTTGTGTCGCATGCGGGTGTTGTAGGGTAGCGTTGTCTAGTCTGGACTGAGCCATGGAAGGCGTTTCGAGAAGGCTTTCCAGTCCGCTTGTAGTCCACCAGAAATGTGCTGCCTAATGTTAGAAGAGGACGCCACACATGTTGGAACTTAATGATTACAATTCGGCCGGTAGTGTTGCGAGGATTGCAATCCGCGAGTAGGGTGCTTCCTTGCGACGGCGGATGGGGAAGCAGCGTGCGAGGCACATGTTGTACACCTTGCCTCGGACGTCGCGAAATGCACAGCGACAGTGAGGAGGAGGAAGCCTCGCGGTAGTTGTGAGCCTGCGCTTGACACCGGGGACCCGTCAAGCAGTCCTGATAGCACAGCTTGCGCCGACCGGCATCGCTGCGCAGGACCGTTGAATCAGCTTGTATACCGCGCTTCTCGTTACTTCGGGACACCCATCAAACAGTATATCGATTACTGCCTCCGACAGTCCTAGGAACTCAGCAACCAGAATGATGACCGCGCCAGCCGTCCGCTTCCCTCTCCCGCACAACGCCTCAACAGTTCGCACCGCTCACACCCACGGCGCCCTATCCACGCCCGCCACGTAATCATGCCCAACCGGTCTCCACATCAACCACCCGCTCAAATTATCACTTTCCAACTCCTTCCACTTCTCACTCGGATACGGCACATTTAGCCCCGGATCCGGCGGAATCATCTCAATGCAACCCAACCCACACCTCTCATACGCCTCCCTCGCCGTAATAAGCGAACTAATCACCGTCTCGATACCCAGCTCATCGGCTTTGTCAAGACCCCAACGGATCAACAGCCGCCCAACCCCGCGCTTCCGATGCCCTGTATGTACCACGAGCGAATGCAGATCTGCGCGCATGTCAGCGAGCCGTGCTTCCACGGTGTAAAGTGTGGGGTCGCCCACCCATGTGCGGCCGCGTGACTCTCTTTCCGATGAACGCCCACAGCCCGTTGATGAAGCGTTCCGCGAACTCGCGCTCGTCTGAGCCCTCGGGGTGCCATGTGGCCACGGTGCGCTCGCCGTACGGGTCCGGCTTGTCGTTTACGTACCACTGCGCGAAGCCGATAATGGCGTTTGTGGCGCTGTCGACGGCTTTGAGCATGAAGCGTTTGGGGTCGTGTTCGCGGAGTTTGGCGACGTCGCGCTGGCTGCTGTATGAGATGGCGTCGGCGCGCGTGGGGAGGACGGGGCGGAAGTGCTTGAGTTGTGGGTTGTAGGGTGAGTGCCATCCGTCGAGGACCATGGGGGAGATCTCTTCGAAGTCGGCTTCGGAGGTGATGAGCGAGATCGTGATGGTCATGATACCGGTAGCTGTTCGTAGGTTACCATTTATTGATTTGGTGACCTTGCTGGATTATGAGAGACGCGTGAATCACAGTGTAGTAAGTCTCTGACGAAAGGTGCACTACATGGATACACAACAGGCTAGTATTATGGAGTAGACATGTGTTGAGATGTTGTAGAGGTGGTTATGGGGAACGAAGCCCAGGTAGTAGCGCGAAGAGAACTTGGAGCTAAAACTATCTTTTAGAGGAGTAATAGCTTACAAGCACTTACTGAATGGCGTGGACAAGATGTGGTTCCAACTGAGGGAGGGCTTGGTGAAGACAAAAGCCCGCAAGTGCGAGGAAGGGTGATGGCGTTGACATCTGCTTTCTGAGTATGGTGTTGCGTAACCCCGCTATCGTCCATACTGACCATATTGCGCGGGTAGCGCGACAAGCGACAGTAGGAGTAAAACTTATAAGGGGCGGGGGCGAAATTCGCGGGGGAAGTGAGGTTACATAGGCGTACTAACCTCAGACGGGAAGACGGAGGATGCCATCGCCACTCGTTTAAGCAAGCAAGCTCTCGAAGACGGATATCGCGCATAATTTTCTCATGGTCAATTATGGTTCCAGTGCCGCATCTCGTACCGACGTTGCTAGGTACGAGGACGTCGCCCGGTCCGCCCTCATCGCGCCCTCAATTTTGCGTATTGTTCTGGTGCGCCCTTCTGTTGCTGTGATTATCGCGTTTTTCGGTTGCTGTGTGTCGCATGATCTATTCAGGTCGTTGAAGACGATAAAAGAAAAGCTTGGACGTCGCCGTTACCACTCAGCAGATTGGTCAGGCCTCGGCAACCCCCTTCGTTCACGCTGGGAAATTAGGCAGAGAAGAGCCATGCATCCAAGTCATAACCGGCCAAGCTGGCTGTGATGAAACCAAAGCTTAATTGCTTCCACTCATTAATCTCCAGCCCTGATGTACCCCCGATGCCTAACCCCCTGAACCATCTATAGCTTCTCATTCCCAAAAGCGAGACAACCATCAAGATACAGCTGCGCCAGTTCGACATGCGTGATGCGCGACCTTGAAAAGTCAACCAAACCGAAGCCGGTACCAACCCGCAAGACTTAGTTGGCCCACCTTGAAAAATAATGTCGCACCCCCTTGCCCTTCCAATAAAAGAACACCCCCACAAGGCCAAAGACCCCCATAATCGCCGACAATATCCCAAACGTCTTCGCTGCTCCAATCGCAGCAACGTAATCGACCGTATGGTACGATATGCCAAAGCTCACCAGTCCACGGGTGACGGGTATGACGACGAGGATGGCTCCAGCGCGCTGAGGATGCGCGTCGAGCAGGTACGTGGTGCCGACGGTGCTCGCGGCAAGGAGAAGGAAGAGCCAGATGTTGACGGTGAACGCAATAGCGAACCAGTGGAACTTCTCTGGGTACTGGATCGCAAAGCCATAGATGATTGTCATCATTATGCAGATTAGCAACGGCGCAATGAGCGGCGGCAACCGGTGCTCGGGCTCGTGCACGCCCTTGCTCTGCCGTGCCTTCTTCACGACCAGCGCGTCGCTGAACCAGCCGACGGCGGGGAGGGATAGCAGCGCGACGATTATCTGTCCAATTTGTATGAGGGATACGGTCGTGTTCTCCCAGTTGTAAGGCGGCGAGACGAGTGTGCGACCGTAGGTGATTTGGATACACACGTCGGTGCCCTGGTAGAATGCATTCATGAGCGCGACCCAGAAGACGTGCGGGAAGAACCAAATGGTGCACATTTGTTTCCAGGTGGTGAGGGCACGGCGGAAATCTGGTTCAACGACGAAGATGCGCATGTCTGAGCGGAGGGTTCGCGGCTCGTAGAGCTCAGTGTTAAGTTTGCGCTCGCTCAGCGTAGTGAGTGGTTGGAGAGAGGAAGTGCTGGGGTGGTTGGCCCTTTCGGTTCCTTGATTGCCATCGGCGGTTTCTATGTATTCAGGAGGATTGTTGCCCATGTATGCGGAAAGTGGGCGCGTGTATGCGGTCTCTGGGATGAAGAAGACGGCCAAGATGAAGCAAGCTCCTGATACCGCAGTGAAGAGCCAGTACCAAGATCTCCAGCCCAGACTCTCAACCATGTAGGAGGAGGCAATGGTCAGAGTGGAGTTGAGTAGGACTTCACAGGAGGAGAAGAGTTGCAAGGTTCGGCCACGCTGGTGGAGGAAGAAGATGTCCTGCAGTCCCTGGTCAGCCACCACATGCCAAAAAGCTGTAATATTCGTCGTACTTGTATGATCAGTATGACCAAAGCCATGCACTGCGCCGCAGAGAAGGCAGCTACGCATCGTGCACCAAGGTGCCACGCGAAGCTCTGGTTCGTGGCGCATAGAATCCCAGAAACGAAGAGCATGATGAGCGAAAGGAGCATGACGGGACGACGGCCAATGGACAATGCTAATGGCATAGAAAATAAGTTGCCGACTCCGAGGAAAAGGGATGGATAGGTCAAGAGGCCGGAGATTTGCGCCTGTGTAATTCCTTCCTTTTCGTAGTCGTCCAGGAAGAAGACGATCAAGGCCCCAAGCGCCGTAACGAGACAGAGACCAGATACCGCATCTGAATAGAGTAAGAAGCGTCATGTGTAAACGAGCGTTGGTCAACTGACACACGATGAGGATACTCAAGATGATGTATTTATGGGTCGTTGTCAAGTTGAGAGGATCTAGGTCGAGTAAGCCTAAAGCTGACATATTTGGAGCTTGGAATAATACCTCGTGGATCAGCCGTGGGAGCTGGGATGAGGATTGTACCCTCGCCGACGGTGAGGTTGGCCGTCCCATCGAAGTCGTAATCGTCGCTTCCGACGACGCTTGCATCGGATGCAGAAGGCTTGTTACCTTCCAGCACGGTTGTGGTAGTCTCACTGGGTTTCGGACTGTCCATTGTGGCTAGTAATGGGACAAGCTCTCTGTCTATGAGATCTGAGGTGGGACAGGACAAGGCTATAAGTATACCCGTGCAGTGCAAGGCACCTGGCCATGAGACGGTGCTTAGCACTGTAGAGATCAGCTCACCCCACGTTCATAGCGCCCATGAATATCATTTATTGCCCATTTTTTTTCTTATTTTGGCATGTCTTTTGGCGAATGTGATACGTATCCCGGGGTATCTTGGTCGCAGAACGAAGGTGATCTCCAACAACACTGAAAAGCCAAGTATAGTGGCGGACTTTAAGAGCCGAAGAAGTAAGTTCCATTTCTTCGGGTGGGGGAAGAACCAATCACCCGGCATCGCAAGTAGCTCCGCTAAGTGGGGGCTCGTTGGTGAAGGCGCCGCAAGTGGATAATCGGCCCGATACACAAACCCTCATTAGCCTGGCCCTCGACCCAGCGGCATGGTCAAGAGCTCGCTTCACAGAGGATGTGCACCTGACTATTCGCTTAACTCGCTACAGGGAAATAAACCATTGCGGAGGCGGGCCGTGGCTGTTGCGGGAATACGCGAAGTACAGATCGCTTTCTGATCAATGAATGTTTCTGTTTGAAAGAAAAGTGAGTTCTGGAGGACCATGCATAACGAGACGTCACGTCCGGCCGACCGTTGACAGCGTTAACTTTATACATAGTGAACAGTACCCGACATGGTGGTTCAGCTTGTATGCAAACTCTGTATCACATGTTACGGGAGGAGAATATGAAGCACGGGCGCTAGTCTAGGAATGGCGCCACCAGATTTGCAGAGCTTCTCAAACGAGAGCTGATCGAGAGACGAAGAAGGGCCGATCCGAGAGTTGTCTTTAAAGATGATCTGACCCACACGCTTGGCTCTCTCGTCTCGACCCTGTCATAGGCACCTGCTGCTCACCGCTCTTCATCATGCCCAACACCAATTACAACCTATGGAGGCTCAGTGGTACAAAGGGTAATCTCAAAAAGTCGACGAATCACGTGACCAAATCGAGCGCCAAGAGGCGCTAAAACTCGCGCTAGGCCATAGAGCCCCGGCTTTCCGACGCGTTGCTACTTCCACTTTCACACCTACTTTCTCACCCAATATGACTGATTTACGGCCGAAAAAAGGCCCTACGCCACTCTCTGACGCTCAAATAGGCGCGCTCATCGCTTTCCGCGCTCAAAACGGCCTTACATGGCCAGAAATCTCGTCGCTACTCGGCATCTGTCTCGGGCGCCTGCGCGGCCTACAAACGCGTCGAAAAAGCTGCTGAAGGAGATTCTCTACGACACCTGCTGGCCGCTGTACCTACTAGCAGATCTCTGCGTACAGGGCGCAAACCGAAGGTACGCAATGGAAGCTCGCTCAGCGCGGAGTTGAGGCAAAATATCATACAATTTGGCACTTATCGCGTACATGAGGCAGTCCAGCACGTCTGCGCAGAGGCAGGTATAACGCTCTCAGAGAATACTGTCAAGAGGATCGCTCTAGAACACCGCGACGACGGGCATCCGTACGCTATTACACGCGGAGTTCGGCCCAAGAAACCGGCGCTCGACAGCGACGACAGAGACAATCGACTCTCCTACAGCCAGTGGCTGATTGATGAGTACAACCTACGCTTTCCGCGCCTCATTTTCGTCTGCTACGACGAGACCTCAAAGGCCATTGGGGGCAGCAATATACGTGGCGGAAAGCAGAGGATTTCACGCCCAGTTGGACGAGACAGTGATCTCTACGCAACGCCCTATACGCCGCCCAAATTCAGCCTCATGATCTGCGCTGCTACGTCAACTGATACCACCTGCGCCCACCTACGGCCTTGCGTTGTTTGGGCACAAGACGACGATGAGGATCGCGAGGACCTTATACAACGCGTTGCCCATACAAATCAGGTGGCAAAACAGGCCCTCAAGGTTAAACGCGCCCGCGCGATTGTCGCTGGCACCAACGAGGAGAGGCAACTCCGTGAGATCAATAGTAATATTGCTCACAATAACAGACGTCAGAAGGCCGCCAACAAGGCAACTGGCAAGAAAGGAGGCGCTCTCCGCGCAGGCACCAAGAACCTACTCAACGCTGAGAAGTTCTACAAAACAGAGGATTTTGTATACAAAGGAGGGAAGGGCATGAACGGCATATGGTACGCGGAGAAGGTCCTCAAGAGCCACGTCTTTCCTTACTATTGCTCTATACGCGAGAACAACCCAGGCGCCATTGTATACTTGATTCAAGACAACGTACACCTCCACGCACTGGGCCTACGTTACTGTAGGCCAGAAATTGAAGCTCTAGGAATCAAGTTCGGCCCTCACCCTCCTAATTCACCCGATTTGCACCCAATTGAGCGCTGTTTTGGGCGTCTAGAAGGTTTCCTACAGAGTTACGAGTGCGAGTCGTCTTCCAAGGCTGCCAAAAAGGCTGCTGAGCAGTACGTACGTCAAGTGTGGCAGAGTGATGAGCAGCTCAGGCAATAGCTAGAATATTCTAATAATTTATTTAATTACTATACAAATTACTGCAAAAAAATATACTATTAGAATTTTACTAAAAGTTTAATATTGCGGCCACAGCGCGTTATTGCTATAGGTGCTAGATCACGCCCTATTTTATCACCCCCATCCTCCCTACCCTCTGCAACCACCACACGCTGTTTTTTCCTCTGTTTTAGCGCTACGGCAGGCTTTGAGGCCTTCCTCTTTCCCATTTGGGAAGTTTGTATAGCCTTTTTAGAGTTTTCTTTCTCCTGAATATTCCGTTGTTGCTCAGCCTTTTTCTCTGCCACAATCCTCTCCTTTTCCTCCCTCTTCTTAGCCCTCAACCTTTCTCTCTCCTTATTCTCCTGTAGCTGGCGTAGTTTGGCTGAGGCGGTTTCTGCCTTCTTATGCGCTTTTTCGAGTTCTACTTTCTCTTTCTCCTCTTTCTCCCTATCCATAACGCTCTCGCGTACTCTGGCCTCCCTTAGCTTCCTTGGGGACCAGAAAACTGCTCTACTATGGTACTCCTTGCGTTGCTGCAGGTCTAGAGGCTTGCTATTCTTCTGCTGCTTCGTCTTAACTTGTAAGGCCTTTGTAAGGCCTTGTATCTCAGTGTGGAGTAAGTCATTTTAAATAGAGATATAGTGGAGAGAACGCTTCAGCTTCTGCACCTCCTTACTACCCTCCTTACTTATAGTCTTACGCATAAGGGTCTCTATTTTAAGCTAATTTTTACTACTAAGTATAGAGGTACTACTCTCTCTTAAATTCTGCTCTACTAGAATTAATAGCCTGTACTTCTAAAGGATAGCCTTAGGGTCATAGGGTTATATACTAGTAGCCTTAAAGAACTTTAGAATTATTACTTTTTTAAAAAAGGATACCTAGGCCTTTTAAAATAATAAGAAGAAGTCTCTTTTCTTTACTAAAAGTAGCCCTTAGGCCTTATAGAAATAGGTAGTAAGGGCTTTTAAGTAGGTAGATAAGAGAGGCTTAAAGAGTATTATATTAAGAGGCTATAGTATATGCGTTAAATAAAGAGGTAAGATTATAAAAAGAATTTAATTATAGTTATAGTAGTTAATAAACTCTCTTGTTACGTAGGACCTATAGCTATCTATAATTAGTAATTAATAAGATTAACTAGCTTTTACTTTTATATATTAATTAAAGACCTAAGTTAGTCACGCAAGGCCTATATTATTATTACTTTATTTACTAAAAGATATAATAATAAATATCTTATACTTCTTAGCTATAATATCTTCTACCTAGGCTAATTAAAGAGAGTTATTAGTAGCTATAAATAGTAGCTTTAGTAGTAACGCAGTTCTACTAGCGTAAATATAAGTTAGGATAGTTATTTACTTTTTATTACTATTTTAGAAGGCTAATTTTACTTCTCCGTAGTCTTATATAGCTTTACTAAAGATCCTTTTACTTCTTCTAATTACTCTTATAAGAAAGCCCTTCTTGCCTATATTGTACGTATAACAAGGCTTTAGGCCCTGTTCGGTTCGAGTGTAATTCGGAAGCGTAATTCGACGTATCTACTAAAGTCGCTCATGCGAGACAGCGGGGACGCCAAGGGGCCAACGTTAGTGTAGATTAACACTATTACGTCTTTAAATTAAAGGCGTATTTAATAGAATAAATATTAAGCTTTTCCTCTTATTATACTTGTTAGCTAACATATCTTAGACACCAATCTCTTCGCAGGTAAGCTGGCCACCCACCCCATCGCCAGGTATCCCTACGCCTAGCCGACGCTTTTTGTATACGCCTGGGGGTTCTGTACGCCCAGCGCCTTTATTATGGACACCAGAGATGATAGAGACGCCCTTGAAGACCTTGGTGGAGCAGGTTGAGGATGAGGGCCAACGTGCCGAATCGGGATACAAGAAGGCTGCGTGGCAGGCTGCTCATGCCGCAGTGCTTCGAGTAGCTCCGCCTGGAGTCACCCTACAGCTCCAGCAGTGTAAAACAAAGCACAACAACTTAAAGTCGGAGTGGGCCGTCTGGTCAGCGCTGATGGCGCAGTCAGGGTTTTCGGTGGAGGACGGCGTTGTTACCGGGCAGCCAGAGGCGTTGGAGCAATACTTCGAAGCCCATAAGGAAGCCGCCAAGTACCGCAATAAGGTTATCGCCTTCGAGGATCTCCAGCGACGATTATTCGACGGCGTGTTAGCTACGGGCCGAGCTGCTGTAACTATCGACAACATCATAGCTCAGTTGGTAGAGCAGGATGAGGAAAGCGTCAGCGGACGTAAACGACGTGCAGAAGAGACGGCGGAGGTAGTTACAAGGGCTTATAAAAAGCTCTCTTCAGCAGAGCAATTAATAAAAAATGTAGGCAAGCTAGCATACGGCCTAGACTCTCTAGTAGAAGTAATTAGCGCAAATCCTCGCAAAGACACACTAAGAGACTTTATAGACACCTACGAGGCACTAGATAGCTAGCTAAAGTATCCTATCGCCTAGATATTTAAGGACAAGTTTCTAGCTATAATATACTTAGAAATAAAGTACAAAGAGCGCCAAAGCTAGGTAAAATTATAATTAAATAGGCTTTTTTAAAAAGTTAGTAATAAGGCGCTAATTAGGCGTATAAGAAAGCTTAATTAGGAGGGCGATAATAAATTAAGTATAAAGTAAATAGTTAGAGATAGTAAAGTAGAGTAAAGCTTATTTAAATTTTTTTACATGCTAATAACTCTCCTTACTTACTAGTAATTATTTTATATCTCTACTGCTAAAAGATCTCTTAAATAAGATATTTCTAAGCTTTTATAGTTAAAATTAGTAAAATTAATTAAATTTTTAGTATTTTAACGCTGGCGCTCTTTATACTTATTATTAAAAGTGCCTAGTTTATCCTAGTCCTTATTAGCCTTCTAATATAAGTTTATAAGATTGTAAAGAGCCACTATAGTATATATAAGTTTTACCTAAGTCTTTATATTAAACTTATATAATTAATTAAAAATCTGCTAGCGGCGCTTAAAGATACTAAAGACGCGCTTAACAGCGTTCCTTAGTAATAAATAGCGATAATTAAATAGCTCTTTTGCCGTCTGCGGCTGGCCTTCTTCTCTCTGAGCAATCTCTCGGAGATGATACCTCGTCGATCTATACGGCGTAAGCGTAATGGCCGTATTCGTATACCCAGCATCAGCAAGGTAATATTTTCCACACGGAGCTCCAAAGCCTTTGCGGCACGCGTTCTTCAATACCCAGCCATCGTGAGCGCTGCCCTCCCAGCCGGCCAGTACGTACACAAAGTTCATATTGAAATCGACAGCAGCGAGAACGTTTTGCGACAAGTAGCCATGGCAATTACGGTACGGCCTTGCCGCGTCGACCGGCACATGAATCTTTATATAGTAGCCATTAAGAGCTCTAATATAGTCTTTAAAAAATAGCTAACGTTGCGAATTATTAGTAATAGCTGCTAGTAGCACAAAGCTTAGAGGCTTTAATAGATCCTTATATATAGCACGCACGGCATTAAGAACTTCTTAAAAGTTACTATAGCGTCGCTTAAATTAGTATATAATATTATAACATTAAAAGGCTATTTACAGCATAATAGTACTCAGCGAATGCCCGCATTTAAATATAATATTCTACTAAGAGCTACCTTACCTGTAAATATATAAAAACGTTAAAAGCTTCTCCTTAATTATTATCCTTCGGCTATTGCGTACCTAACGTAAATAAAGCTCTGTTAGCTTATTAAAAACAGGGCGACGTAGGCACGTCTCCGTATAAAGCTCTTTATTATTTAACAGGCAGCTAGCTAGCTATCGGGCCCCTTTACTAACGTCCTCTAGGCGCTTATTTATACTTATTAGCTATATATAGTTTATCTCCTTGTTTACATGCTTAAGTAAAATAATAATAATTATTATTAGCGTAGTAATAAGCGCTATAAGCTCCACGCTTTATAAACGTTATATAGTAAAGTATTTTTATAAATATTAGTGCGTAATTACGCTAAAAACAGATCTTAAGCTATTTTCTGTACGGGCTATATAATTATAGCCTAAAATAGTAAAGCGTATATATTTATAGGTTAAAATAAGCACTAGGTATAGGTTTTCCTAGCTAATAAATACTATAAGAATTAACTTGTAATTAATAACGTTAAAATTATAATTGAATCGAACACCATCGTAATTTAATCGTCGGAGATACCCCTTTCGGAAAGATTAATTACAAAACGTCGAAATCATGCTCGAACCAATCAGGGCCTTATATTATTATACTCCTCCATTTTTTCTAGTAAAAGTTAAAAGAATTACTTATATTTAACTTTTAAATTAGCTTAGTAGCATGCGCGATCTAATTTAGTAACTTAATAAAAAGTAATTTTAATATTATAATAATTAATAAATTAGATAACTTAGCTTGTCCGTACTAGCCATTTACTATTAGTTTTTATAATTAATAAAGCCAAATTCTGCAGCATCTTCCTTATAAGTAGTAGATAATAGGCTATAAGCGTTTTTATATAGTTTATAAGATCTATTTCATATTAAGGGGTAAGCTTTTACTATTATAATTATTACTCTTTTATTAACGCGTTTTTGCCCTAGTATAACCTCCTTAATATAGTATCTAGTATACTATATTTTTTTACTATTTTTTAATACGAGAATTCTTCTCTTAGTTTATATAATTTAATTTCTTTAATTACCTTATTAATTAGGTCCATATTGGCTGAGTTATGGGTGGGTGAAGATTAGATAGAAAATACGAGGGTGCGTCATTTGCCGAATCGCGCCAAGTGCTAAACCAGCATGTTACCGTGTCTTAGTGGTCAATGCACGTCGTAACTCAATGCACGCACAACACTAACACACGCTATCTTTAATACCTAATAATTCTACTATTATAGATCTAGTTAGGGCCATAATTAGTACTATTAAAGTACTAAAACAAAAAAAATTTATATATATAAAATTAGCGCATTAGTATAGCGTTAAGTAATTTACGTTAAGTAAAAGACATCGGGTCAAAATCTAGTCTTACATAGTTAAGAATAATAACTACTAAAATCTTAACTTATAATAAGAAACGGAGCTTTTATAATATATTAAACGCCTTACTAAACGTAGCCTTCCTCTTATATAATAAATAATATAAAGCTTCGTATCTGCTATTACCTAAAAAAATATTAACTCATTATAGGTTAATTAGTTTATTAGGCGCAACTCTAAATCATTAATATTTTAATAAATAACTAGTATTAAAAGTAACGTTATAAAGCTAATTTTTTAGTTAAGTATTATCCCTTTTTTAATCTTCTATAATAAAAGATTAAGTAGTATTAAATTAAGCCTTAGCATACTTATATTATAAAAAAATATCTTACTTAGTATTACCACTTGCTTAAAGAGGATCTTTAGTAGACTTCTTTATATAAGTAAGCGCGTATAGTAATTAATTTAAGATAGTAGCTATAAATAGATTTTACTTATTACATGTATATACGCTAAGAGATCTATGTAACAGGAACAATCGCTCGTCGACACGAGAACCCTTGGCCAGTCAAGACAGGATTCGAGATCATCCGAAAACCGACACTCATCCGTATCGGACCTATTTCGGATCCATCAGACCGACGGTCAACCTATGGCAGTTATGTGCTAGCTAGCCATCTGGGAAGAGGTGTATTTAGAGGAGCTTGGGGCCTTTGTAGTTCAGTACCTTTTCCGTATCCTTTCGTACCAGGCCTATAGGCACTTAATTCATTCGAGGCTACATTCTTATACACGCACTCCCATATGCCTCTGCTAGGAGATACGCCAACATCGATCCTTTGAGTGACCTGCGCCGATACAATCTACTTTAGATCTATTACTTATTTATTAGTTTACCTCTTAAAGCCTATACTTAAGCAAGATAGAGGAAATTAATCCTTAATATTATATAGCATTTATTACCTTATCTTCTTTTAACTAGTTAAATAATTAGATAATTCTATACTCCTAATACGTTAATTTACTATTAATAGTCTTAAGTACTAGGCTTAAAAACGCTATTATATAAGGTCTCGTAAGGGTAAGTAAATGCCTCTATTTATAACGCTTAAGTAATTTCTTATCTTAATTATATAGGATAGGCATTAAATCGCCTAATAAGTGCTCGCTATTAGCGTGCCTCTATAGTAACTTATTACTACGCAGCCTTATTAGTAATCCTCTATATAGCTATTATACAGTAATCCTAAGCATAAATTAGACCTTTACTAGCGTTAACAACACGTTAATTACGCCTACGACGTTTACTACGAGCGTTCTTAATAGTCTTTATACGGTGGAGCGCTTACTCTAGCCCTACTATAGTGCAGGCCATTGCAGAGCTGCCTTAAATTATAAAAATCACGCCCTCTATAACTACACGGAGCAATATCTTGCGTAGTGTATAGGAAACTAATTTCTCTTATAAATTAAGTACGCGTAAGGTCTTTAGTATACCCCAGCCTATGTCTCCGGGTGCTAGGTAAGGGTAGTGTAGTACAAAAGGCTGGTAGAACTCTGCCTACAGGGGGCCGCGAGCGTCCCAGATCTAATAAAAATATCGCTCTTAAGTGCTAGGAGAGAGGCTCCTAAGCACAGGCATGTGCCTATACTCGTCGTCCTCCTCGCTAGAGCTCTCTACCTCTGACATCAGGTATCTCTGCACGTCCTCTACCTTCTCCACGGCCTTATTTTTACCCCTGCTAGCCTCTAAAGCCCCTAGAGGCTTAATTACCTGCGCTGGGCAAAAGGATGTAAGGCCTGTTTTACGCTAGCCGCTCTTAATTATATTCTTCTTAAACGTGCGCCCTCTAATTTATAAGAAAGTTAATAAGAAATTAGAGTAACGTATATTATAATAAGTCTATAAGGGGTAGCTAGTCCCTATAGGGCTAAGGTTTGTTCTTGGGTAGGAGTACTAGTAAGGTAAGGAAGTTATTAATAGCTTATACGTATTAATAGGATATTAGTATTAAAAGCAATACATAGTTATAAACAAAGTAATAATATCTAAGTATAATCTAAATATAGATTAATAAATAATGTTAAATATAAAGATAAAAGGCCTACCTTTAACGTTTCTATATATAAGTCCCGTTTTATAGGTTCTAAAGTCCTAGTTTATCCTAAGGCCCTAAATGCTAAGATAGTTCTAAGGCTTCTAATATTTATAGGACGTGTAACTTATTACGTAATTTATAACTAAGTTAGAAATCTAGGCTTAGGTATATAAATAAGTACGAATATCCCGCCACGCATTATATTAGATCTTAATAGATTTTAATATTAGCTATCCTCTCTAGGCTTAATATCCTTATAAGTTAACTACCTATAAAGCCACTTTCTTAATCTACCTAATAATGTTATTTATAAGCTAATTATTTTAAGTAAAACTATATATTATTAAGATCTATTAAGATTCAATATAACGCGTGACGGGGTATCGGCACTTATTTATACGCCTAAGCCTAGATTCCTAACTTAGTTATAAATCACGTAATAAGTCACGCATTCTAGAATTATTAAAAGTCTTAGAACTTTCTTAGTATTTAGGACCTTAGGACAAACTAGGACTTTAGGATTTATAGGACAGAACTTATATATAGGAACGTTAAAGATAGACTATTTAACTTTATATTTAGTCTTATTTATTAATCTATTATTTAGATTATACTTAAGTTATATTAATTAAATTATAATCGCGTATTACTTTTAATACTAATATCCTATTAATGCGCGTAAGCTATTAATAACCTCTTTCTTGCCTTACTAGTACTCCTGTCCGAGAACTAATTAGCTATCCCTTTAGGACTTAATATCTTAAACACCCTTAATATAAGTACTATAAGGACCCTTACCTTTTTTATAGCTTCTAATAGCACTAGCGTTCCACTAATAAAGGATAGTAAAAATAAAGTATATAATCCTAATTTATATAATAGTAATCGTAAACTCCTTAATACGTAACTACTATAGTTAGACCTGTACTTCTTTGTTAAGCCCTGAGGGATAGCTAGTCCCAAAGGGATAAAGGTTAGTTCTTAGGTAAGAGTGTTAATAATATAGGTAAGAGGTACTAATAGCTTGCGCGTATTGATAGGGCGTTAGTATTAAAAGTATATATAGTATAATTAAATTAATAAGAGAGCCTGAGTTAAATCTATACAATAGATTCGTAAATAGGTTAAATATAATAGTAAAAGACTAATATGGCGTTTCTATATACATAACTTGTCCTACGAATCCTAAGAGTCCTAGGAATCCTAAAGTCCTATATGCTAAGATACTTCTAGGACGCCTAATATTTCTAGGACGCGTAACTTAGTCGCGTAACTTATAGCTAAGTTAGGAGTCTTAGCTAGTTATATAAATAAGTATCTATACCCCGTCCCGCATTATATTAGGTTTTAATAAATCCTAATATTAGCTCCCCTCTTTAGACTTAATATTTTTATAAGTTAACTACCTATAAAGCTGTTTTCCTAATCCGCCTAATACTATTATTTATAAGCTAATTATCTTACGTAAAATTACGTATTTACTATAGTAACCTATTTATACTACGCTAAGAAGTAACAGCCCTATTAAAATAATATTATTACACTTAAAGTGCATAAATTATATTTAGTATAATAATTAAAAGCGTAAGCTAGAGGAGATTCCTTTGCTAGATTATTTAAAAATAGATACTAAGTTAGAAAGACTAGAAAGGTTAGAGGCTAAGAAGGAGGTAAAACTTTAGGTAAAAGAAGAGATCGCTTATGCAGCACTCTTGTGTACTTATCTAACATAAGAGAAGATGGCGCGTTTGCGTAATTAACGGAAGAAGGTATATTAAAAAGAATAAAAGTTATTTAATTATAGTATATCTATAGTAGATAAGCTAGAGATTTTAGAGGCTTATAAGGAGCTTGCTTAGGCTATAGTATTAATTAATCTAGATGTCGCTCTAGGTACTAAGGTAATAGACTAGTTTATAATCTAGTTAAAGCCTTCCTCTTCTGCTGCGTAGTATTATTAGTCTATATACCTTCTTAAATTATTATTATGTTATAAGTCTTGTTTCCTTTAAAGTTTTTTCGCGTTACTCTAGTATAGTAGTAGTAATTATAGATCTTACTTTGTGCCTTCTTTGAAAGCTATTAGTAGTTCTTACAAAGTTTAAATTTAGGTTCTTATATATTTTCTAAGTATAGGTAGCCTTTTTACTTAACTAACTGTCTCTATAAGAACTTATTATTTTAAAAGTTTTTTTTTATTTAACTTTCCTGTATTCTAAGAGTCTTTTAACTTTAAATTTATTTTCTTCCTCTAGCTAGTAATAGAAGGTTATCTTAACTAGTATTTTAGGATCTATAGGTTTAAGTTAGTTTATATAGAATACTAAGTGTATTTTCGCGTTTAGCGATAGTTCTAATTAGTAGTTAACTAGTAATATCTATTTAATAATAAAAAATAGCCTAACCTTAATATAGTCTAGTTTCTTGTGTTTCTTTTTTTAGGTTTAAAAATTCTTTATAAGTAGATATGCTTTATCCCCCTTCTTTAGCTAAGGTGCTGTTTTTCTTTTTTGGTTTATATATAAAATACTTTACTATTAAGCTTTTTTAAGATTTTCTTAGAGTTGTACGTGTGTCTTCATTATAGGTTCTACTATATTTATTACTTCTTCTATCCTAATTGCTGTAGGAAATATTTAGTTAAAGAGATATAGGTATCTTTCGTAGTTTGCGTAAAATAGTGTAAATCCTATTACTACTAATATCTCGTTGTTGTATGCCAATTATGCTATAGGTAATAGGGAAATTTAGTTATTTTTTTTAGTTATTATAGTAGATGCGTAGGTACGTTTTAATTGTTTAATTTATACGTTTAGTTTATCTGTCTGTTTGCGAATAGTATGCTATTAATAGGTTTTATTTTATCCTAATAAGTGCTATAAGTATTATCTAGTAGTTTAATATACAGAGCTTGTCTCTGTCGCTAATAATTGTCTTTAGAATATCGCAGTATTATATAAGTTAGTCTAAAATAAGGAATGCGAGTTCCTTTACCATAGTTGTCTTTTAATATAGTAGTAATTCTACGTATTTAGTAAATTAATAGATAATATTTAGTATTACGTTATAACGAATTCCTGTTGCAGGACCCTTTAATCTTAGTAATCTTATAATGAAGTCTATAGCGATGTCTTCCTATAGTGTAACTAGTATTTGGATTGCTTGCATATCTCTATACTTAAGATATATTATATGCTTATTGCACTGGTAATCTGCGCATTTGCAGATATATATAGTTACTACTTCTTTAATTTCTTTAAAGCTATAGTTCCGCTAGATAAGTTCTATTATCTTCCTAATATCTAAGTGTCCGTATACTAGGTTATTATAGTATTATTATATAATCTTAGCCTATAGTTCCTTAGGTACCTTTCGTGTAGTAACGAGGAGTTAATTAAGTTCTATTATAGGCTTAAGAGATCTATCCCTATTTTTTTGTAGTATTATAAAGTAGATTTTTACTATTTCTCTTACAAGGTTACTTTATTAAATAAATATATCTACGTATCTGTTTTCTTTTCTTACTGCATTAATAAATTTAAACTTATATTATTTTATAGTTTATAACTATTACTGTTGTTGCGGTGTAAGTTCTTTTATTATTATAGATTATAGTAGATTTTTATAATTTATATAGATTTTTAGCATTAAGTAGCTAAGGGCGTAGATCCTTTAGTGCTTTAATACTTTTACTATAGCGTAGAGTTCTTTATCGTGTACGTCGTATCGTGGTTCTGCGTTGTTAAACTTTCGTGAGTAGTATGTAATTAGATACTATTTACTGTCTTTTCCCTACTTTGCGCATGTGCCTATCGCAAGGTCGCTCACGTTTATTTTAAATTATAGTAGTTTTCTATCCTAAAAGTAGATAGGTGCTGGTGACATAATGTATACTATCTTTAAGAGTTAAAATAATATTCTATACTCTACTATTTATATAAATAGTATATCTTTCTTTATAAGGTTTATTAGAGGTATCGTGATCTTCGCGTAGTCCCTAATAGATTATTAGTTAAATCTATAGAATCCTAAGAATTTTTAAATATTCTTTATAGTTTTTAGTATTAGCTAGTTCTTAATATATTTAATTTTATCTAGTACTATTCTAATTCTATTTATGTCCGTACGCAGGGGCGATACGGCGAAGAGTATTCTATAAGGCCCAACACGTAATTACGTGGTTGTCTTATATAATGTCAGTGCGTAGCTTGCCTTCTAAAATATTACCACCTTCGTTCGTATAATAGAGAGATAAAGTAATTACACGAACTAATTACCCTCCCTATTACTTTATACGCTATGTATACTGTATAAACCTCTTATCTTACCATACTATACTTACCCTATGTATAGCTAGCTATAAGAGCCCTATTAACACTAATTAGTAGTTAACTAATAAGGTTAATTATAAATTAGTAAGAAAGAAGATAAAAGTTAACTTAAGTAAATAAGTTCTTCTATTTTATTATCTATTTTAACTAATAGAGGTTAATTTCTTAATTATACAAAGAAGACTTAGTACTGCTTGTAAAACTAGCATAGGGGAGCAGACAGTGCTATAGTAAGAACACTATATAAGAAGAGAGAAAGACTATGCGATAAGTACCACCTAATAATAAGGCTATATAAATAGGTAACTATCTATAACCATCTATATAAAACCAACTAATTAAATAAATAATATAAACCTATAATATTACGTTATTAGTTGCTAAACTTCTTATCCTAAGTAATAGTTATCCTATATAATATAAAAAGCTAGGATAATATCCGTGTATACGAATAATATGCGAAGGATATAAGGATATTAATAATAATACTAATAAGGGATACTAACCTAGAATCCTAGAAAAATAGGATTAATATAGCATTATTTACGCGTAGGCAACAGCTATTATACATAAGATATACTATTACTAGTCTTTATATAATAACTATAACTAGAGCGCAACCCCTTTAGGCATATTAAAAAAACTTTAATAGATAAATATAAACACACTTTGTTAAGCTTAACCATGCGTTTAAGCGGGAATTACTATAAGTGCTAATAAATAAAAATATTACGCCTTTACTTAATAGCGGCGTAGTAATAACTATAAAGCTATATAATACGCTATAAGGAAAAGCTATTACACCTAAAAAAATCTATACGTAACCTTTATCGTAATATAAGGCTCTGCACGAAAGTAGACTAAACGTAATACTACTAACTACTTTAAAGGTACTAGAATTACCTACTCCGGCACCTTAACCAGCGCTATAATAGTTACTATATAGATAACCTATACTATTCTATCTAGTACCTACCCTATATTCCTAATTATACGTACTACCGCCCACTGCAGCGTACGCGCTACTATAAGTATTTCTAGTCTAATACCTATAATGTTATAGCCCGTACGAACTGCCACCTACTAAAGAATTTATTAATAAGAGACTTCTAGTAGACAAAATGATCTAATTTTAAAAAGTATAAAAGAAGGATAATAACTATACTAGTTAATTATATAATATTTTTATAGATAAGACTAGAATCTTTATAGATCTCTGCTAACAATTAGATATCCAGAAAACCCAGTACGCAGATATCTTTCTAGATATCTTAAAATGCTATGCGAACAGGTACTACCTGCATAATATAGGACTAGGACATACTTAGAAGTACCTGTACAAAGGTCTAAGCAACCATTTTAATATAAATATAAATTATAGTTAATACTAAACTAACTAGATAATAATAACTATTATATAATACTAATAAAAAATTTTAATAAAAGTCTGCACGAAGTCCTAGAAATAATAATTTATAAGCTTACGCTTACTTAAAGAGTAATAGGACTAGGCTTTAACGGGGACGTTATACTTTACACTACTATTATATAAGCTTATTAAGGATAGCTAGAACTAAAGTATACTATATTTACTATTAAACCTTCGTGTAAAGCTTTATTTAGTAACCTATAAGTAGCACTTTAAGTTACTATAGACTATAAAGCTAACTAATACCTTTCAAAACTATTTAACACGTACTATATTAATCGCTAATATAACTCTGCACGGAGAGAAAGGAGCTTCTTATTCCGTAAATGAGGACGTAGAAGGTCTCTACTAGAATTTAGGTCACGCTCTAGGGATAACTATACGTAGATAAAGAAATGCTTTATTTACTATAAGGAAGGATACTAGTTATTAAATTATCCTTATAATAACTATACGTGCGCGAAAAACTAGTATATCTCCTTATATAAAAGATTCTATAATTAGACCCTATTACGCGAAGCTATTACCTTGTATATTTAAAAATTTAAAGAATACTTTAAAAACGAAGATAATCTATACAATCTTAAAAAAAATAAAGTAAAAAGTTAAAGACGCAAAGGAAGCTATTAATTACTTTACTTTTATTACTTACTTATACTATATAACTAAAAAGAATATCTATAGTACTAAACCTAAGGAGTACGCTAAGTAGTTTATCCGTAATAACTAATACTATATAGTATACTAAGGTAAACTCTAAAGTATAAGTGTAGTAAAGATTTTTACTATTAGCAAGTTTTAGCTTAAGGCGTACGTATAGGAAAACTTATGTATAAAAATTAACTAGACACCTAGCCACGCAGATATTAGCTTTAAAGGTTAAATACTAAAAGAGTTACTTAGTACTATATACATTAAGAACCTAATTAGTCTAGTTACCTACTATATCTTAGATATCTTAATACTATTCTTATTATTACTAGTAGATGCGAACTAGGCTAGAGTATACTTTAATAATATTTTAAACATTATTATACGCAAGGATAAGACTACTATCCCTATTATATAAAAATAGGGACATTCTTTCTTTAATATAAGCAAGAAAGAATCTATATCCTTCTTTACTAAATTAGAACTCTGCCGCCTCTATCGCTAATTTAGACATCCCTATATAAAGAGACTCTAAAAGATGCTAGCCAGCATAGGCCACAACATTAATTTAGCTATATTAAAAGCAATTAAGAAATCCTGCTACCTCTACTAGTCGTACAATTAAGCTCATCGAAGATTTAAGTTTATTATTAAGAATAATACTTACTTTAACTATAAGGTTATTATTAATATTGTACGAATTAGCAATCAAGACGTACTATATATTATTAATATAGATATATTATTTTAGGCTGCTATATTCCTAAAGTTAATATTTATATAAGATACCTAGCATACACTATGCAAGTACTAGATTAATACCTATTAAGGACTACTAGACTATATTATATATAACCCAGACATAAACTTTACCTCTAAGAATTTTAGAGCTCGCTCGAAGATTATAAGAGCTACTTATAAATAAATACCTATAGAGGCTTATTAGGTAGTTAGAAAGATTAAATAAGCACACACACTCCTTAGACGCGTATTTAATATTTTAAAAACTAAGCTAGGCAACTATATAGATAATAGAGATATCTTATAAATAGTAGTTAAGATCTTAAATAATACTACTAGCCTATATAGTCTAGTGCCTACACTACTTATTTTTAGAACATACCTGTGAGGGCGAGCGCGGGCTCCTGCATCGAAAGAGTAGATGAGGTAGGTTGGCTCTATTTTAGCTACACTAAGATGAGGTGGCTGTAGGTACACAGGGCTCGCGCGCTTTTGTGCGCGGCCATCGGAGCGGAATAACTATCTATCTGAGGCAGCTGCCCTGGGTGCGCGAGCAGCTGCGCTTGAACGTGAGGTAGTTGCGCCTCGTACGCGAGCTCATGTGACCTGCTGGCCTGCCAGGCCGTCACATTACCCCCCTCCAAGGTGGGCTCAGTCCCCTGAGTCTGGTACCCTACTTCCTCCTTCGTGCCTTGTTCTGCGTTATCTTGTCTATGGCCTGATCGTCCTCCTCTGTTGCCTCCAAGTGCTCGCCAGTCTCGTACGCTTGTAGCCAGGCGTCTAGTCGCAACGGCGGTCCAGGTTTCTCTGGGTAAGCTTGGTAGTAGTCTCTAACCTTATGGGGTTCTCCCTTGAAGCCTCGGGCGTTGTACCAGGTAGGGTTAGGATTATAGGCCGTCTAGGAGGCCTTATACTGTAGGCGTCCGCGATAGATATAGCTATTAAATATCTTTTTTACTAGCTACTTAAGGTTATTATTAACCTTAATTAGTTCTTCCTTAGGTTTAGTCTAGCCTAGTAGAGAGTCTATAGTAGCTTTACGTAAGTAGTCTATGTAAAAGACGTCGTGCATGTGCATATATAATAGAAGTTTAACTTAATAAAAGTAACTTTTTATAGTAATAATTAGATAGGGTCTATATATCTGCTAGTTAAGTTTTTAACTAGGCTAGATAGTTATAAAACCTCTTAGCTTTATATAGACCTAATTACCTACTCTAAAATCTAGCTTATATTATTTCTTATTTACTTAACGTGCTTATTACTTTTAAGTCTAAATAATTCCTCTTTAAGCTATCTTTATAGCTAGTTTTATAGTATTATATTAAATTTTTACGTAGTTTTGCGCTTCCTCTTAAGATATCTACTTACGGGTTATAGGTAAGGTCCTTATTCGCTCCTCCTAGTCCTAGTAGTAAGTAGGCTAATGTCCGAACTCGATCTCGTACGGCGAGAGGCCTGTAGTCTTATAAAGTAGTATAGCCTAAGCCTAGTCTATGCAGGGCAGTAGGTCAGACTAGTTATTTTAGTAGTAGTTAATAAATAGGTAAAGGCGCTAGTTAAGGTACTAGTTTATAATTTCTATATTACTATTAGTTTAAGGATAATAGGCTATTAAGAGCTTTTACTTAACGTTTATAAGCTAATATAGCTTACTTATAAATGCTAAGACAAACTACAGGCCTTAATTAGAGACAATAGACCTGGGTGGGCTGTACACGCGCCAGATATAGCGATAGTACATATTTATAGCCTATTTTACCGTGGTTATTTTATGGCAGAGCAGTGAGAAGCAGCGCTTACTTAGGTAGTTAATTATAATAAAGGTGTTATTATACCCTTTCTTATTAAGTAGGAATAACTTCAAGTCTATTAAGACGTCCTACTATACTCGCTTTAGTATTAGTAGCGATTTAAGTAGCCTTAGGGTGTAGTTACGAGGTACGTAACTCTATTAGCAAGCTTTATAGGCGGCGATGTAGATATCTATATCCTTTACTAGATTTAGCTAGTAGTATTAATCTCTAAGTAGCTAGGCTATCTTTTTTTTTTTTAGGTAAGTAGTAAGCTATATAGCGTAGATAGCTTAGATTAAGTAGGTGCGTAAGAAGCTAACTACTAAGATAACTAGTTAGCCCTAATATAGAAGTAGGCCTTAATTATTTAGTTTCTATAGTGCTTAGGGGTCTATTTAAGCTTTCTCTCGTAGCTTTTATAAGCTATAGTAGTTTTAGTTTGCCTTAATTACTTAATTAACGAGAATATGCGGATCCTTTATAAAGGGAAAGGCTATAGAGGTATTTATTATAATAATTTTAAGCCTTTAATACTATAATCCTTAAGTAATAAGGTTAGTAAGCTAGGTTATAGCTTCTTACACTATATTAGCGTCTAGCTACTTAGCTTATAAGAAGGCTCTTATATAAGCTAATCTATTTTTATTCTTTTAAGTCTATAGTTCCTTTTGCTTGCGTGACAGCGCGTTAGCTACCATATTAGTAATATTTAGTTAATAAGTAAGCTTAAGGTTAAAATTTACTACTATTATAGCCTAGCGTATCTACCGTAGAGTAAGCTCTTACTTAGTTAAGAAGTACTTAAGCGCTTAATAGTTAGTAATAGTATTAAATAGCTTAGTAGTCTATAGGCTAATAAGCTAAGACCTTTACTTTTTAAGGCTATAAATTATAGCGAGTATCTCTTTATTATAAATATTATAGTTTATCTACGGGCTACTTATAGTCTTAAAGTAGAAAGTAACTAGTTGCTAGAGACTATTATCTTGTAGTTAAGAGAGTACGCTAGCTACAACTTTATTACTAGTATTAGTTTTTATACACGTTATATAATAGGGCGAATAGTAGGTAAAGACGTTATTTAATAATATAAGGTCTTTAGCTTGCTAGAAGGCTACGAGTTTACGCTTACTAAAGGTATACTAGGCGCCTTTCTTAAGTAGCTTTATAAGCGACTAGATAATGCGCTTATAGTCCTTAAGGAAGGTCTTATAGAAGTTATAAAAGCTTAGAAATAACTATACGCTTTTAACTAAGATAGGTACTAGCTAGTCCTATAGTACTATAACCTTTTTTAGGTCCTTTTAAATGCCTTGCGTGCTAATAATAAGACTAAATTTTTTTATCTTTATTACTATAAACTTGCTCTTCTTAATATCTACTTATAAACTAGCATTATAGAGTTGCTTAAGCACCTTAGTAACGTACTCTTCGTGGTATAGTGGATCCTTTAAGTAGATAAGGATATTGTCTAGGTGTGCCGTGCAAAAGTCGTTAAGTAGTCTATATAGTATTTTATTAATATATTATTAGAAGGTTGCAGGGCTATTATAGAGGCTAAATAAGAGTACGTGGTACTTATAGTTACTATAGCGTGTATAAAACGTGGTTAGTTCCTTAGTATTCTTATCAAGTTAGATGCGGTAAAAGGCTTATTAAATATCTAGCTTTATAAATACTTTAGCAATTACGAGCCACGTAAGAGTTTTTTAGATAAGTAGAATAAGATAAATATCTTTTTTTATAATTACGTTAAGCTTATAGTAGTTAATATAGAATTATTACTCCCCTTTTAGCTTCTTAGTAAATAGCACTAGTGAGGCATATAGTGCGTTGCTATAAGTAATAAAGTCGCGTTAGAGGTAGTTATTTAGATAGTCCTTAATAAGCTATAACTACTTTAAAGATATACTATATAGTAGGCTTAATATTAGCGTATTATCTGCGGTTAGCTTAATATTGTAATTAACGCCGTCGTGGTGTAAAGGTAGAAAGTCTAAGTCCTTTTTTAAAAAATGTGCGAGGGTCGCGCTAGCGTAGCCTAGGCGCGATAGCTTCTCTATAAGGAGCTAGCGAAGTTCCTTCTCTAGATCTAGTAGACCTGCCTAGTCTAACTCATCCTTGCGGTCCTAGATTAGCTTTTCTATTTTATAAATACTAATATAGCTAATAATTATCTTTTTCTATCGCGCGTTAATTATAAATATAATAGCTTTTATAGTATTAATCTTAAGGCCTGCCTTTGCAAGGTCCTCGCGGGAGACAGGTTTAGGGCGAGTTAGTTACTACTCTTGTAACGATAGTGCTTGGTAGCGAAGCTACTCCTCTATCTTTACTAGGTTCTTCTAGTAGGTGCGACGCTGAGGAGATTGCTACGGTGAGCCATAGATATACCGTATAATAGCTACGTTTATAAGTTTATTACGCTAATTAGCGTCTATCTAGTACTTAGAATTAATTCTTATAGTATTATCTTGCGTTTGGATAATAATATCTCTTTTATAGTTAATCTATGCTATATTAGGCTACTTAAGTATTTATTATTTATAGTTAATTTAAATATCTGCGTCTTTAAGAAGCTTATAGCTAACTATAAGGTTATAGTAGCTAGTATTATAAAGGATAAAGTAAGTAGTAAGGTAATAATTATTTAGTACTAGGTTAGCTTAAAAGTGCTTATCTACCTACCTATTTAGTTAACTATTATACCTAGCTAGAGGAATTACTTTTATGCTCTAAATAAGTGCCTTAAGTCTCTTTTTAATTAAGTAAAGCTATTTAAAGTAGACTAAGACGTAGCTACCTACGTCCGTATTAATAAGAGTCTTTAACTTAATTATAAGCCCGTTAGTTAAAATACAGGAAGGCTTAATAAAGGCGCTTTTACTAAATAGGAGGTTTCGTATGCTAGTAGCTCTAATAGGCTTTTCTAGAAAAAAGACTTCTCCTAAAGAGAGGCTTTTTCTAAATTACTCTTAGAGGCGCCCTTATTAGTTGTATTATAGTAGGTATCCTCCTCTACCTTTGCTAATAGCTTAACAGCCTTATACTTAACTAGCTTATCTAGGTAATTACAGATAACGTGGCTAATCTTATAGTAGTAAAAGTAGGTAGGCTAGCTAGCTAGTATTAAAGTAATAAGGCTAGGCTAAGAAACTATAGCTTACGCAATTATAGTATAAGTAGGCTATAACACTAATAATAGTATATACCTATAAAATTTAGTAGGTAAGGTAGTAGTTATCTTATGCTCCGCCCGTGTAATAGCTTAACTATTAGTAATAGTGGCTTTACGCGCCAGGTGACGAGTTATTTTTATAAATTTATTATAGTTATTCTTTAGATAGCAGACGTTATAGCTTATATTTATATAAAGTTAATTTATAAGCTTCTTATAAAACTTTTTAACTTATTAATTTACTAGGAGCTTGCGTTAGGTAGCTAGGTAAAAGAACTTAGCTTAAAAGCTTATAAACTTAATAGTAGTGTGTAGATAAAGGTAGTTAAAGGCCTGGCAGGCATTCTTCTCTTTATAGGGGTTACTAAAGGCTTAGCTTAGAGTATCTATAAGAAATTTATTATTAATAGCTTTGCTACCGTCGCGAAGAGCGCTAATTAACGTTTTAAGCTAGTCTTAAGCAGGATTCTCTATACGCGTAGTTATATATACTATAATACGCTCCTAGGTGTCTTGTAGGTTATCTCTAATAAACTAGTTACTATTTAATTATAGCTTATTCTCTATGTATACTCTTTAGTAGTTAAATAAGATGGTGATCTTGCTATTTAAAAGTAGTAATAGGTATAGGAACTTAATAGAGCGCTAACTAATAAGTTAAGTACCTAGATAAGTAGTAGGTTAAAAGGGTAATTAATAGGGGATATACAAGTTATTAAGCTTGGTAGACTCTAAGCTATAAGGGCTAGTAAGGATATAGTTACTCTAATTTTATAGTATTAATAATAAGATTTAGAAGCAAGTAGTGCGAGATTAAGCTACTAGCGTAGTAGTAGTAGGTTTTGCTATAGTGTGTTTAGTAAGCTAGGCTTCTAGCTTGTCTATCTTTTACTACGCCTGCGTGAGGGCTCTATATAGCTCTTTGCCTTTAGTCAAGGTATCCGCAGCAATCTGGCGGTATATATATAGTTATTATCGCTCCACGTTATAAAGAAGTAGCTAGCTAACTAGTTTTATAGTAATCTCTATTAGGTCCTACTTAAAATACTTAATCACGGCCTCTAGCGTTGTAGTAATTAGGTTATTACTAGTAAAGGTAGGTAGTTAAAAAGGTTATAAAAAGTCCTTATCTTTGCCTTGCTAAATGCGGGCAAGCTTTAAAAAAGTATCTTAATTATAGCTTTCCTTAGTAATAGAGCTATAGCTCTAAATATCGTGTTCTTAGTAAATAAAGTATTTAAATAAGTTATACGCGTTGCCCAGCATCTCCTTTTCTAGAGCTAACGCTATAAATAGGTATTTTAGTATTATTATATTATGTGTGGTGTAGATATGTGAGAGCTAGTGATCCATACGCATAAGGAAGAAATTGAGAATTATACTTGTTGTTATATTAGGTGAAGCTACGAACAGTAGGTATACATGAGTGGTTGTAAACAGCGCTAGTGTAGGATGGGTAGTCGCATCTCAACACAGGTGAGGCGCCACTGCAAGTGGGGAAAGGGAGACTCTAAACCATAACACACCCCCTAGTTGTCACCAAGTCAGCGAGTTGGTGATGACTAACCTTTATCCATAAGATTAATCACAAGCGACGTCTAGCTGTGGGGTAGTAGGCTATTATTTATCTAAATAGTTTAATAAGAACTCTTTAAGGCGTCATTAATGCGCTTTGCAACCTTTAGGTCCTTTTAAGCTTATTTAACCTTATAAACTCTAATAGGTGGTGGCGTCTAGTCTTTTGGTTAACTTAGATAATTTAGATTAAGTATGTAGCAATCGTGCAGAGCATGTGATAGCCCACAAATGCAAGGTTTCGCAATTCCAAGCTCAGCAACGGAGGTAGATAGGGTACCCACTTTGGCAGTCAAGGCAGCGCGGCGAGTGTACTTTGTCATCTTTTCGACGTAGGTAGGTAGGCTGGGTGGATTGGTACCGTTCATCTCATGTTCGTATACCTGATCAAGGCAGGTAGCAGCGTAGTTTGGGTGATGAGCTTGGCAGGCAATCAAGAAATCCTCCTAAGGCCTGTATCCAGTCGTTTCTAACAGGTTAATTAATTGGCATTAGGAAATAATGTGTACCTAGTTAGCTATCTATTCGTCGAGTTTCTTTAGATTGCGTGGAGCAGTCTTTAGATCAGTGTATCTTGTTATTAAGTCGCGACTCTAATTAGCTATAGACGGACAGAACTGCTTCTTAAGAGCGACAAGTCAATCGTAAACAGTAGGTAGGTCCTAAATCAGGTAGAGATAACGCGTAGCGATAGACCTAGTAATCTTGGTATTTAGCTACACTAGCGCTCTCTCCTGTTTCTGTTGCGTGATCTCTTCGAGTCTCCATTGGTCAACCTCCTATCGGTAGGACTCACGATCCTCAGGGGATAGGTCAGAGAGCTTAGAGGCTCTAGCCTTATAGTTAGTGAGCTAAGGCTTAGGATTGGCAGCCTCTAGGTCAGGTATGCTCTCCTTTGGTGTATCTAGATTGACGTATAGCCAGATCTTGTGATCCTTGGCGAAGTCTTTACGGAGGAAGATCTAGTTAAACCAGTTATCTAGTTTATTAAGGATAATAGTAACTTAGGTTACTACTAGTTCTATAGCTATTATGTGCGTAGGGTAGACGCAACAATCATGCGCTATAAGGGACGCGGTAATCGTGCGCTATAAGGGGCGCGGTAATCGTGCGCTATAAGGGGCGCGGTAATTATATAGCTATAAGGGGCCTGGTAATCGTGCGCTATAAGGGACGCAGTAATCGTACAGCTATAAGGGGCCTAGTAATCGTACAACGAGTATAGCAAAGATGCATCCAGGCTCATAACTGTAAGAGCTAGTGATCCATACGCATAAGGAAGAAATTGAGAATTGTACTTATTATTATATTAGGTGAAGCTACGAACAGTAGGTATACATGAGTGGCTGTAAACAGCGCTAGTGTAGGATGGGTAGTCGCATCTCAACACAGGTGAGGCGCCACTGCAAGTGGGGAAAGGGAGACTCCAAACCGTGACAAGATATTACTACTATTTATTTAATAAAGGTAATAAAGTCTTTAGCTCTCCTAGCTACTATAGCGTATTACGTTTAAACTATTTATCTTTTAACTTCCTTTAAGCTTTGCTTAGTGGTATTAAGACTACTTGTGACGGTTTAATGGCTCTTACTCGATGAGATGGTTACTCCTACCCTTGCTTAGTTGCCACTCACCTTTCTGAGAGGGCTACACCTATCTGGGACTAGCGATGTTTACGCTCGTACACATACATACTCGGTAGCTTCTAGATAGTACACCCTCCAGCAAAAGAATTCCATAATCTTTTCTACTGCGCACCAGCCGTTCGGCCCACCGCGACACTACTTTTATATTAAGTAACTATTCTTTAACGAACTAATAGCTTAGCGTAGTCGTATAGTAGGTCCTCTAAAATAGTTATTTAATCTAATATTATGTCGCTATCCTTTAGCTAAGTAAGGAGATTTTAGTATAATATAAGGGCAAGCGCGGGCTCCTGCATTAAAAGAGTAGATAAGGTAGGTTAGCTTTATTTTAGCTACACTAAGATAAGGTAGCTGTAGGTACACAGGGCTCGCGCGCTTTTGTGCGCGGCTATTGGAGCGGAACAACTATCTATCTAAGGTAGCTACCCTGGGTGCGCGAGCAGCTGCGCTTGGACGTGAGGTAGTTGCGCCTCGTACGCGAGCTCATGTGACCTGCTGGCCTGCCAGGCCGTCATAATACCTAAGAGTTAACTTAGACTCCTTACTATCGCCTAATATTATCGCACGGGCAATAGCTATTTAAAAAGTAATAAAAATACTTTATAAAGACTGCCTAATAGCTAATATTAATTATATAATTAATATACATAATAGTCCTATATCGCACGAAGCTCTTACCCTCCCCTTTAGTTTAGAGATTATAGTATAGAGTGAGAAGGAAGGTTAGATAGGCCTATATAAGATTAAAGGTATAAAGGGGAGAGATATTATTATTAAATTAAAAAATAGTCTACTAAAGCTTAAATATACGCAAGTTAAACTATACTATAAAAAGTAAGAAGATAACCTACCTATAATAAAAGATTTAGACAAACCAGTCCCTATATGCAGGGATCCCGTATAAAAGAGGAGGAGTGGACAACCCCGCAAGAACGCTATATTACTAGAACTAAGATCTGTCCTAGACTAAGTCTCTTAAGATAGTGACGCAGCACCTACGCAAAGAGAAGAAATAGACGCTAAAAGGAGTAAAAGAATAAAAAGACCTATATAAAAGATAATAAATTAGGTGTTCCTAACTTAGAAAAAGAAAGATAATTAGGCCTTATCCTTAAAGCTCCGCACGGATAGTGTAATTACTATACTTAAAGAACTATTTAAGGAATTAGACTACATAGAAATAAACGCCCTAATTATAAATAATACCTTTAAAGTTATAGTATATAACTTAACTAAGTATATAGGCTAGATCTTTAACCTACGCCTTATATAAGAAATTAAGGATAAAATAACCTAGCTATATAAAAAATCCCGCCTAGTATTTACTAGCTATTTAAATAAGGAGAAGAATAAGATTCTTACCTAATTACTTATTATTTAGAAAATAAGCTAAAGACTACTTTTTATAATTAAAATAAGGCTAAGAGCTATATATAAAATATACTTTAAGCTATGTAATATTACGCAAACGTATATCTAGTCTACTAATAAGCTAATACGTACGCTCTATGCAAAGCTACTAAAGGAGATACGCTAGAGCTTTTTACTAAATATAATCTTTTAGGTTGTACGACCCTTATATAGAGCTACTAAATCTAGTCTATACTAGTTTAAGACATACTATAACTACTATAAGGAGAGGCTTTACATGCATATCTCTTTGTACGACCTATACCTCCTAATTACTAATAAAGGAAAAGTCACTTTTTGTATTACTAGCCTCTAGATAAATAATACTCTTAGTATTGTTACAAAGGACTTCGTAAAGAGAGAAGAGAGTAAGCTATAAAAGGTATACTTCTATAAAAAAGGTAAGACTATTCTATCTAAAGATTAACCTATTAAGTTTAATAGAGGGAAGATCTAGCTCGTATAAGATAAGATTATTCTTACGTAAAAGGGACAGGCTAAGAATCTTTATATAGTTAATATTATAGTAAAGAATATAGTATAATAGTACGTTGTGGAAAGAGCTCCAGGCGCCTATATTACTTTACTATATTAATTAAATGTAGTATTTAACTTCTTAATTACTACTTAAGCTATAGAACCTTCACACTAAGATATTAAAGCCCTTAATATATAAATTTAGTAGTAGATAAATAATAGTAGTAAAGGACTTACCTTTATACCACTATAACTTAACTATATAAAGCTATTTATCTTTATAGATAAATTATTTACTAATAACAAAGATCTTAGCTTTTAGCTTAGATTTCTAATTATATTAAGAAATAAAAACTATATAGAATATAGCGAGGACTTTACGATCCTAGGGAATATTATATACTAGAATTCTATAAAGTATAAAGTAGTACCTAGAAGCGCCCTCGCTAGTAAACTATATAGAATAGTTAGAGGTTTTAACAACGTAATTGCCCTAAGTACAACCCTATAATAAATTATATAAACGCTTAAGTTGCCACTAATCCTAGTAGTAATTTATACGGATTTAAAGTCTCTGCACAACTACCTTATTAAACTAGGAATAATAAGCGAGAAACAGCTTATAATTAATATTATATTCCTCCACGAGTTATACGAGAACAGGGAGATTGCTAAAATTAAGTAGATTAATAGTAAAGATAACCTAGTAGATGCGTGTATAAAAAAGACTCTAAATAAGGCACTTTAATTACTTATTTTAACTAATACCCTTTTAATTAAGGTAGAAGTATTTATTAACAGGCTAGAACCTATACGTAGAGGCACCTAATACCTAAGACTAACTAGAAAAAATAAAGTTACTAGTGTCCGTATGCAGGGACAATACGGTGAAGGATATTCTATAAGGCCCAACACGTGATTACATGGTTATCTTATATAATGTCCGTGCGTAGCTTCCCTCTTAAAATATCCCCACCTTTGTTCGTACAATAGAGAGATAGAGTAATTACACAAACTAATTATCCTTTTTATTACTCTATACGCTATGCACACCGTATAAACCTCCTACCTTACTATACTATACTCACCCCATGTACAGCTAGCTATAAGAGCCCTATTAATAATTTATGCTAATAATATGTCCTAGAAATTCTAGTCTTATTACATAGAATTTGCACTTTATTAGTTTAATCCGTAAGTATGCATTATCCAGTGCCGTTAGTACTATTTGTATATATAATACGTAGTCTGATTTGTTTTTGGAGAAGACGAGAATATTGTCTATATATACGATAATAAATATATCTACATATTTACGTAGTATATTATTAATTAATGCCTAAAAGGTTACTAGTGCATTAATAAGTCTAAAAGACATAATTATATATTTAAATAGTTTATAGCGTATTTTAAATGCTATCTTCTGTTTATTACCTCTCTTAATTTATATAAGGTGGTATCTATCTTATAGATCTATTATTATAAAGATCTTAACTCTCGAATGTTAGTCTTAAAGTTCTAAGATATTTAGTAGTGGGTATTAATTTTAATTATTATATTATTAAGTTTCTTATAGTCTACGCAGGGTCTTAGGTATCTATTATTTTTTAGTATAAATATAAACGGGCTTGCTACTAGTAACTTTAAAGGTCTTATATATCCTTTAGCAAAATTCGTCTTAATAAATTCCTTTTCTTACTAGAGTTCTTTTCTAGATTTACTATATAGTAGTCGAAAAGGTGGCGTTTTCCCTTCTTCTAGGTTAACCGCGTGATTCTAGGGTTAATATTCCGAAAGGTTTGCTTTTCCTTCTCTCTCTATAAACATATGATTCCATGCTTAGTAGCATTCTAGAATTTCATGGTTTGTGCTATCTTCTATCTTCTTGCGCTCTATAACCTAGTGGTTCCTGCCAGTATCTGCCAAGGGTATTTCCCGTTTTTCGATTATCCGTCGCGAGACTATACTATTAATAGCTCTTTTATTTATAAGGGGCTGCGCAAAGGTTGCCGATGCCTGGTAACAGAATTGTATTCGATAAGGAGTAAACTATCTATAAGTAAGGCCAAACTTATATATACGCTGTTATTGTTGAGAAGATTCAAGAGATTTCTAAGGTCCCACTTAGTCTAAAGGAGCACTAAGGGTTTCACCAAGGGTTCTACTAAGGAATAGTACAACAAGGCATCTAGCCTATTACATTACCCCCCTCCTCTCTTATAGCGTCCGGATGAAGATTATTAGATCCACGCCGAAACCCTGCAGGAAGAAGTCGTGTATTAGGGTCTTAGTATAGCTTAGTAAATTGCTCCTATTAAATCTTTGCTTTAGTATTTTAGAGGTTTTCAACTAGCTCTATAGTTAGTAGGTGGTAGCCTTTCTATTTTACTTTATACCACCACTTCTATCCCCGTCCGCGTCGTTGGCACACTTCTACTAATATATCTTCTACTTCCTACATATCTACGCTATTAGTATCTACCTAAATTAGCAGTGGCTAGTCGTTGTCTTTTATTTAGCTTGGTAAGGGGTCTGATGCTGCTAGTTAGAGTTAGTTAACATGGAAAATATTATAAGGGCCTAGAGGTGTGTTTAGTTAAACTATGTGCGTGTTTATTACCTTAATAACTATGTACTTCGCGCTCCTCTAGTCTAGCTTCTTTAATTTTCGGCCTGTGGCAAACTGCTTGTCTAATTTCAGCCATACTTTGTCGCTGACGCGGAGGTGTGGCGCTTCTCGGCAATGCCCATTTGCTTAACGTTCCTGCTCTTGCTGTTCCTGTGCCATAGATGCTTGCGCAAGTTCTATAAGATAGCGTAGTTTAGTAATAATAGACTTGGCTTTCTCGCGGTTAGACCTCTTATGTGTAGTGTACTTTTTGCAATTGGCGCCCGCAGGTATCTCTAGCTATAGTGGGTTAATATTATACCCATGCTAAAGAAAGAAAGGAGATATCCTTATTATTATTACGTCTCGTCCCTTAATTGCAATCTGTGCTAGCGGGCAAAGAGGTGCCCAGTCATTTTAAGCCTAGCTGATAAAGGCTTTTATGTATATCTCCTATGTGCTGTTCATGCGCTCTGTTGCTCTATTAGTTTAAGCATAGAATGCTGTGGATAATCGCCGCTTAATCTGAAGAATCTCGCAGAGTCTTATCTAGAACACGCTAATAAATTAGCTGCCTCGATCTAACGTAATTGCGTTAGGAATCTAATGGTAGGCAACAACGTACGTAATAAACGCTTATACTATTATCTTTGTTTCTAGGTTTGCTAGCGGCATAAACACGACATCTTTACTTAGGCGGTTAGTGACAACTATAAGATTTATATTGCCGTTGCTCTCTGGCAAGCCCTTAATAAAGTCTATTAAGATCTCCTTCTAGATTTGTTTAGGCACTGGCAAGGGTTTTAAAAAGCCTTGCAGATCATCTCTTTATGGTTTTATTCTTCCGCATGTATCGCAGTTCCGTATGTATCGTCAAATATCGTTAGACATTCCTGGCTAAAAGAAGTCTCTTGTAATTATCTTGTAAGTAATCTCTCTGCTAGGGTGTCTGGTAGCCACAGAACAGTGTATCTGCTTAATAATAAACGTTCGTAGGGGTTCGTAATTTAGTACCTATTTTTATTCTTAGAAGTAGAGTACTTAGTCCTTAACCTTGCATTCTGCAATTAAGTATTTAATCTAGAGTATAATAGGGAATTTTTATTATCTGCTTTCCACAGCTTAGCGTGCTTCTTAATAAACTAGGTCTCTCTTAATTAACTTAACTTAGAGGTTCTTAATAGTATCTTAATCTCGTGTGTCTTTTTAAGTATTCCCTTAAATTACGGCGGGTAGGGCACGAACTTTTATAGACATTACTATAATACCTGTCCTTTTATTAATGTCGTCCAATTCCTTATAGTACGATGTAGTGGGCTTTAAGACTTGTACGAGTCTCCTCTATAGTTGGTTATTGTTAGTGTCTGCGGGTAGATCCTGCTCTCGCCGGGATAATGCGTCTGCTCGGATATTTTGCTTGCCTGGCCTATAGAGGATCTCCATATTATATCTGCCTAGGATAAGCGACTAGCGAACCTGTCTCTCGTTTAACATTCGCGGCTTTATAAAGTACTCTAAGTTCTTGTGGTTAGTAACTACCTTAAACTTTTCTACTAATCGAAGTTTAGCATCCTATTCTTTAAGTCCTCTAATAACTACTAGTAGTTCTTTATTATAGATTTTATAGTTATATTTGGCAAGCGTGTTCTTCCTTAAGAAGTAGGCGCAGGGACGTAGGATTCTATTCTTATCGTATTAAGATAGTACTCTAGTAGTGACATAACTAGACAAGTCGCATTCTATAACTGTATCGCGGTCTGCTTGGAACTAGGCTAACACTAGTTTGGATATAAAGACTTTCTTAAGTGTATTGAAGGCCTTCTGTTCTTTTACTGTCTATCTGAAGGTAACGTTACTTATGAGTCTTATAAGTAGAGCAGCAATTTGGCCAAAATTTTAGATAAATCGTTAGTAGAAATTAGCAAAGCCTAGAAAGCTTCGTACGCCCTTAATAGTCTTTAGCGCCTCCTAATCCTTAATAGCTTTAACCTTTTCTAGGTCTATGCGTGTGCCCTTCCTAGCTTTAATAATAAAGCTAAGATACTTTGTAATCTTGACCTTAAACTCGCACTTCTTAATATTAAGATATAATCTAGCTTTTTTTAGCCATGTAAGCACTTTGTCAACTTGCTTGCAATATTTCTAGAGAGAACCGTTTGTGTAGATAAGGACATTATCAAGATACGCTGTGCAGAAATCGTCTAAATATTCGCGGAGTGTCTAGTTAATATACTATTAGAATGTGCTAGGGGTATTCGCTAGTCTAAATAGTGTAACAAGCTATTTAAATAATCTAAAACGTGTTTAAAAAGCTGTAAGCTACTCGTCCCCTTCTTGGATTTGGATCTTGTGGAAGGCTGTAATAACGTCCAGTTTCGTAAACCACTTCGCCTTTGCAATATTGTTTAAAGTCTCGTAGATAAGTAGTAGGGGATACTAGTCCTTCTTTATTAAGGCGTTTAGTGCTCTGTAGTCAACACATAGTCGTAGTCCACCTCTTGGCTTCTTTGTAAATAGGATTGGCGACGCAGCAGGTGAATTACTTACTTATATAAAACCTTTATTAAGCAGAGATGTAAGTTCCTTCCGTAGCACTAGAAGCTCTCCCTTTAACATGTTATACAAAGGTCCCTAAGGGGCTTTAGGCTTCTTTCTTTCCTTTTCTTCTAGCTTAATTACGTGGTTGATTCTAGGTTAATGCGGTGGCAATTTACTTACTTCTTTAGGATTAAAGAGCGTTATATGCTTCCTCTAGTGCTTAGGAACTAGAGATAGGATGTTAATCTTTAGCTTAGGCGCTAAGGCCTTATTAATATCTGCTAGCGAGGCGGCGAATATCTTTATAGCTCCCCCTAGATTCTTGTTTTTGCTTTAAGCTATTTTCATCAATTGCTGGAATTCTGTGGCGCCAACCTCTCAAATCTCTAGTGGGTGGGCCTTACCTTCTTGACTACGGATCCTAATACCTAGAGCGTGCAGGTATATTGACTTCTTTGCAAGAGTAATAGTAACTTGGTTCTAATTTATCCACGGACGTCCTAGGATAATGTCCTCTTTAGCATTATTTAGCGTGATATACGCAAATCCAGTCTTGGTGTAGCTATTTATATTAAACGTAAACTTTGTAACTTTGTTAACCTAGCTAACTTAATCGTTTACCCCTATAATAGGCTTTCGTAGAATTGCTATGCGCTCGAGTTTGGCTCGTCTTATAAAGGAACGGGTTATAAGGGCGTAGAAGAGGTATCTAGAGTTAATTAGTGCTAAGGTGTAATTAGTTTAATTGACTAGTATATGTACTGTGAGCAGGGGTGCTAGTATGTGTTTCTTTTTAAACTTATCCTATTCTGTCCTTGTGTTCTTGCTTACTCGTGAAGGCTCTTAATCGCGACTTTGACCAGGAGCTACTTTTTTTTTAACTTATTATTATCTACTACTGTCGCGTTGTTGTTATCTTTTGCCTTTAATTTGGTTTTCGCTTTTATAGCTTAAGTTAGCTATTGCTTAGGATTTTAAGTAGCTTTTAGAGTGTAAGACTTAATTTAGTAGCCTTTCTTTCTGTATCGTAAACATAATCTATTATCGCGTTGTTAATTAATCTCCTTCTAAGGGACCTATTTCGCTTGTTGTATCTATATTCTACTGGGTTCCTAATCTATAGGATTAGCAGAAATATTACTTAAGGTAGTATTCTATAGTAGTGCGTCTCTCTTCTTGCTACTTAGCTTTAACCGCTATAGATTATCTAATATAGTAGTAATGTGTAATTACATCTCCTTAATTGTAGTGCTCTTAGGAAAGATAGTGCCTGCGAGGGTAGTCTGTAACTCGTAATTAAGAGCGTGTAGGAACATGCTCTTTAGGATAGCATAGTTAAATAGGCTAGCTATTAGAGCTTCCTTATTAAAGTCTTAAATAAAGTCGCGTATATTGTGTGTTTTCTATTATATACTTTAAAGCTTATTCCTTACAGTCTTAGCCATGTGCGCGTCCTTAAACGCTCTATTAAGATGCTAAAAGAACTAATTAAGCGTGCTAGTTACGGCGTAAACAGATACCTATAGGAAGATACGTGCTCTGGCATTACCTATTATACGACTAAAAGTGTAGTCGATCGCGAGTTAGTTCATATAGAACTGTTAAGTCTTAGACCTTAGCTTTGCTTTAATTTAGTATTTCCATGGCAAATACTAGCTTTAAGTTCTATTAAATGCCTTAGGGTCCTTAAGTCCTTTTGGTTTGTACGCTGCCGCAGGTGTCGCAGGTATTATAGGTGCTATAGGTGTCGCGGGTGTTATATTAGTAGTAGTCGCAATAGGTGCTAGGACATTAGTACTTTTAATTCTTACTATTCGCGCTGTAAGTTCGCCTATTTACACTATTATCTGCTGCATTATCGCTTTGATACTCGAGTTCAGTGGTGTTAATATTATTTGCTAAGATTGTCCTTTATCGTCTTATTAAGCGTTTAAAGCTCTATAGTAAGTGCTAGTCTCTATCTTACTACGTTCGTCGTAGTGCTCGGGCAGGCGTTCAACCGTTAAAAGGTTCCTGCACTGGCATCGCTCGTTGTGGTGCTCGGGCAGGCGTTCTACCGTTAAGGTCCCTGCACTGGCGTCGCTTGTTGTGGTGCTCGGGCAGGCGTTCTACCGTTAAGGTCCCTGCGCTGGCGTCGCTCGTTATAGTGGTGCTTACTGCTTGGAAGCAGGTCTTGCAAGTCGTTCCGTTAGGGTGGCTAGGGATTGACCGTATAGCTTAGTTCGTCACTGCTCACTGCTTGGAAGCAGGTCTTGTAGTCGTTCCGTTCGCGTTGCTCACTGCTTAGGAGCAGGTCTTGCAATTGGTCTGTTCGTGGAGCACTAGGGGACGGCTACACTAGCTACTTAAGGGCGATTAAATACAAAATGTAAGGGGCTGCGCAAAGGTTGCCGATGCCTAGTAATAGGATTATATTTAATAAGGAGCAAACTATCTATAAGTAAGGCTAAACTTATATGTGCGCTGTTATTGTTAAGAAGATTCGAGAGATTTCCAAGGCCCCACTCAGTCTAAAGGAGCACTGAGGGTTTCACCGAGGGTTCCACCGAGGAACAGTACAACAAGGCATCTAGCCTATTACATTATTTACTATTATATTTTATTAATGCGTAGGCTTTACTTATAATATATAATTATAGCGCTTAAAAATAGCTCTTCCTTTTTTTAGTTAATTATAGGATTATGTTTCTTTAACTAGGGTAGCCTTAAAATTATATTATAATTAGCTTCCTTAATAATATTAAAGATAATTAGTTTTTAGTATTTATAGATTATAACGATAGTTTTAATCTTATATTTAATTATTACTTTGCTAGGCATTAGTTATCTATTTATAATATAAATAGCATAGGGTATAGCCTTCTTACGCTTATAAAGTCCTACTCTATTAAGTACTTTTCTTAATATATAGCTTTCCTATGCTCCTAAGTCTAGCATGGCTTTTATTTATATTCTTTTAATCTATACTAGTAGCATAATTAATACCTAACTATTAGTAGCATTTACTTCTTTAAAGGCGTTTTCCCGCCAAAGCCTATGTCTAAAAATGACATCTTCTTGTTACTGGCTTTGTGGGTTTAAGGCGTCCCTCTTTTTCGTCTTAAGGCTATTGCTGTGCCTTTTTTTTTTTTTTTTTTTTTTTTAGGAAGCTTTACTGTCTTTATTCATTATTACTAATTTAATCCTGAGAGTTGTAGTTCCCTTAGGTATATAATTAAATTTATGCTTTTCCTTTTATTCTATATATTCCCTATAATTAGGGTATAAGCACGTTTGCTATATATCTAACACACATTTTTTTATAAACTAGTAATAATATTACTTAGATTATTACTTAGTTAAAATATAGAAAATATTGTATTTTGCGTTTATCCTAAAGATAAACATTATAATAGGTAATAGAGTAGTTAAACTACTCCTATTAGTATTATTAGTATATGCGAGAAAAGTAGATATATTCTTTAGCTTAGTAATATGTAGTATATTAGTCTTCTTTATAAAGCGTCTATTATATATTTCCGTGCGTAGGGTTGCGGTGGTCTAGGTTGTACTATAGTTTATAGTTTAGATTTTTGTTTTTATATGCGTAGCGGTAGTCTACCTATTCGCGTACTACCTTACTAACTAAGTTAGGTTAGTAAGCGTAGTAGAGTGCTGCTTTATAGTCCTTATCTTATTATTCTATTACTATAAAACTAAAGTCTTCTTCTCTTAGTTAGTGTTCTTCTAAGAAGTTAAAAATATTTATTATCTTATTAGTAACTAGTTTGCTCTAGCTAGGGTAAGATATAAAAGATTAAGGTACTAGCTCTTACTCTTTTTTATTTAAACCTTTATACGCATCCTCATAGAGTTAGGAGTTAGGTAATCCTAATTATTTCTAAATTTTTATTATATATATTAATTAATTTAATAGCGTTTACTACCTGCTATTCTTCGTTAGTTATTTCTTAATTATTAATAGTTAGTATGTTAAACTGCCTAGTGACCTTATTCTTAGATCTGCAGTTCCAAGCTACGTGGCCTAGTTTACTACATGTATAGCAAAGTCGCGTTCCGATCCCTTGTTTATAGATTCTATTCAGGGTACGTCCTTATTTAGACTTATAAATGTCTTTTACCTTTCCTATTCTTTTTTCTATTATGTTAACTTAGTAGTACTAGATTCCTTTTATTAGTTAGAAACTATAGTTAGCTTTTAATGTAGGTAGTCTATAGTTTCTTTTATTCTAGTTCTAGCGTAGGTCTCTTTCTAGTTCGTACTATTTACTATTAATTTAAGTTACTTCTACTATAAGTTTTTATAAGGTATTAGTCTTTACTTTACTACGTAGTAGTTCTTCGCACACGTATTGCTTTAGTCTTTTATAAAATATTGTTATAAGACTATTATTATTTTACGTAACTTAGTTAACGTTCTTGTGGAATTTAGATCTATATTTAGCTACTAAACGAGTTTATCTAAGTTATTAGATATTTTGTTTGGCAATGGCTTTTTAGTTAGTAATTTTAAAATATTATTTAACTTTAGTATAAAAAGTATTATAATTTTTTATAATTTTATCTATAGCGTCGCCTTTTATGTTAGTTCTAGTCAGGTATTAAATAACGTAAGAATAAATCTATTTAAAAGTATCTCCTTTTATATAAGTAAAAGTAAATACGATCTTGTCTATATCTTTGTATTCTTTCTTTATTCCATAAAAGTATAGGTTAAGTTATAGGATCCATAGTTCCGTATAATTACGTTTATTATAAAAGAAGTTAGGCCTTTTATAGAAGATTCTTATTTTTTTATTAGCTATAGTAATACTTGCTCCTTTAAGAGTATCTATTTTAGTATCTATCGTGTTAGTAAAAAAGGTATCGTTAACACTTATATTAAGGGTGTTTAAAATGTTAAGCCCTAAGGTGTAGCTAGTCTTAAAGGAGTAAGGGTTAGTTCTTAGGTAAAAGTATTAATAATATAAGTAAAGGGTCCTAATAGGCTGCGCGTATTAATAGGACGTTAGTATTAAAAGTATATATAGTATAATTAAATTAATAAGAGAGTCTAAGTTAAATCTAAATAATAGATTAGTAAATAGGTTAAATATAATAGTAGAAGACTACTATTACGTTCCTATATACATAACTTCTCCCACGAATCCTAAGAGTCTTAGGAATCCCAAAGTCCCATGTGCCAAGATACTTCTGGGACGCCCGATATTTCTGGGACGCGTGACTTAGTCACGTGACTCGTGGCTGAGTCAGGAGTCTTGGCTGGTCGCACGGATAAGTGTCTATGCCCCGTCCCGCGTCATGTTGGGTGTCAACGGATCCTAACATTCTTTAACTAAGACAATAACCTTAAGGAGGAGAAGAAGGTTATCTTCGTAGTAATATATATATAAGAACTAGCTAAGGAATAGATCCACCCGTACCTAGTTAAATAAATAGATATAGATTACGAGAACTAAGATAAGGACTACATAAATAGTTACGCTAACGTAGTTAATATTATTAAGAACTACTTTAACTTTAAGAAGTGCCTTAAGTAATTATTTAGAATTACTAATAAAATCGCTATAGCTAAATAAGCTATCTATATAATTAAATAGCCATGATCTATAGTATAATATACAGTAGAGTTCTGCAAATACGCTGTATAACTTAAATAGGAAAAAAAATTCTTAAGAATATATATAAGTAAGGACTTAATCATAAAGTGCGAAAAGAACTTCTACGCAGTAGTATAACTATAAAGACTCTTAATAAGCTATATAAAGTTTTAATTAAAATTAATAAAGAATAATTCGCGCTCTAAGAAGAGTTTCGCAGAAATTAAAAAAAAAAGCTAGCTTTTAAAAACCTATACTTACAGTTTATAAAATACTAAAGGTATTTTAACAATCGCGATGCGACTCCTATAGTTACTAACTAATACAAGAAATTTAATTTAATAATTTAGATAAGGGAATAGGGAAGGTTCTAGGCCCTTAAAAGCCTAATAATAACTATATATAACTCTTAAATAGAACTCGTCTGCGAAGGACTAAGATATATAATTCTATACTTAGTAGTATTCTAGAACCTTATAGAGTGTGCTATTATCTATCTTCTTACGCTTTATAACCTAGTAGTTCCTGTTAGTGTCTACTAAGAATAATTCGTGTTTATTAACTTTTAATTATAAAACTAAGTTATTTACAGCTCTCTTATCTACTATTATACTTTATTTATACGCAGGTTCTACTTATAATATATATTTATAGCGTTTAATGGATAGTATTATTTTTCTTTAATTAATAGTAGGGTTATGCTCCCTTAACTCGGCTATTTTTATTACTATATCATGATTAGCTTTTTTAAGAATATTAAGAGTAATTGTCTCTTAGCATTTATAAATTTTAAGTATTATCTTAACGTTATATTCTATTCACGGCCTGCTAGGTAGTAGGTATCTATTTGCAATATAAATAGCGTAGGGTATAGCTTTCTTACGCTTATAAGGACCTACTCTATTAAGTGCATTTTAGGATATATAACTTTCCTATACTTCTAAATCTAGCATGGCCTATATCTATATTATTTTAAGCTATATCGGTAGCTTAATTAATACTTAACTATTTATAGTATTTATTTCTTTAAAGACGTGCTCTTACCTAAGCTTAGATTTAAAAAAGACATTTTTCTATAGGTAAATCTATAGGTCTTAGTAGTTTTTCTTTGTTCCGTATATACTTATTATATATCGTTTTCTTATATAAACCGCTTTACTAAATTCTCTTCCTTTTACATTGTCTAAGCGTACTATTACTCTATAGTAGTCGTTTAGTCTAAATATAAAGAGTGCTTTCTTTTACTTATGTTCCATATAGTTAAGATAGAGGTATATTTGCTATTCTGTTAATATATAGTTTCTATTAATTAATATTAATGGTACGTTATTTGTAGCTCTATGTAAATATGGGAAATACTTAGTTTTATATTTATATTAAATTTGTACGTTATACTTTATAATTAGGTAGTTAACCTATTCTTATTAGTATTATCATTTTTCAGTTAGAAAATGTTTTACTTACCTTTTTATATAGTACGTGGTATATTAGTCGTGTGTATACTATCTTTATTAAAGGATACTATAATTAGAATTATAGTAGTCTAGATTATATATTTGTTTATAATTTGTTTTATAATATATATCTGGCGTAGATATTAATACTTATATTCATAGTTTACGAATTCTCGTGTAGCTTTACAAGTTAGGCTAGTTTATTTTAGTACATAGGTTATATATCTAGTTTTTATTACTAAGTATCTATAGTCTCCTTCCCTAGGTTATTATATCTCTAAGAAGTTAAAGACGTTTTATTATTTAATTTCCTTTAGAAATAGTCGTGCTTTTAGGTATGGTGTAAAAGATTATTACATTAGTTAGTTTTTTTATTTAAACCGTTGTTGTTAGTATTCTTATATATATAAAAGTCTAGTAATTCTAATTACTCTAAGTCTTTATCTATAATATTAAGTTACTGAATAAAGACTATTATTTATTATTCTTCGTCGTCCGCATTCGGGTTATTAATAGTTAGTACGTTTAACTATCTAATAACCTTATTCTTAGATCTGCAGTTCCTGATAATGTACCATAGTTTACTATATATAAAGTAGGTACGTGTCTCGATCCTTAGCAGGTGGGTTCTATTTAAAAGTTATATATAGTTATTATTAGGCCTTTAAAGGCCTAGAATCGTCCCTATTCTCTTTTCTAAATTATTAAATTAAATTTCTTTTATTAACTAGTAACTATAAGAGTCGCGATACTATTATTAAGGTACCTTTAGTACTCTATAAACTATAAGGGTAGGTTTTCTAAAGCTAGCGTTCCTTAAGTATTTACGAAACCCTTCTTATAGTGCGAACTATTTTTTATTAACTCTAATTAATTCTTTATATAGCTTATTAAGAGTCTTAATATTTATACTACTGTGTAGAAGTTCTTCTCTTACTTTATACTTTAGTCCCTACATATATATAGTCTTAAGGGATTTTCTATTTATTTAAGTTACAGAGCATACTTGCAGAACTCTATTATATATTTCATTATAAATTATTACTATTTAATTATATAGATAACTTATTTAGCTATAGCGATTTTATTAGTAATTCTAAATAGTTACTTAAGGCACTTCTTCAAGTTAAAGTGGTTCTTAATAATATTAACTACGTTAGCGTAACTATTTATGTAGTCCTTATCTTAGTTCTCGGAATCTATATCTATTTATTTAACTAGATATGGGTGGATCTATTCTTTAGCTATTTCTTATATATATATTACTACGAAGATAACCTTTTTCTCGTCCTTAAGGTTATTATCTTAGTTAAAGAAGTACAGGTATAACTATAGTAGTCACGTATTAAGGAGCTTATAATTACTATTATATAAATTAGGTTTATATAATTTATTCTTGCTATCCTTTATTAGTAGGATGCTAGTGCTATTAGAAGCTATAAAAAAGGTAGAGATCCTTATAGTACTTATGTTAAAATTGTTTAAGATATTAAGACCCTAAAGGATAACTAGTCCTTATAGAGCTAAGATTAGTTCTTAGGTAAGAGTACTAGTAAGGTAAGGAGTTATGAATAGCTTACGTGTATTAATAAGATATTAATAGCTTACGCGTATTAATAAGATATTAATATTAAACGTAATACGCGATTATAAACAAATTAATATTACTTAAGTGTAATCTAAATAATATATTAATAATTAAGATTAAATATAAAGATAGAAGGTCTATTTTTAACGTTTCTATATACAAGTCCTGTTCTATAGGTTCCAAATCCCAGTTCATCCCAAGATCCTAAATGTCAAGATAGTTCTGGGACTTTCGATATTTCTGGAACGCGTGACTTGTCACGTGATTCGCGGCCAAGTTAGGAATCCGGCAAATTTCTGCCAAACTACTACTTGGCGTAATAATTTCCCATCTACCACTATTTTAGATACACTACCACACATGTGACGTTAGCTCGTAAAATTACCCAAATACTACTATTTCTATCCTATATGCCATAGCCCCTATCCTAAATACCACTATTCTATTAGTGGGCTTTGCGCCTCCCCTAGTTACTTTTAAATAATAGACAAAAGTAGTTTTACATAAAATAAATATCCGTATTATAATATTATAGTTATATAGTGTTAGGTAATAAGACTTCTTGTTATAAGACGCTCACACCTTGATCCGATCCAGGTTAGGGCAGTAAGGCTAAAGTAGCACTTTATAGATTATTTAGTAGTATAAGTTAATGCGACAACTTAGCGCGTGGCTATCTAATCTAATCTTATAATAAATAAGATAAATATTAGTTTATATAAGAGAACGTACTCGCACAGAAAATATATAAGTTAGCTATAAAAAAAGAAATAATAATAGGGGAATTACTATACTATATACTAGTCTATTTCTTCCTCTATTTTTAGGTAATCCGACGATTGTCCTCTTCCTTAGTAGATTACCTTTAATCTAGTATTAAAGCTAGTTCTTAGCGGATTACAATCACGTAATCCTTACTAACCAAAGTAGCCCCACGAGTTCTTATAGGCTAGCTATAGTATAGTATTATCTACCTCCCCCTATTTATCTTTAATTATAGTAGAGCTATAGTCTAGGTTCTTTAAGCTTATAATATTATCCCCCCTATTAAGGTAATTATCTTAATACCTATCTTTATTTTTGTCAGATTTGATAGTGTTCTGTCACTTTGAGATAATGCAATGATGAGAATTTGATGGATGTGATGATTGATTGATGATGTTCGTGTTCTGTCTGTGTCTGGAATGCAGATGTGTGCGAGGCTCCAAATAAGTGCCGCTGCAGCGCTAGCCCTATTTAGAATAGTACAAAAGAGAGAGTGCTCCAGCCTCATATCCACAACAGATAGAGGCCATATAATCGGACAATTTTATAATTTTATAATAGCGCTAGCGTGCGCGTGTATAAGTAGTTATTAAGGCCCTTATTATAAGTTTATTTCTTACTTTTTTATTGCCTGCCTAACTATGCTTAAAGTCTTAAAATTATCTTCTAATTAACGCTACTAAGACTAAATAAAGGCTATTTTTAACGCAAGCGTGGAGATGCTAACTTTATATAATTACTACAAAGAAGGGTCTAAAGTGTGAGGTAAAGTTATTTACTAGTTTTTATGCTTATTATATTTAGGCGAAAGCTTGGTGTAATCTAGTTTTAACGCAGACTAAGTATTAAAAGATGTTAAGATCTGAACATGTATGGAACAAGGAGGGCCAACGGGCCTCCAGTGGGGGTGACACTCGGCGGGGTCGCGTAACCGAGGTCACGTGACGTACCATCCAAGCCAAGACATACCATCCTGCCAAGATCGTGGAAGGCGTGCCACCCATGGACGGCACTGCCATCCAGCGAAACCCAGGGATGGCAGAAAGAGAGGCGGACGGTATTGTTTACACCTTGTGTATATAACCTAACACGAATACCCTTATAGTATCCATGTTTAACCTATTTATTAATCTATTGTTTAGATCTAAATAAGCAACCTTATTAATTTAATTATGCTATACCTACCTTTAATACTAACACCTTAGTAACAAGCGCAAGCTATCACTACGACTCTTTTTTATCCTACTATAGTATTCCTGCCCAAGAACTAACCTTAGCCCCTTAGGGACTAGCTACCCCTTTAGGATCTTAACATCTTAAACACCCTTAATATAAATACTAATAAAACCCCTACCTCTTCCATAGCTTTGGACAACTATGTCACCCCTATAGGGGATGGCAAGAACAAGGCACACAAACCTAACTTATATAATAGTAACCGTACCTTCCTCGATACCTGGCTTTTATAGCTAGACCTCTATTTTTTTAACTAGAATTAAGACTTTAAAAATAAGAAGAAGGTTATCTTCGCTGCGACCTATATGCGAGGAAGCGCTAAAGAATAGATCTATCCCTACCTAGTTAAGTACTTAGATATAGACTATAACAACGAAAATAAGGAGTATATTAACAAGCATGCTAATGCAATCGACATTATTAAAAACTATAATAACTTTAAAATATACTTTTAATAAATGTTTGGAATTGCCAACAAAACAGCTATCGCTGGACAAGTAATCTAAATAGTTCGCTAACACTAATCTATAGCTAAATACACGACTAAGTTCCGCAAGTACGTAGTGTAACTTAACTAGGAGGATAAATCTCTTAAGACAATATATAAATAAGGCCTTAAATATAATATACGCGAGGAACTCCTGCGTAGTAGTATAAAGATAAAGACCTTAGAAGAACTATATAAAGAGACTATCTGCATTAATAGGGAGTAGTTCGCTTTGCAAGAAGAGTTCCGTAGGAACCTAAGGAACGCTAGTTTTAGACAACAGGCACTTATAGTCTACAGAGCGCCACCAAAAGTACCTCGACGCCAGTAACGTAACTACTACAGACCCTAACCTATAGAAGATATCCAGTTTAACAACCTAGAAAAGGGAACAGGAAAGGCTATAGGCTTTTAAAAGCCTAATTAACGTATCTTAGATAGAACCCGACGATAGGGGACCGAGACGCGTAAATGCTTTACATGTGGCAAACCAGGCTATATAGCCAGGAACTGCAGATCTAAGAATAAGATTACTAGACAGTTAAACGTACTAACTATCAACAAGAAAGAAACCACCGACGAAGAATAGTAGGTAGTAAACGCCATTAAACAAATTAACATCTACAACGAAGGATCAGAGTAATTAGGAACCTCTAATTTACGACTCTACGAGGATGCATACGAAGGTTTAGACGAAAAAGGAAAGAAGAAGAAACTAATACCTCGATCTCTTACACCTCACCCTAGCTAGAGCAAACTAGTCACTAGTAAGACAACGAATGTTTTCGACTTCTTAGAAAAACACTAACCAAGTGAAGGAGACTTCGGGTTTACAGCAATAGAGCGACAAGACTACGTAAAAGCATTTTTCCATGCTTACCAACCTAACTTGGTTAGTAAAGTAGCACGAGAAATGGCGGACCACCGCTACGCCCACGAAGACCCTAAGAAGAAGTACCTAAACGAAAGCCTAAACTACAAACTATAGTACGACCTAGACCACCGCAATCCTACGCACGAGACCATACGATAGACCCTCTATAAAGAAAATTAATATACTATTTATTACTAAGCTAAGGAATACAGCTACTTTCCCCGAACGTACCAACGATATAAATAAGAGTAGTTTAACTGCCCTATCGCCCATTACAACGTTCACCTCTAGGACAAACGCAAAACACAATACTTTCTATATCTTAATTAGGCACTAAACTAAGTAATATTACTACTAGTTAATAGGAAATGTGCATTAGACAAATAGCAAACATGCTTATACCCTAATTATAAAGAACATAAAGAACAAAAAGGGAAGCATAGGTTTAATTATATACTAAAAGGGACTACGACCCTCAGAATTAAAACGGTAACAAAGGAAGAAGACGGTGAAGCTCTCCTAGTAGAGGCCTAGTAGCAGCCTTAGGAGAAGAAAAACGAAGGATGCCTTAAACCCACGAAGCCAGCCAAAAAGAAAATGTCTTTTTTAGACCTAGGCGCAGGCGGGAAAACGCCTTTAAGGAAGTAAATGCCACCAACAGTTAGGTATTAATTAAGCTATTAGTATAGCTTAAAAAAACATAAATAAAAGCCATGCTAGACTCAGGAGCACAGGAAAGTTATGTGTTTAAAAAAGCACTTAATAGAGCAGGACTCTACAAACGCAAGAAGGCCATACCCTATACTATCTATATCGCGAATAGATAGCTAATACCCGGCAAAGCAATAATCGAGTACAAGGTCGAAACCACCCTCACGATCTATAGACACTAGGAATTAATTACCCTCGATATTATTAAGGAAGCTAATCACGACGTGATTTTAGAATTACCCTGGTTAAGAAAGCATAACCCCACAGTCGACTAGAAAAAGAAAGAGCTAGCCTTTAAGCGCTGTAACTATGCATTATAAGCAAAGCCTACGCATTAATAGAGTATAATAGTAGATAAGAGAACTATTAATAACATAGTCTCGCGACCAAAAGTCGATAAACGCGAAATTAACTTGGCAGACGCTGGGAGGAACTACTAGGTCATAAAGCGTAAGTATAAAGAGAATAGCACACCTCTTAATATCCCTAACAAATATAAAGAATAGAGTTATTTATTTCGGGAAGAGAAAGGAGCAAACGCCCTTCCTAAGCATACACACCGAGATCACCGCATTATTCTCAAAGAAGGAAAAACGCCGCCTTTTAGACCACTCTACGGCCAGAGTAAAAAAGAACTCCAATGGACACGCGAATTCCTAAAGAAAGCCCTTAACAGGCAATAGATACGCAAGTCAGAATCGCTAGCAGCGTTACCCTTAATATTTATTATAAAGAAGGATAGAACGCAACGTCTATGCATCGACTATAAGAAACTAAATAACATAATAATTAAGAATAGATACTTACTACTAAATATATAAGAATCTCGAGACAGGCTAGGACGAGCCAAGATATTCACGCAATTTAACCTACAAGACGAATACTACCTTATACAAATATTAGCAGGTGACGAGTGGAAGATAGCCTTTTAAACCAGATATAGACTATTCGAGTACCAAGTTATGCCTTTTAGACTCACAAACGCGCCAGCAACATTCCAAGCAATAATTAATAATATACTATAAAACTACCTTAATATATTTATAGTTGCCTACCTCGACAACATCCTCGTATTCTTAAAACAGGAGAAAGATTATGTGCAACACGTATAGACAGTACTATAAGCGCTAGATAACGCTAACCTATAACTAAAACTAGAAAAGTGTAAATTCTATGTTACAGAACTAGAATTCCTAGGACATGTTATTAACACCAAAGGTATCTAAGTAAGCCCTTTAAAGATTAAGAAAGTAAAAAAGTAGAAATTACTTATTAACTTTAAGAAAGTGCAAGCCTTCCTTAGATTTACTAGATTTAATAGACAATTTATCACGGACTACTCTAGAATCACACTACCACTTACGAACCTCACGAAGAAAGACAAACCTTTTAACTAGATAGAAAAATACAAACAAGTATTCTAAACACTACAAAAAGCATATATTACGCCACTAGTCCTTATACACTTCTAAGATAATAAACCTTTACGTATTAAAATAAACGTAAGCGACTTGGCAGTAGGAGCATGCGCGAAATAAGAGAAGAATAGCAAATGGCACCTAGTTGCATACTACGCACACAAGTTTACACCAAAAGAATTACAGTACGAAGTACATAATAAGGAACTACTCGCGATAGTAAAAGCTATTAAACACTAAAGGATCTACGCACATAGCTACTTAGAACTTATAATCTTTATAGACTATAAGAATCTTACACGCTTCACAACTACAAAAGAACTAACTTAACGACAAGCAAGATGGTTAGAAACGCTAGGATAATATAAATTTAAAATTATATACACCCTAGGTAAAGAAAACGGACGAGCAGACGCTCTTAGCAGAATAAATAATAAAGGAGAAAAGGTTAAGACATACTCTATAATACTAAAGAAAAACCCCGACGGCTCTTTAGAACCAACCACTAAACTCAACCAACTCCTTATACTCACACGAGAAGTAACCAGAGAACTATAAAAGGAAGTTATACAATAATACCATGATAACCTAGTGTACGGACACCCAGGGATTAGAAAAACTATAGAACTTATCCAGCGGAACTACAGCTTTAAAAGAATTAAGGAAGCAGTAACTACCTACATCCGCAAATATGCAGATTGCCAGCGCAACAAACATGTAACACACCTTAAGTATAGAGAAATATAAGCCATACAAATACCCGTTACACTATAGGAAGATATCGCTATAGACTTTATTATAAGACTACTAAAATTAAGAGATCCTGTAATCGGAATTACTTACGACGCAATACTAAATATTGTCTATTAATTTACTAAATACGTGGAACTACTACCATGCTAGAAGATAACTACGGCTAAGGAACTCGCATTCCTTATCCTAGACTAACTTATATAGCACCACGGTATTCCAAAGACAATTATTAGCGATAGAGACAAACTCTTCACCTTAAACTATTAGACAACCCTAATAGCACTTATTAGAATAAAACGGAAATTATCGACAGCATACCATCCACAAACCGACGGACAGACAGAACGTACGAATTAAACTATCGAAACGTACCTACGCATCTACTGCAACAACTAGAAAAATAACTAGATTTCCTTACTACCTATAGCACAACTAGTATATAATAACAAAATATCAACAGTAATAGGATTTACACCATTTTATACAACCCACGAAAGGTATCTATATCTCTTTAATTAAACACTTCCTACAGTAATTAGAACAGAAAAAGCAATAAATATAGCAGAAACTATAAAGAAAACACATACACAACTCCGAGAGAATCTTAAGAAAGCTTAATAGCAAAGTATTTCCTACACGAACCAAAAAAGAAAAACGGCACCTTAGCTAAAGAAGGGGGATAAAGCATATCTGCTTACGAAGAATCTTCGGACCTAGAAGAAAAAACACAAGAAACTAGACCATGTTAAGGTTAGGCCATTTTTTATTATCGAACAAGTATCACTAGTTAACTACTAATTAGAACTACTACTAGACGCAAAGATACACCTAGTATTTTATATAGATTAACTCGAACCTGCAGACCCTAAAACACTAGTTAAAACAACCTTTTATCACCAGCCAGAGGAAGAAACCGAATTCGAGGTCGAGAAGATACTACGATACACAGATTAGCCACGAACATACCTAATCAAGTGGAAAGGATATCCACACTTAGAAAACATATAGGAACTAGAAGCAAACCTCAGAAACTGTTGCTAAGTGTTGGCACGGTACCATCGTCAAACCATGAGAAGGAATCAGGAATAATCGGAGGAGAACTAGATAAGAACTCGTTAAGAAGAAGATCTATTAATAGATTAAGAAGAGGATTGTTAGCCTGTAACCAGCCTAGATCAGCGAGGAAATTGTCTTGGAACAGAGCGTCCGCACTTAAGCTCTCCATCTCTTACACTTTATCCTAAGTATCTAACAACTTCCTATCCTAGCGCGCGAATAACCTCTTATAACTCTTAATCTCTAATAACTCGCGCTTATAATAAGCAAGTTTTTATTAACTACGCAGCGCTTCTTCCTTAGCACGAGCTAACTCTAACCACTTTTTACGCTCCTTATCCTCTACCTTCTCCCACTCCTCTTTAAGAATAAATAATTCACACTCGCTCCTTGCAGCGATACAACCAGCGCAACGACCAGACACAATATCTACGAAACAACGAATGTTTAGTCTTTCGCAACGACCACAATAAAAAGGCATCTCTTTACTACTCTCTTTAACACGGCAAATGCGATTACGTTGCTCTTAGGTCGAAGTCTTCTTACGAGGCGCACGCGCTTTGCGAGGCTTAAGATCCTTAGGCATGGTCAGGAAGGCACTAAGGCCAGAACGCGAAAGCAGCGACTCACGCGGGTATTTATATGCGACGACCGTATCTGCAGCCAAGGGGCGCGGAACGAGGATACCGAGGACGCTATCTGAAAGAGGGGAGGTTATGTTAAGATCTGAACATGTATGGAACAAGGAGGGCCAACGGGCCTCCAGTGGGGGTGACACTCGGCGGGGTCGCGTAACCGAGGTCACGTGACGTACCATCCAAGCCAAGACATACCATCCTGCCAAGATCGTGGAAGGCGTGCCACCCATGGACGGCACTGCCATCCAGCGAAACCCAGGGATGGCAGAAAGAGAGGCGGACGGTAAGATTCACACTTTGTGTATATAACCTAATACGAATACCCTTATGGTATCCGTGTTTAACCTATTTATCAATCTATCGTTTGGATCTAAATAAGCAACCTTGTTAATTTAATTATGCTATACCCACCTTTAATACTAACACCCTAGTAACAAGCGTAAGCTATTACTACGACCCTCTCCCGTCCTACTACAGTATTCCTGCCCGAGAACCAACCTTAGCCCCTTAGGGACCAGCTACCCCTTTGGGATCTTAACAAAAGATAAAGGCAAAGTAGTGCTAGATAGTTATAGAGCTTTATAAGACTTATTATTAGGTCCTTAACCTACAGGAGGCGTTAGCTACTACAAAGGAGAAAGAGCGTTGTAGCGAGCTAGAGGAGATTACGTTAATAGAGGAGTTAGAGAAGCTAGAGTGTACTACTAAAGTTTGTAACCCTTCTTCTCTTAAGAGTATGGCCGCCGGCGTCCCTGCTTTAACTTTACCGCTGTTACCTATATCTAACTTAGGCTAGTCGCAGGTTAACTTTATTCCTTTTAACCCTTTCGTATCCTTTAACTTCTCCGAGTTTCTTGCCAATTCGGTTACGGCGCCTTTAGATGCTTCTCGTAGAATCTCTCTAGCGCTATCCTATAGTTCGTAAGGTTTTATACTAGTTCCCATATATTATGGCTCTCTAGCCATCCTTCCTATTTTACTGGGTACTTATACTAACGTCTAATCTTTCGTAGGTTCTTAATTGCCTCGACTTTATACTCTTTATCTTTAAGTTCTAATTATAATTCTAACTTAGCGTTTGGTGGTACTAGTTCTAATAACGATTTATAGAACACTAGGTGTATACGTATATCTATAAGTAACTATATTTTAAAATTAACTAGGCGTCTAACTTCTTAGATTTTAAATTATCATTTTTGAAGGTTATTTAATCTTTTACTAAGCTATATTATTGTAAAGTTTTTTTTATAATAGGAAGACTTTATCTCCCTTTTAAAAGGTTAGTCTTTTAATCCTTTTTTTATTTGCTTGCTTCGCCTGTCACGAGTCGTAGGTCGAGGTCCCTCAACGGCCCTAGTCCGCTCTAGACCAGCGCTATCCGGGCCTTTCGCCTATCTACTTCCCTCGCCGCAGCCCTTCTCTTCCCTCTCTAAGGGATCGCCTTAGTACTATGGATAGACTAAGTCGCCTGTAGTTAGGGCGCTTTTTACAATACAATTCCTTACCCCCTTATATCTAATTTACCTGTACGATGGAATTGACACGAAGAGTTACCCGCTAAACCTTAAAGATAGCAAAAGACCCTTAAAGCAGGTTACTATTCGTAGGACCTTTTAAATAAGAGCCTCTAATAGTTATAACGCCTATAGAAGACCTAACGACACCTACAGACCTAAAAGAAGACCCCCCTATTATTATAGGCGGTAATTGTCGCGGAGCAAAAGGCTAACCTTCTGCTCCTCATGAGTAGAATATTATTTAAGGTTACACACCCCCCCAGATCGCAGTGATAGGAACGGAGAGCTGTAAGCTTTTCAAGGTTTGGTATACATGTCGCCCGTAGTCCAGCATGCCCTATATATTCTGCTCTAGTCTCTCTCGCTCACTCTTGTATCTGTGGCCCTATAGCATCTGGCTCTTAGCTCTCTCGCTGTCTTGCGTAGTGCTCTTGGCTATTTCTGTGGTGTGCACCTGCTCGCTTGTGGTACCCTACCTAAGTGCTGATCCGCCACTTGAGTGCTTGCGCAGGGTCTTAGCGATTCCGGGCTCATAACTGTCGCGGAGCAAAAGGCTAACCTTCTGCTCCTCATGAGTAGAATATCATTTAAGGTTACAGTAATAACAACTAATAATTAGAGGAAGTTACTTTTTAAGAACGCCTAGGCGTGCTATAGCTCTAATAACGCATCTAGGAACTAGAGGCCTCCCTAATAGTAAAGCGTCACTAATCTAAAGGCAAGACCCTAGTTAGGAATAAGATAATAATTACTAGCATCTCTAACAACTCCCTGGAACCTAAAGAGGGTCACGGCAACCTAGACAAGGCTAAAGATATAAGTAATAACCTATTAAGCGATAGCTTAATAGAGGACGCGTCCTTAAGCTTAGATAATGCTAGTTAAAACTAATTTAAGGCCTTTGAAAGTATCTAACGCCCGCGAAAGAAGGATAGATAAGGCGAGGCCCGCACTAGCCACGATAAAGAACGTTAGATCTAAATAGTAGCTATTACCCTAGACGCACAGCTACTAAAGCTACTAAAACCCCCTTAATTTAAGGGCAGGGGTCGTAAGGAACTAAACTTATAGAAGAGGGCCTATAAGGACTATATTAACTTCTTACCTGCTCTTAAAACTAATAAAGCGCAGGTTAGGTTCGCAGTAAGATACTTAGGAGATATAAAACATAACTACTAGAACTAAATAGTCGCCAAGATCCTAGAGCGGAAGCGACACAGGAAAGTCACCTAAGACCTTCTATAGCAGACTATAGTAGACTCCCTAGGATTAGCCTAGAAGTAAAAGAGTGCCGCTCGCTAAAGGATTAAGGTAGCTAAACAAGGTAAGAAGACCCCCACAGAACTCCTTAACTACCTTAAGGACTAATAGGACGAATACGACCTAGAGAAGGCCTTAGATAACAATAATAAAGACTATATTAATAACTTCTACATGGCACTAGATAAGAAAATCTAAGAACGCCTTAAATAGTAGCCACGCGAATAGAAGAGCCTCTCTTGCTTAAAAGTAAAGGTAAATATATATTAGCAAGCGTTAAAACCTTATAAGTTAAAGAAATAACGCACACACGATGTTAATAATAACTTCTTTAACAAGCTAGCTAACAAAAGGCGCGATCGAAAGCGATCTAGGTTAAATAACACAAAACTATACTAGAGACGCCACGACAGCGACTATCGCGATAAGGATAGCAAGAAGAAGGCTTAGGTAATAAAGGACAAGGACAAGGACCAATGCTTCTACTACTACGAACTAGGCTATTATAAGGCGTCCTGTTTAAAGTACAAGGCCAAGGCGGGGAAAGACAAGCTATAGACTAGGAGGCCTAATAGTCTACAGGCAAGATTAACTATAATAAGGGTTAATAATAACTAGTTATAGCTACAAGGACCCCTAGGAATAAGAGCGGTAGCTTACTAATTACGCTAGATAGTAAAGTACAGCACGAGGGCAACTAATAGTAGATTAAAGCCCTAGTAGACTACGGAGCCAAAGCGAATTTCGTTAGTAGTAATCTAATAAAGCAGTTAGGGGTTACGGTGATAATAATAAATAGCAAACGCTACGTGGCGCTAAACGGACAAGACTTAGGCGTTCTAGGCTAGGCGAAGCTCCCCTACACTATTATAGATAGTCGTGGTAAAACCAAGAGCGGTAGTTGCCTATTTATAGTTAGTAATATTAGTAGATTCGACATGGTCCTAGGAATGCCTTAGCTAGTAGAATGGAACCCTATTATAAACTTCTATAACAAGACTATCTACTTCGCCTATAGGAAGCGCAAATAGGCTAAGATTTCTACTAAATTAGCAAAAGAGTTTGCCAGCACGGCTAAAGACATAGTAAATAATTATTTTATTATATATGCCACCCTGAAGGACACATTAGAAGGCCCACCCGGGACGCTACCTAAAGAATACTAGGGACAATAGGAGGAAGCTTTCTCTAAAGAAGCCGCAAGCATCCTTGCCGACCATAACCCCCACAAGATAAAGATTAATATTAAGGAAGGCAAGGAAGTGCCTTTTAGACTATTTTATAGTCTATTAGAGTTAGAGTTGGCAGTTCTGCGCGACTATATCTAGAAGAACCTTAAATAAGGCTTTATTTAACCGTCGCGATTGAGCGCTAGGGCACTAATCCTTTTTATAAAGAAAAAGGATAGAGGCCTCCGCCTCTACGTTAACTATAGGGGACTAAATGTAGTTATAATAAAGAACCGATACCTACTTCCCTTAATACAGGAATCCCTTAACTAACTAGGGGATGCCTAGATTTATACTAAACTAGACCTAAGGGACGCCTACCACCGCGTCCGAATTAGGGCAAGAGATAAATAGAAGACAGCCTTTTAAACAAGGTATAGATAGTACGAATATATAATAATACCTTTTGGCTTAACAAACGCGCCTGCGACCTTCTAAAGCTATATTAATAATATACTATTAGACCTTCTCGATATCTGCTGTATTGTATACCTCGACGATATCCTTATCTACTCTAAGACAAAGGAGGAACACATCTAGCACGTTTAGATAGTGCTAGAACGCCTTATTAAACGCTGGCTATACGCTAAACTATTTAAATACGAATTCCACACACGCAAGGTGGAATACCTAGGCTTTATAGTATCCCTAAACAGCGTAGAGATAGAGAAGGACCGCGTTGCCTTTATAAAAGATTAGCCTAAACTAAACTTAGTCTAAGTAGTTAGGATCTTCCTTAGCTTTGCTAACTACTATTAAAGGTTTATAGAAGGATTCTCTTAAGTGGCGGCACCTCTTTACGCCCTAATAAGAAGGCTAGAGGGAGCTACTAAGGGCGGATAGCGATAAAGACTTAAGGAATTAGTTATAATAAGCCTACTAAAGTAGGCTAAGGCCTCCTTTTACTAGCTAAAAGAGAGCTTTATGCGAGGGCCTTTACTAGCCCACTTTAACCCTAGAAGACCCTTAAGAGTGGAAACTAACGCTTTAGGTTTCGCAATCTTGGGTATCTTAAGCCAACCGCAACTAGACAAACATAGGAAGCTATAATAGTACCTAGTTACTTTTTATTCACGCAAGATAAACTAGGCAGAACGAAACTACAACACGCATAATAGCGAGTTACTAGTAATTATTAAAGCTTTTAAGCATTAGCGATACTACCTAGAGGGTGTTAGCGAGAAGGTTAAGCTTTTAACTAATTATACTAACCTGCAAGGGTTTATGTCTATAAAAGTCTTAACTAGATAGTAGGTAAGGTGGGCTAAATAGCTCGCGACATTTAATTTTAAAATTAAATACTATCTAGGAAGGATAAATCCCGCTAATAGACTATTATAGAGACCTAACTACGAGTTAGAGGAGGAAACAAGCTTAGGCAGGATAGGCAGTTCCTAGTAGAGACTCCTTAAGGCCCTACAGCACAAGTTATAGCTAAAAGGCGACGCTTTAAACGAAGCAGGCGTGGCAGGCAGCCTATAGCTACTAAAGTAGGCAGGAAGCCCTAGACTAGTAGTAGTAATAAGGGTCGCTAGACCCGAAACGTTAGTAACTAAAGAGGCAGTAGTAAACGATTTAGTAAGCGCTTACCCTATAGTAGAGCTATTAAAGAGAAACAGCCAAGGGGACGAAACTATAGAACAAATCCTCTAGTACCTCTAAGGGCCAGAGATGGCAAAGCCGGAATGGCTAAAGCGCTAGATAATTAGACCGGCCAACCTATTACGGTACGAGAATAGGCTATACGTGCCACCTCTAGCGAGGGTACACGTCCTTTAATAATGCCACGATAACCCCCTCGCGGGCTATTTTAGCTTTACTAAGACTTTAGAGCTAGTGCTGCGGGAGTTCTAGTAGCCTAGTATTTAATAATATGTAAAGGACTACGTCTAGACCTGTTAAGCGTGCTCTAGGGCGAAATCTGTCTAATACGCAACGCACGGCCAACTTAACAGCCTACTAGTCTTAAGGGGTATCTAGGAGGACATTACTATAGATATAGTAATAGATCTACCTAAGAGTAAATCTAAAGCCTATCGTTATAATAGTATCCTAGTAATTATTAACTAGTTTTCTAAGATAGCACACTACATCCCCACGCGAAAGGACCTAAAGGTAGTAGAGCTAGCTAAGGTCTTTAGGAAAGAGGTTCTGCGCCTATATAGCCCTCTAAAGTTAATAGTTACGGATAGAAGCAGCCTATTTATATTAGCTTATTAAAGCACCTTTACTTAATATTTAGGAACTAAGTAACTCTTCTCTACTACCTTCCACCCGCAGACAGACAGACAGATAGAATAATAGAACTAAACGCTTAAATAGTACCTTCGAGTGTTCTATAACTACGAATAGTCTAATTAGGCAGACCTTCTATCTAAAGTAGAATATTCGTATAATAATAGTATTTACAGCTCTATAGGAGTGTCGCCATTTATTACAGTGTACGGCCTAAATCTACTAATAATAGACCTGCCCCGAGAAGTATAGCTACGCGGGTTGGTACCTATAGTAAGGGCCAGAGCGATAGTTCTAGCCTAGACTAGGGCCCAGATAACCCAAGCGATCCTTAGGGCACAGGCGTACCAGGCGACGTGGTACAATAGAAAGCATAAGGCCCAAACCTTTATAGTAGGGGACATGGTATACCTCGACGCCCGTAATATACGGTTAACTAGGCCTAAGAAGAAACTTAACTATAAGTCCTAGGGTCCCTATAGGGTAAAATAGCGGATTAGTTAACAGGCATATAAGCTAGAGCTACTAAAGGACTTTAACATTTACCTAGTGTTCTATATGTCTCTCCTAAACCAGGTAGCCCTAGAAGGACTGCTATAACAGGAGTAAAGCCCGCCTAAGGTTATTATACCATAAGCAGGGGAGGATATATACCTAATTAAAGGAATTAGATCTAGGGTACTCCAGGACGGAGAATAGCTATATAAAGTTAAGTAGAAAGGATATAATAGCAATAAGAACTAGTAGTTATCTATGGAGAAGATATCTAAAAGGGCAATAAAGTAGTTCCTAAAGGGCTTAGACAAGAAGACTAAAGGTCGCCCTAGACAGGAGCCCAAGAGGCGGGGTCGCCCCCCTAGAGAAGGAGGAAGACAGCACTTAATAGTAATTAGTAATAGATTACCCTAGAGAGTACACTTTATAGGCTGCGAAATACTAGAATAAATAGGGCAGAGGATTCTTAAATAGACTAAAGACTAGAACAAGCTATCTAGGCCCATTCACGCCTCTCGGGGCCTAACAGAGGCTCACAAGCCTATTTAGACTATACCCAACGCGATTATAGCTAACTAAAACCTAACCAAAACTGCCTAAGGGTATAGAACGTAAATAAAATCTAGACACTATTAATAGGGGCAGGAATCCCTAGATCGTACTAGATAACCCTCTTAATTAGTTAGGCGCTTAGACTCGTAGGCTTGCTAAAAAGTCTCTTAACCACCCTTACTCTTAATCTTCTTCTTTACTTCCTCCGCGAGGAAGTCTAGCGTAGCTAGGATACTAGCCTTAAACGCTAACTACCCTAAATTAGCATTAATAACCTAGAATTAGGGTTAAGAACTCTTACTAACTTAGGAGCAACCTTCTTGCGCCTAGGGGTAAGAGCACTAGTAGCAACTAGGGAGGTTAGACTACCCCCCTCTATAGTAGAAGCTTTCCTCTTTCGCTTCTCCTTAATAGAGAGGCCTACCACCGGAATAATCTCCTTAGGAGGCTAGGTGTTATAACCCGAGTAGTAGGGGGTTAACAGGTTTCCGCAGAATTTGGATCCGGTGGCCCTATGCGACTTAGTCTAGATAACCCTTAACTACACTAGATAAAACTTATATAATAATATTACTCTATTCTATCTTTAGTACCTGCGCGGTGGCCTTTACTAATGCCTTATCTAATCTAGAGAGGTTAATCTCGTCGCATATATACGCATTAATTCGGCTTAAGCGTAGTATAAGGGTAATTAGGGCACTTAACACGTTCTCTAAGTTGTCTTCGGGTATCTGCTACTAATTAGCCTTGAAACCCCTATATAACCCTTAAAGCGCTAACTTACCTGCTAATAATTCCTACCACCGCTGTAGCAGGTATTATAGCGGCAGATTAAATTGTAGTCCTCTAAATCTATTAGGCTAAGATTAATATACACTACCCTAGACTAGACACGACGCATCTCCTTAACTTAAAACTAGTAGAGCTTTATCTTCTTATAATTAGACTGCTTAAGGCTGTCTAAGATAATAGGAAGGTAGGTATAGCATAGGTTAATAGTACTAACCGCGCTCGCACGCGCCTTATTAACTAGGGCCTTAAAAACAGCGTTCGCGGTACTTATAGTGCCAAATAGCGTAGGTATATCTAGATAAAGTCTAAAGGTTGCTAAAGAGGGCGGTAGAGAAGTAATAAGTATAGGGACGACTTGGCAGGCCTGCACTAGGTTAGTCTACCTTTACGATCCCCAAATTTAGAGTGGCTAGGTACTAAAATAGGGGGCATCTAGGGTCAGGCACCCTAGACTACTATAGATCGGCCAGGTCGTACTTACGGGTTAGGGAGCCTCCGGGATAAGGTAAGCCGCCGAGTAGAGAGTAAGAATAAGGGTTTTAGGCCTTAGTATAAGCCTAAGATTTAGCTTACGTTATTAGCTTACGTAATACACAAGACCTAATTAGGCTAGTTATTACGTGCTTATTCTCGTGGTCGAGACCCTTAAAGAAAAGAGCCTTTGTCACGAGTCGTAGGTCGAGGTCCCTTAACGGCCCTAGTCCGCTCTAGACCAGCGCTATCCGGGCCTTCCGCCTATCTACTTCCCTCGCCGCAGCCCTTCTCTTCCCTCTCTAAGGGATCGCCTTAGTACTGTGGATAGACTAAGTCGCCCGTAGTCAGGGCGCTTTTTACATCGCCGTTTACGCGTTTTACTAGGTAATATTTTTATATATCGTTTTATATAAGTTCTTTATAAGTTCTACTTTTTTAGCTGCCTCCTTTATAACGCTTTTAATATCTAACGGATTCTAGTAAGTTATTAGCTCGTGTCCGTAGTTGGCGTAGTATAGCGAGTACGCTATAGTCGCCAATCTTACACTATTATATACTAGTTAAGCTATTAATAGTAGCTTAACCTAATTATCCTATGGCTTATTTACATATATCTAAAAGTACTATTCTAATAACTAATTAATGGGTTTCGTTTGTCTATCTATCTCTAAGTAGAAGTTTGTTGTAAGCTTATGCTTAATACCTAATATAGCGGTAAACGTAGTCTAATACAAAGATGTAAATATCTTGGCTCTATTCGTAATAAACTTATCTAGTTATCTAATCTAAGCTATCGGTTCTTATTTTACTATATAGGCTAGTTGTTTTACTAATATAGCTTCCCTAGTTAGTATAAATCTTAATACCTTAGTTAGTTAATAAACTATAATTAAAATAACGTTATAAGGGCGTTTATTCCTTAGTGCTAGTAACGCTAGGGGCTTTATAATAAAGTCTATAGTTATGCTAGGCTATAGTCTTAGGGGCGCCTATAGTAGTTATAAATAACTATAAGGCTTATATCTCTTAGACTTATTTTTGTAACATGCTAAATAGTTACCTAGTACCTTTTATACTATCTACTATAGCCTAAAAATAGCGTATTTATTCGCGACTTAGCGTGTTATTTTTATTATTTTTAGGCATCCTTATTTCTTGTCTCTATATAGTCTCTTAACTAATAGTAGTACTACGTAGTTATTTACTTACACCCTGTTCTTATAATCGCGCATAAATAACTTTAAAGCCTAATTTAGGTTATACGCGAGTTAATTATCGCCTATAAGCTTTTTATAGTTCTAGAAGATAGCTATAAAAGGTCTATAATTGGCAAGGTCTACGCATTATACTTTTAACACAGGCGCAAGTTGCGTCTTATTATAGCACAGCATTCTATCCTCTGCCTTTATAAGAATAGCATCGTGGTCAATGTTACCTTTCTTTTCTATAAGATTAGATTGTCCGCCAAGGGCTTTTACCACTCTATTAGCTATTTTTACTAAGTAGGTAATTTAAAAGTTATATTTAACTAACTATTTAGACTATCTAGCCTGCCTTTTATTAAGGTTCTTCGTGGTTATAAAACGGGTAAGGTTTAAGTAGTTTAAAAAGACTTCTACCTAATATCTTACTCCTTTAAGTTACACTTCTTATTATTTAAAGTAGTTAATAATTACTAAAAGTTTCTTATTATAAATCTTATAGTTAAATTCTGCTCCTAAAAACTTCTTTAAATAATAAAATACTAGTCTCTATTTCTTATTATTATATTTTTTATAGGAGTATAGCTTCTAGCGCGTAGTCTAATGCGTTAATATAAATATAATACTACTACTCTAGGTTATATATTTAGAGTAATAGCGTAGTTAAGAATAGATATTTTAGCTTTTTAAAAGCTTTTATCTCTTCTTCTTTTAGTAGTTACTATTTACTTATCTTTATAAGTGCCGTTAGTAGAGCGGTCGTCTTAGAATAGTTCCTAATAAATTTATAATAAAAGTTAGTAAAGCTAAAGAAAGACTAAATATCTTTTACTAATTCTAATAAAGGCTATTCTTCTATTATCGCGATTTTCTTTAGGTCTATCTTAACACCTTCCTAGGATATCACGAATCCTAGGTATTCCGTTTCTATAACGTGGAACTTATACTTTTTAAGGTATATGAGTAATCTATGCTCCTATAACTTCTTAAGTACCTTTTAAACGTACTCTTTATGTTCCTCTAAGGAACCGCTTAAATAGATTAACACGTTATCTAGATATACTATGCAGAATACGTCTAAGTATTTATATAAAACTTAGTTTATAAGTTCCTAAAAGGTTACTAGGGCGTTTATTAATCCTATTAGCATAATTATATACTTAAAAAGACCGTATTATATGTAAAAGGCAGTTTTCTATTTATATCCCTATATTATTTATATCCCTATATTATTTATATCTACCTACATTCAAGTGGTCGTGGAAAAGCGTCCATTTTCGGAGGTGGTTTGCACCCGCTTTTGGCGGCGTTTCCACCTCGCTTGGCCCCCAAAGGCTCGCTACTTTAACAATGACCCTGGTCGCTCGAACAGTGCCAGGATAGGGATCGTTGGCGCGCAGCGCGTCGGTTACCCACGCCTTGCCAGGCTCACTTCCCCTCATCACCGTGCTCGAGGGCAAGCGCCGCCGCGAACAGCGCCGCTGGACTGACGTTAGACACGATGACCCTCCACTTTCTGCTCCGCAGGCATCGGTCAGAACAACCCTATAAATAAACCTCCTTCCAAGCCTTCTCCTCTACAGATCCAACCATTATAACCATTGCAACGCATACCTCGCGCATCCAGCCGCCTTCCTCGACCTCGCCAACCTGCTCGCGACGCGGCGACGATGGCTCGACGCAGCCGCAGACTTGGCACCTCCCGCGCCGTGCCTGCAGCGGTCTCTACTATCGCTACAAGTAGAATAAAGAGATAATACCGCAATAATCCTCTTACCTTAATTACTATACTAATTTATAAAAACCTATTACCCCTTATACCGTGCCTTGGCAGTCAGTGCACCACGTTAGTCAGTGCACCACCCCACCAAAATCGCTTAACTAGCAATATAAGGCTGCTAAGCCACCTATAAATAATATTATTACGAGATTTTTTAGAGTTAAGGTCTCCTAGGCCTGTAGATAATTACTAGCTACTTAAATTATTAATATTTACTAAGTATTCTAATTATTTAGCTACTATGCGACTTTAAGGCGGATATAATAAATAAGGCCTTTTTAATATTTATAGCCTTACGCTAAGGCTATTTTTTCCTAATAAGTTTACTAAAAGGCTTTAAGACTCTTTTATTACTTTTTTTTTTAGATAATTTAATACAGTTCTAGGGTTACCTTTATATTTTATAGGCCTATTACTTAAGGCGTTACTCTATAGCCTTATTAGCCCTTTATTTTACGCGTATATCTTTAGTAGCTACTTAAGTAACACGCCTCTCCTAAAGTAGTCTTATTTTAAGCTACTAGCTAGCCTAATAGGCCTCTATTTACTAACTTTTTTAAAGCTATAGTTACTGCGCTTTAGTATTTTTTTTATATTAATAATTACGTGCCCGCTATACGCTATAGGATAATAAAAAAAATAGGTCCCCCTTAATCCTTATAAGGCTAATTAAAAGGTAGAGGCCTGCCTTGCTTTAAGCGTCTCTTTTAGATAGCTAGGACTTTTTATAGGCCTTAATTTTTATATTCTACAAGCTAAGCTTATATAGAGATTAAGTATACTATTTATCTTAGCTTCTTAGCCTTATTATTACCCCCTATATTAATAGTAGCCTTTAGTAACTAAATAATCTTTCTCTAATCTATTGCGCTAAGTACTAAGGTTAAGCTCTCTTATAATTATTACTTAAGAGGCTAAGTCTAATTAAATCTATTAAGGATAGTTGTTAGATCTAGGGGGGAAATGCTAGTACCTTTAAAGGTCTAGAGGATTAATAGCTACCTTATAGTGTTAACCTAGGCTTTTTAGAATAGGCTAAAGAAGTCTTTTTTAGCAATAGAGGCTATTCCTGGGCTGTTTTATAGAAAGGCTAATAGCTTATTTAAATACGCTGTTAATAGAGGCTTAAAGACGCAGATATTAAAAGGCTATAACGTATAGGTTAAATAGGGTAGATAGATAGCTAACAGGATCTTATTATAATCGTAATAGTTAATAAAATCTATAATAATATAAGAGCTATAACTATTAAAAATTAATAGTTAATATAATTGTTTAGCTTTAGCCTTTATAAGGTAATTAAACACCTACTATAGCTATATAAGGCGTATTTAATTACTTAACTAGCTAAATTATAATACTATAATAAAGGTCTAATAGTGTTCAGAATTAAGATCCTTAACCTAACTTAATTGTATGTTTATAGAGGTGGCCTAATAGATGAGACCTGGGTCTAAGGCAGATCCGTCGGCGCATATACAGGCGATGAGCGATATCCACTCACGGCTGCCATCCTGGATAGCTTGCCTTACAGCCTTGCTCTCATACAGAGGCCTATCAAAGATCCTCTTTGAGCGGGAGGTAATGCCAAGTAGGATGCCTTTTTCGTCCATATTGTACGTATACTAAGGCTTAATTTAATACTGCTCCATCTTTTGCTATAGAAGATTAAAAAAGAGTTTATACTTAGCTAGGGAATTAGCTTTATAGCGGTTACTATTAATGCTAGTTATCTATTAAGATATTAAGGATTTAGCGTTACGCCTAACGAAGCAATTAACCTATAATAAGCTAACCTCCTTTTTAGTAATAGTAGAGGTAAAGCTTTATATTATCTGCTATATAAGTAGAAGGCCACGCTTAGTAAGGCGTTTAATATATTATAAGAGCTCTAATTCTTATTCTAGGCTAAAATTTTAATATATAGAGTTAGTAGCTACACGCGCCTGCGTGATATGTTAGTCCCTACGTATTAACGTAGTATGTATAACACTATGTTCTTTCGTAACTTATCTACATAAAAAATATTCTCCTAGCTCTTGTAATTTAATTGCTGTAATCGCAGCTTTAATTGGATTTATATTGGTAGAGATACGGCGCGTTAAAGTTAAAGTGTTACATAGTGGGGTGGTGCACTGACTAACGTGGTGCACTGACTGCCAAGGCACGGTAATACTTTTATTAGGCTATAGTTCTAGCTTCGTCTACAAGGAAGATCTCGAACTAGTTATATACTTAACCTTAAATATAAATACTAGATTATTAGTAGATGTAAAAACTAATAGTTATAAAAATAGTAGCATTAGCTTAAATATAAAATAAGATAAAGAGCGGAATTTACTAGCTTTTAAAGTAATTATAATACTAGAGAAAATAGCCTACTATTAAAAGTAAGATTTAGCAAAACTAAGACACTTTAATAAAATAATAAAACTATAGAAGACGAAAAGATAATTTTAAAAAAGGTAAGTATTATAGAGGTTATTTATATAACTTAGACTAATAATACTAAAATACTACCTTATAGTCTAAAAAGCGACAAGGCTGTCTCTAAAGAACTAGCTACGCAAATGCGACCTAGCTATATTTAAGACGTATTTAGAATAGCAAATAGAGTATTCCTAAATTAAGAAGCAAAGTACTATTGAAGCTTATTAAAAATAAACTAGCATATATTATAATTAGGTTATAGGCTATATAATAGCCAATAAAGTCTTTAAAGATATCTGTAGAGTTTGTTAGGCCCTATAATCCCCTAATTAGTAATCGATCCCTCACCTAACGTAGTGGTTACTAGAGCTCTAACTAGACAGGTTAAAGAAGGACAAGCTAGCCATGTATGTCTAGGACCTCTTTACCATCCTACATGCTCTTTAGGTAGATAATAAAAAGCTATTACACGGCTTTATTCGCGTGTAGATTTTGGCCCTCCTCCTCTTAAGTGCAGCTACCGCTACACGACTAAAAGCACTTATTAAAAGTATAAGTAATAAAAGAAGTAATAAAGCGCTCTACTTTAAGGATATATTACTTATAAAGGTCCCTAGTTTTATAGATCCTTGATAAAGTATTTTTATAGTAAACGTAAACCTAGTACACGTTAAAAATAAGGAAAGAGATAGAATACTATAAGTTATACTATAAAGATTATCGTGCCTTATTAACTTATCATTTGCCCTTTAAAAACAAATTTATATTTTACTTTAAGGGATTGCCTGCGTACTATATAGTGTCGCATTTACTAGCTATTAGCATTAGGTAGGATATATTCCACGATAGTTTTTCTACTATTTAGTAAATCTTTAATCTTAAGATACTAGTAGAACGCGAGGTTCTCCGCATGAAATAAAAAGAGGGTAAGCTAGATAAGCCTTTTTTCTATTATATTTAAAGTATAGTAAAAGGTAATTATGCCCTTTTACTATTATCGTTCTTTTATTAAAAATATTAAGACATTTTCGTCTAACTAAGGCGCGTTACAGGATTTAAAGAAAATGTTTAGTTTTACTAGCTATAATAAGCTTTTAGGGATAATATTAATAGTAAGTAACTTTTATAAATAACTTAGTTTTTTATACTAAAGCTAATAGACGTTGCTAGAGGCTCTTTCTACTACTAACTAAAACTTAACTATAGGTTATAGTAGTATAACTTATAAAAAATATTATACGCTAACGTATATCGCACGCAACTTTTAATTAATTTATTTTAGTATACCTTTTTAAAAGGACCTAGTTTAGTCTATTACTAAAATAGGCTTATTACGAGATTAGCGTCTACTAGTTAAACTAAATAATAAGTAATAAGAAGAGGTGTATAACTACCCGCTACTTATAGTACTTTATAAGGAAAGGGATAATTCTAAGCGCAAGCTATATAGATAAGGATTTTAGCTACTTATATAGGCTTAAGGAACTTTACTTTACGCAGACTATAAGTTAACTAGCTATAAGATTAGTAGCACTATAAAGAAGTTACGTAAAAAGCGCCTAAAAGGGCTAATCTAAATATTTTATAACTTAATTAATACTATTAAGATTAAGGAGTAGCTTAGTAAGAAATCTAAAACTAAGATTTTTACTTTACTAACTCTAGAATTTAAGCTTTAAAAGTATTTTATTATAGCTAACATGCTTTTTAAGCTATTTAAGAACGATCTAGCTCGCGTTTAATATATTTACACTCTAGCTTAACTATACCGCCTCTAAGAAACCCCCCGCCTAAAGGCTTATAAATAAAAGATAGATTTAAAAAAAAATTTAGTGTTATCCTTAAGAGCAGGTGGGCCTATAAATAAGTCTATAGGGCTAAATATTAAATTTAAAAGGGTTAAGCCTACTATATTTAGAAGCAAAAGAGTTACTAATATATAGTTTTATTAACTATACCTAATAATCCTTCTTGTCCGATTACATGGCCCTTTGCATCTGCAAGGAGGCTGGCGCACCTACGCCCGTACATTCCGCCTATGCTGAGGGGGTGTGTCCGACCACATGGTCCTTTGCATATGCAAGGAGGCTAGCGCACTTACGCCCTTGCATTCCGCCCTTGCATTCCGCCCTCGCATTCCGCCCTCGCTCAACGCGCAAGGAATAACGCAAGGAATGAAGCAAGGATGAAGCAAGGGATATCTAGGCAGGCAACCCAAAGATAAAAGGCAGAGTCCCAGACCTCTTAGACACAGAGAATTCAACACACACAATTCATACCTCAATTCATCTCAATTAATTATCATCTTTTCATCTTATCAGATTACCCTTCCAATCTGACACTTCTACACCTTATATATCTTCTTTATATAGGTTAAGAGGAGCTCTTGTATAAACGGCGCATACGCTATATACCACGGAAAGATATTCTTAAAAAGTATATTATAGTATATTTTAAGGACTCTTAGTATTAAGGTAAGTTTAAATGCCGTCACCTTTCCTGTTCTAAGAAGCTAAATAGGATAGGACATTTTATAAGGCATGCATTAGATGTACACGGCGTCTGCCATTAATATGCTAGTGAAGCCGACTTTAGTCCACAGAAAATATATTTTCACCAATCTTCGTTAGCAAGCTATCCGACGCGGATATACAAGAGATTAATTCTGCGCCTGCATCGTACAAGTGGTAAAGGAACTTTTTCCAGAACCAAATTAAGAAGCTAAAGAGTAAGCAAACTATCCTTCGTCGTGTAATAAAAACTATAGTTCTCTAGCTTAGCAAGCTATTAAGTGTGACGTTTAATAGGTATTCCGGTCAGCAGCTCCTCCGCACCCGGAGAAGAAAGCACGTAGACCTCACCATGGCGTCGATGTTCCTTTCCTCCTCCCCGGGCCGAATCCGACGCTGTCTTTGCGACTCTCCTGACACCGTATCGCCGCACCGCCCACTATCGCTCTCAGAATCGTTGGCAGCTGCGCCTCCACGCCTATTGAAGCGCCGGCGCGACACCTCGCCATGCGACATGGAGGACAGCAGCTCCCGCGGGTCCAGTCCAGTTGTTAATCATCGGGGCCGACACATTTAGCCACGCTGCGTCGTAACGGCATTTCCCCAGCAACCCTTGGCGAAGCACCGCTTACCCCGCGCGACGTACAGTAGTGTCACGGTTTATGGCTCTTACTAGATAAGATGGCTGCCCCTTTCATGGCGTAATTACGCCGCCCCTTTTATCTAGTTAGGACTAGCGTTATTTGTGCCTAAGCACCTACACCTTCTATATCTCCTATATAGTACAACCTTAGTTCAATCCAACAATCTTTTCCACTGCGTACTGTTCGTTCAGCGCTCTACTCACCGCGATAAGTTATAACTGGTAATTATCGGTTTCCGGTTTCTGCACATGGGTTATTCTAAGCGGAAGGCCAATTAGAAAGGTGCTTACTAGCCGGGATCTCTGGAGGCTCACGTCTAGTAAGAATAAAAGAGTTCGTTGTGCTAAGTTAATTAGAATATTGTACAATTGTGTTCCTAATAACTCAAGCCAATCTATATTTATCTCTAGAATAGTACTAGTTCCTGACAGGCACGAGAAGAAAAATGTCTCCTGCCTTACTAGCGTCTCCTACTTCGCGCTAGCCTAACTAAGCATGCGTACCCTTCTACTTCCATCAAATCCCGCCATATTTCGCGCGCAGCCGCATAACGATATAGTAACAGCTGTTGTCGGGCATAGGGTAGTATATATAGGCCTATCCCAACACGTAGACATCAGGAGCCGGGGCTGAAGCTTCCCAGCAAGCCTCGAGTTCTTCAACAGGACCTAGCTCTTTACTAACATTATGAGCTGGGGGTGGGTCGTCGCCGACATAGCCATGCTGGGCAAGTACAGCCGCCTCTGCTTTTTCCTCTTTAAGTCGCGCTTTCTCCTTCTCCTCCTTTATTTTCTTTTCCAGCTTCTTCCTCCGAAGCTTGCTTAAGCCATCAAACAGGTCTTGTCGACAACAATCTCCTCACTGACATCAGGAGCTGGGGATGGGTCGTCGCCGACATAGCCATGCTGGGCAAGCACAGCCGCCTCTGCTTCTTCCTCTTCAAGTCGCGCTTTCTCCTTCTCCTCCAAACGGTCTTTGTCGGCAACAATCTCCTCTGGTACTGGCTGCGGACGTGGAATCTCATCCAGTTCGTCAGTATTATTCCCCTTCCCCGCCAGCGCTTGGGTCAACTTCTCGCTCAAAAGCTTAACCACGTGGCACATCACATAATCGTTCAGCTTACTTTTTTTACATAGACTTGCACAGAAGGCATCGTCTGCAAACACGGTGTGGTCCTTCTCGAAAGCCTTTTGTGTCTTGTCTTTCAGGTATGCTTGGAGCTAGCCACTGGGCTCAGTCTTCTTCGGCAATTTGCTGCTGGTGATATTGACAATTGTCTTTAGATCTATAGAAGCGCTATGCTCTTCGATCTGTTGCCTTGCTAATTGCTCCAGTCCATCCAGCGTATGGGTCACCGACACCCTGTATACCAGAAGCGCTTGTTTTAGAGCGAGCTGCGGCTGCTGTGCGATACCACTGATCTTCGAATCAAGCGTTTGGTACGTGCCTGTGTAGAGGTAATGAACAAGGATATGTCCCGTATCTGCACTCATCGTAGGCAAGCGGATCTCCCTGCCAGCAGGAACCGTAGACCAATTTGTGGATTTAAGAAGATGCCATGGAACGTAGTACATAACTGGCGCTGGGCCAATATTGATCGTGATGGGGTTTCTAGCGTAGGGACTACATGATTGATAATTAGCACGAGTCAGCTAAGCCCTCTTCAACACCTTGGGTTAGCTTACGACAGAGGAATCTGTTCCACGTGAGGCTTTAGAATTGCTGTAGCTTCGGGTTCTGCTGTCGAAGGTTCAGGATTGGCTGTAGGTGCAACCTCGATAGCTCTGTCCCCTTCTACGGCGCAACCCAACTTTTAAGCTTTCTTTAGCGTTCGCATCCTTAAAAATTATCCGGACGCTATTGCGTCCGCTGGATGACTAAAATTCTTATTCTCTATCTTCGCCATCGTTAAGACCATCTATAAGTTCGATGCAGGTTTGTAAGGAAACGTTCGCTGTGACAACAGAACGAGAACGAGCAAAGGAATGTAGAGTACTCCATACACCTTATATCCGAAACATTATTGGCAACGATCGTCTACTACCCCGCCAACCTTTGGCCAATCAGCATCTACCACGATACGTGAAGCTGCACAAGGACGCTGAGGTCAACGTGCAGGTTAATTAGTTTCTTCTTCGGGACTAAGGTACTGCGTCATCAGAATCAGGACAGATAACGAGAATTGCAATGCTACCATCTCCTTCCTCGAGTTGACACGTTTGTGATCTCTAGTTAGTTCGTGTGCCGTTTAGGAGATTGATTCCGGCGTCTCGCTACCTAAATGAGCGTCGCCTTCTCCGTCAGGCTTGTCACGCTCGTTATGCTTTCCACCACCGACGTGCTTTGGGTGCGCGTAATGGGCTCATCATGGTCAACGCGGGGCTGTGTCGGCGTGGTCGATCCATGGGACAAGGGCATTTCGAGTCGGCGACGCTTGCGCGGACGCAGGTGCGAAAAGGGGGCCTCAGCGTCGTTACCAGGGTTCGTAGAGTCGCGCAGCGATGTGTTGATGCACTCTGTCGTGGCGAGGATAAGTGGTGAATAGAAATGGATGCGCTGCATTTTGAGCCTTGTGGGCGAAGTGATCGTTATCATAGAGGAGAGGGATTGCACAGTCGCCGCGTCTAGGCCCTGATTCCCCGGAAACTTGGTGTCCAATTGCAATGCGACCACCAACGTCATTCTCGCTACACAGGGAGGGACGTTAATTTTCCGTTTTCCGTTTTCCGTTTTCCGTTTTCAATTTTCAATTTCCTATTAACCGTTGCTCGTTTCACCATTCAGATTTGCTCTTTTAGCTAGGTGGTCTTTGCAGTATCCCTGAATCTGATTAACGCTAAAGAGATTTAAAGAACGGTTTCCTTGCTAAGTCTCCTGTTAATAGGAAAGGGAAACCTCTCGATTATGCACACAAATAGACTCGATTGTAGAAATGTCAATCTTAAAAGTTAAATATCGTATTCATCTTCTCTTTAATCCTAGCGATTATTCGTGATATGGCTTATCGAAACCAGGAATCGAATATAAAGGGTCGTTCTGTGGACCAGTTTCCCGCGCGGGATGCCTACACGCGGACCAGGGCTATGCTGGGGGCCATTCCCACCTAGTGAATTTGGAGACACGGTTAACCAGCCCCTAGATCTGAGGCGCCCGCACTCCACGATCAGCCCGTGGGGACAAATCCTCTGTGTATTCCATTCACCCACACAGCCATATCGACCGTAGCACAATCGCCCGCGCGTCGAGTCAACCCGTGCACAGTAATTCCGTGCGGTCCATAACGCCGCACCCCTCTTTTGTTTCCTACAGAATTGGCCCGTGATCACTGGAAATCCATGCAGAAATTGCCCGTGCACTCAAAACCGCCCTGTACAGTTACGATTATATTGGTGTGGCAGCTTAGGACTGCAATAGCCTCTACTATTACTTTTGGACTTTTATTTCAATCATTTCAAAGACAGTGGAATGGACGTTACGATGGTGTTGGTTTTAGTCACCTCGGTTTCGGCGGCGATATTAATAAGAGCTACTCACCTAACGCGCTAGCGAGCGAAGCAACAGACCTCATTGCCACAGGATCCGTGATTATCCGTGAGAATACTCTCACGCCTAAGTAGATCTGATGGCGCGCTCAGGCGAGCTTTGCTCTTTGTAGAGTTGCGTCACGACAAAACGCTGCTGCCGCTGCGCTCAGCGGATTACACCACAAAATTCGGCTACGTAGGCACTAAGTTAGTGGGCAGCTTCGCGACATAAAAGGAAAAACAAGACGGAGGGAATATATCATACGGCATGGGGGCAGATGGATGCATACTACCAGAAGACCATTACCGTTACAGATCACGATAAGGCCTCAAAGCACGGCATACACACAGGGGTAGATGGGAGTCAGAGAATAAGCCGAGTTGAGGGGACAGCTGGCCTAACCTTTCGCATGTTTCGAGGGGCCAATAACAACTTCGACATGGGCAGGGGTAACAGTGGACGATGTTGTCTGTTCATCTGCATTATTCTATGTCACCAATGTTAGCATGCCCTGTCTGTGAGGTGGTCTGTGAGAGAGGTGATGTCGACTAGCCCGAGGGTTCGTCAACGCGATCCGTCGCAAATACTGTCGGCTGGCGATGGGCTGATCATGGAACCCATCAGTGATTGCATGTTGTGTTGTGACAGTGCTGGAGCGGTATTTGAGCTCCGTCGTCGCCATCGTATCGCCGACGCAATCAAACGACTGTTGCTGCTTTTGATGGACTCATCGTGTTGTGGAGCTAGCTTATCGGTTTGCTGGCTGTGCCTGCGACGACCGCAACGGCGATTCTACAGGTCCAAATGTAAAGGGATATGTGATGGCTTGTAGGACTCTCGCGATAGCCGCCAAGATATTTAACAAGTTAACTCGCGACGTAATCTCTATAGAGGTAGCGTTAGCAAATATTTAAGAGCAAGTGTAAGTGTAGTTAGACTTCTCTTAGAAAATTACCATGCATAGTCGTTATCCTTAATAATAGATTAAGCATAATATAAATTAAGGTTCCTAAAGTTTCTATATTTATAATTAAGTTTCGCTTTTCTTGATCTGTTGAAGGGCCAAATTAAAGTTTTTATTTTCGGCGGGGAGTGTTGCCTTAAATACTAGTTATAGCGATTCTAGCATGCGGAAATTAAAAACAGAAAATTAGGATTTAGTTTTTACGATTCTAAAAATATTAATCTATATATACGTAAAAGGGTCTGATCAGCACTTATCTAGTCCCTAATGGGGAAGGAAAGGCCTGTGGGGCACTAACTCATTTTATAGACACACTCTTTGCTTCAGGATATGATGTATGTATACATGCGGAATCTTCTGCATATGTAGGACGTTATGGCTGATCCTCCTCAGATCTACGACCGTATCTCAGAGCCGATGCAAAAGTTCCTGGAAACCTTGACTGCTACCTGTGCAAGCCCAGTGAGTCCGTTCATGCAGGC